>CM042017.1:24816649-25416649 GCA_023525715.1 Cichorium intybus | reverse complement strand
GACGGGGAAGACACCGAAAGCTCAGAAGTTGGAGCTTGTTCACTCGGATGTATTTGGACCAACACCAGTTTCATCCCTAGGAGGCAAAAACTACTATGTAACCTTTATTGATGATTCAACACGCAAGGTATGGGTCTATTTTCTTAAAAATAAATCTGATGTATTTGATACTTTTAAGATATGGAAATCTGCTGTTGAAAATGAAACTGATTTGAAGGTAAAATGCCTGAAGTCGGACAATGGTGGTGAATACATAAGCAAGGAGTTTGTTGACTATTGTGCCAAGCAAGGGATAAAGATGATCAAGACAGTCCCAGGAACCCCTCAGCAGAATGGTGTAGCTAAGAGAATGAATAGAACTCTAAATGAAAGGGCTAGAAGCATGAGGTTGAATGCTGGTTTACCAAAGACATTCTGGGCTGATGCAGTTAACACTGTAGCCAACTTGATCAACCGTTCACCATGTGTTCCCTTGGATTTTAAATTGCCGTAAGAAATGTGGCAAGAGAAGGAAGTAAGTATCAAACACCTAAAAGTCTTTGTTTGTAGTGCTTACAGTTTGTTAAAAGATAGTAACAGAGATAAACTTGATTCAAAAACCAAGAAGTGCACATTCATTGGTTATGGGTCAGACGAAATGGGTTACAGGCTTTGGGATAACGAATCTAGAAAGATAATCCGAAGCAAGAACGTCACATTTAATGAAACCGAGCTATACAAAGACATAAACAACAACAGTCCAGAAGATCAGAAGGAGTACGTTGAATATGAAGGTGGTGAAAAGAAGAAAGAAGCTTCAGTTGAAATCCCTGAATCTGGGGATGATTCAACTGACAGTGGGAGCTTAGAGGATGATTCTAGAAATGACTCTGAAGATGAAGAAACCAGCCCTCCAGCTCCAGAGTCCCCAGCCACACCTCAAGTTCAACCAAGAAGATCTTCCAGAGTCATCAGACCACCATAAAGATACTCACCATCTGTCAACTACATTCTTTTGACAGAAAATGGTGAACCCCAGTGTTACTCTGAAGCTAAGAGGTTAAAAGATTCATTGCAGTGGGAGCTAGCAATGAAAGATGAAATGAAGTCGCTTGAGAAGAACAAGACCTGGCTTTTAACGAAGCTTCCATCCGGGAAGAAGGCTTTTCAGAACAAATGGGTTTTCAGGGTCAAGGATGAACATGATGGTACCAAACGGTACAAAGCAAGATTAGTAGTCAAGGGCTTTCAACAGAAAGAGGGAATTGATTTCAATGAAATATTCTCTCCAGTAGTGAAGATGACCACTATCAGACTTGTTCTCAGTATTGTAGCAGCAGAAGGTTTGCATCTAGAGCAGCTAGATGTCAAGACAGCTTTTCTACATGGTGACCTAGATGAAGAGATTTACATGACACAACCAGAGGGTTTTCAGATTAAACGCAAAGAAAACTTGGTGTGTAAATTGAAGAAGAGCTTGTATGGTCTGAAACAAGCACCCAGACAATGGTATTTGAAGTTTGATAACTTCATGAGAAGAGTTGGTTACAAGAGATGTGACAATGACCATTGTTGTTACATCAAGAAGTTTAAGGGTTCTTATATCATTCTACTACTCTATGTAGATGATATGCTGATTGCAGGCTCAGACATGACAGAGATCAAGAAGTTAAAGAAGCAAATGTCTGAAGAATTCGAGATGAAAGACTTGGGAGCTGCAAACCAAATACTCGGGATGAGTATTTTCAGAAACAAAGAAGATGGCTCTTTGAGACTCTCTCAAGAGAAGTACATTGAGAAAGTGTTAGAAAAATTCAGCCTTAAAGATGCCAAGATCAGAAGCACACCCTTGGGAAGTCACTTTAAGCTTTCTAAAGTTCAGTCACCCAAATCAGATGAAGACAAGAAAGAAATGGCTAAAATACCCTATGCATCTGCAGTTGGTAGTCTCATGTATGCAATGGTATGCACGAGACCAGATATTGCTCATGCAGTGGGAGTTGTTAGTCGATTTATGTCCAATCCGGGGAGAGAACATTGGGAAGCAGTTAAATGGCTGCTAAGATATTTGAAGGGGACTTCAAAAGTGGCATTGCATTTTAAAGGGAAAGATGTCATTCTAAAGGGTTTTGCAGATGCAGACCTTGGTGGTTGCAAAGACTCATACAAAAGCACTACCGGGTATGTCTTTACAGTGGGAGGCACTGCAGTGAGTTGGATGTCTAAACTCCAGAAAAGTGTTGCCCTTTCAACCACAGAAGCAAAATATATGGCAGTTGCTGAAGCAAGCAAAGAGCTTATATGGTTGAAGAACTTTCTCGAAGAACTTGGCAAGGAACAAGTTGATTGTGCACTGTTTTGTGATAATCAAAGTGCAATACACCTTGCAAAGAATCCTGTCTTCCATTCGAAGACAAAGCACATACAGTTGAGATATCACTTCATCAGAGAAAGAATTAATGATGGTACTCTGAAGTTGAAGAAGATCAAAGGAACTGAAAATCCAGCTGATATGTTGACTAAGGTTGTTACCTTAGAGAAGTTGAAGCTCTGCATAGCTTCAACTAGCCTTCAGGTAAATTGAAGAGAAGGCCAGGGTAACTAGGAAAGAGCTAAGATCAAAAGTGTTTTTTGGAATGCACAGTTGAAGCACAGGTGAAGATTGTTCCGTGGCTTCAAGTGAGAGATTAAGAAATATTGCAAAACTTGGATGGCAGAGAACGACTAAATTGTTCAAACCTTCAAGTGGGAGATTGTTAGTCTAATATGAAGGCTTTGACAATTATAATCAAAGTTTGGTGAGAAGTTTATTCAAAATTGGAAGGTTCATTTGTTATTTTATTCAGGTGGGTGGTTAAAGAATTGGCTATAAATAGCCTTCATCTCTCACAATCAAAACGTACCACACAACACAAAAACACAGAGCAATAAAACATTCCTAGTTATCCGCCGTGGACGTAGGTCAGTTTTGGACCGAACCACGTTAAATTCTTGTGTTCTTAATTTGTGAGCTGAGTGTGTGAGTTTAGTGTTCGTATGCTAAGTGTCTCGATCCTAACACTGTTCTCACATTCTATTACTTTAGATCCATTCAAATTGATTTGGTTTCTATTCTTGAAATGAAGACGAGAACTCAAACTGTAAGTATCTTTTTTTGTTTGCATTTAATTTCCATATTTTTGCTTTTGATTACTCATGTGTTTTGTTTGTTGATTTTTTTAGACTCTAATTATTGTTGAAATTCCTTTCTTATTGATTTTGTTTGTATTTCCTAGAATAACGATATAGATTTGGAATCTACAAATGTTTTCTTGCATTTGGGATGAAGATGATTATGGGTTTTTTGATACTTTCTTTGTTGGATACTTCTCGATCAATTATCTTCTTTGAGAAATATAAGATAGCAATGGAATCTCATTTTCAAAGCATTATCATTTTATCTTCTTGTGTGTGTATATTTCATTTAATCCAACTAATTTGCATTTCTTATTGTGGGAAACTACAGGCCAGAGTCAACTAAACAACTACTGGGAATGTGTTGAGTACTTAAATAACCTGCTTAATGAACTTTATATATGATTGCACGGTACTATTATACCGCCATCAATGTTTGATAGAGACAAATGTTATGATTTTAGTTGTCCCCAATAAATGACATAACAAATATACCCCTCAATTTGTTTCTTTTTATTCTTTTATATTATTATTTGCCTCCTATATCACCTAGATACACTTTATTTCTAGGTATTGCAGCATTTGACGGTTAATTGCTTTCTATTGCAGGGTCAATTGGCAAGTGGGCTTTAGACAAGTCTATATCATGATAGGTATTGTTGAATAATGTTTTTTATGTTTTTATGTGACCATCACTGAAATAAGTCGAAATGTTTTTATTAACAGTTTATTTCAGGTTGCGTAAATTCGAGTTCAACCAAACCGGAGAAAATGACGCTATGTACCAAAGAGCAAAAATGTCACCCAACGACAGCAATCGCGACCCAACAGCTCATGTGTCGCAAAATGAAGAAAATCAAAACAAAAGAAGAAAAAGGCTGGAACAATGCAGATCGCGACCCGATCCAACCCAGATCGCGACCCGATCTAAGTGACAAACACGTGACGCCTTGCTGACCAAGGATCGCGAGCCTATGGCAACCCGACGAGATCGCGACCCGATCTTCCACCCATCGCGACCCGACCCGGATCGCGACCCGATCATCTATACATCGCGACCCGATCTCAGCGACCAACTCCACCGAGTCGGGTAGTGGCCAGCACAAAAGCAGGGAACCACTCGAGATCGCGACCCGACCTTCCACCAATCGCGACCCGACCCGGATCGCGACCCGATCTTTATCCCATCGCGACCCGATCCCAGCGACCAACTCCACCGAGTCGGGTAGTGGCCAGCACAAAAGCGGGAACCACTCGAGATCGCGACCCGATCCCATAAAGATCGCGACCCGATCTTCGCTGGAACAGACTATAAATACAAGCTTCCTCTAGCTGATTTAGTACAACACAAACATATTATCCAAGCTCCATACACTCTAATCCACGACCAAACAGCTCTAAATTCTGATATTTCTGCATTTGGCAACGAGGATCAAACCGCAAAACCGCAAGAAACAAAACCTCCACCCGACACCAAACTTCAAACCTCCAAACAACCCTTACCCGACACCAAACTCCAAACCTCTAAACAACCTCTACCCGACACCAAAAATCACCAAAACCTCATCTTACCGTGAAGAACAAGAAATCGACATATCAAGAAAAACGCTATCTTCCGCAGCTATCGATAAGTTCTTTTAAAATTATCCGTGTCGTTATTGATTTATTTAAACTGTTATAAATCAACTGTACCAAATCTCAAATACATCCGAATTTGACCGTGACAACCAAAACATATGTGGACTGTATTTAACCGAGACATTTAACTTCTAACTTCTAACCTTTTTTACTTATTGTAAAAACACGTTATCGTTGATAATGGCGTTTATTACATCTAACATCTAATTTCTAACTTCTAACTTCTAACTTCTAACCTTTTTACTTATTGTAAAAACACGTTATCATTGATAATGGCGTTTATTACATCTAACCTCTAACTTCTAACATTTACTTTATTTACCGCTTTCTGTCTATTTAAATACTGTCTAGTGTAGATTTACCTTTTATTTTATTCCGCAACTCTTATTTATTCCGCATAGTATAAATAAAATACATATCTGTCACACGGTAATAGGCTTAAAAACCTTGTTCGTGGAGATCAGCTATCGTATTTTTCAACAATTGGTATCAGAGCTCGTGTGATTTAATCTGAAATTTTTGCCGTGAACTGTTGTGTAGCGTTTTTATAAACCACCAATAAGTTTCCTTTAAAAATTTCATCTTAATATCACTTGTTCAACAAAAAAATTAATTAAAAAAAAAAAAAAAAAACATTTAAAAATTACTTGTGTGATTTATTTTGAAAATTTTTGTCGAAAACTATTGTGTAGCGTTTTTATAAACCACCAATAAGTTTTTCCTTAAAAATTTCATTTTAACATCACATTTTCGTTAACAAAAAAAATGTCTTCCGCAAACTACTCAAACATAAATTCTGTATCTATTGCTAACAGTATAGGTTCAGGTACTCGAGCACCCATTATTATTCCCGAAGAATATAAATCATGGGTAGGTCGTATGAATCTTCATCTCAACTCTATAAGTGAAGACGTGTGGAAATGTGTAGACGGATCTCTACCAGATAACATGACCTCTCTTACGAGTAACTTGGATATACTAAATGAAAGGAAGAAACTTGAACTTCAAGCCAAAAAGGAGCTTGTTTCTGGAATACCCCACAGTATTCTAAGCCAAATGAATGATATAATCCTTTTAACTGCAAACCAAATTTGGCAAACTTTGAAAAATCGTTTTGAAGGAAATGAGAGAATCATTGGAAACAAGAAAACTTCTGTTTTAAACGAATTTGACAACTTCAAAATGTTTTCACATGAGACCATCCATGATGCTCATGACAGATTCAATCTCATTACCATCAAAATGAATAATCTGGGCATCAAAAAGTCACAGCATGAGATAAACCTCAAATTTTTAAACAACCTTTATGAAAGCTGGAAAATGGTCAAACTAATCATTCAGGGAAATCCGGCAATTCATACTGAATCTTTGTACAATCTGTACGGAGAATTACAATCGTATGAATCATCGATTGACCCACCAACGTCTACTTCTTTTGGAGGACCACTTGCTTTGTTGTCAACCTCCTCTCAAAACCAAACACATTTTCATGATCAAAGTCAAAGTGATTTAAATCAAAACCAAGCTTTTTCAAGTAATTCTTGTGACTTGTCTGATCCAAATAATGAAGCTGATTACCAACAATTGTGCGCTTTGGTAGCAAACACTAATCTCGAAAGATTTTTGCCACATCATAATCAATCAAACTTCAGACCAAATTTTCAACAAAGATCCACTTTTGGACAAAACTTTCAGAATCGCGGTTTTCAAAATAATCACAACTCTTATAATAACCAAAGTTCTGGATTTCAGAAAAATCATTCACAACCATCTCAACAGAAACAAACTCAAACATCTAAAAGACCACCCGTTAAGAGCCAAAAGGCTGACAATAACGATGATGATGATGACGTAATCATTTGTCACAAATGCAAAGGACTAAATCATTATGCCCGAGATTGTCGAGCCAAAGTCAAAGTCAAAGACTCAGCCTATTATGCTCAAAAAGCCGAAGAGCTGAAGAAACAAGAACAGAAAGCAAAGCAAAAAGCTTTGATGGCATTCCACGAACCTAGCGTGGAATACTGGCCAACTTCTGATGATGAAACCGACACTGAACCAGCTCAGTCAAACTTCTGCTTCATGGTTGACAACGAACCAACCACAAGAGCTCCATATGTCATCGATCAGGTATGGTCTATGATCTCAGATCTCGGTCTTTCAAGAACACCATTTGAGTCCCACATGACTAAGATTGAGAACAGTCTAAAAGCTGATCTCAGACTATATCATGACACAATAGTCAAATCTGATATCTACAAATCTGAATTACAAACCTTGCAACTCAGATTTGGAGAATCTACAAGGACTAGAGACAAACTTGAAAGAGACATTGAACGAAAATCTGAAGAAAATAATCACATCCTAAATCAATTAAATGAAGCTTTAAAACAAAAAAGGGACTTAGAAATAAAAAATCAATCTGTCATTTCATCTGAAATAAAAGATACCTTAGAAAAGGAAGTCCTTCCCTTAAAACAAAAGGTTCAAGATTTAACTGACAAAAACTCTAGTTTAATCCTAAAACTAGATGATTCTTCAAAGCAAATCAAATTTCTTGAATCCGAAAATCAAAGATTTCAAGGAAAACTGGATTCTATCAATATTGCCAGAAAATTAAGTGATGATGTTTTCACTAAAGCAAATAACTTAGGAACTGGCAAAATTGATACGAATTATAAACCGGGAATTGGAAGAGAATCTTTTGAAAATGAAGAGACTGAAAAGAAAAATGGAACAATTTGTGAAAACTCTAAATCACCTCTACCAGATTTTTTCTTATCTGCTAATGAGGATGATTCAGATGACGAAACAGTTATCAACTATAGCCCAGATGATACTGCTTTCACTGTTTCCAAGAAGTCTTTCAAAAGAGTCTTAAAATCTGAATCAGACTCTGCTAGTTCAGTAACTCATCAATTGAGATCTACTAAACTAACAATGAATGATGGCACAATCAAACTTGAAAATTTCTTAAATGGAGAAAATTCTGATCATCAAAATGGCAGTACTTCTGTTCCAACTGTCTTTCCCTCTTTAAACTCAACCTTTATTGGAAAGAATAATCTGGGACAAAAGTATTCAAAGAAACAACAGACAAATAAACAAACCATTCAAGCTGTCTGTAAACCAAAAGAACAAAGCAGGCCCATTGTTTTCAAAGAAAAACCTTTGAAACCAAGCGCTGTGCCACAAAAACAAACCTTTAATCCAAAACAAAAACCGTTTCAAAAACCAATTCAAAATCGCTTTCAAAAGATAAACTTCAATCTCTCAGGGAACTTTCAGAAACCATCATTTCACCAAATTCCATTCCATCATCAAAGTGTTTTCCAAAACCATTTAGATCCAAGATACAAAGAAAGGTTATCAAACAGAACTTCACATATAGGATACTTCTCACAAAATCAGAAATCATTTCAAATGACAGGTTTTCAAAAACAGATCTCACATTGGGAAAATCTGATAAGTCAAATCTTGCCTCAACCACTTCGTCAAATTAACAGAAACCATAATGATTTCAAATCACCGAAAACCATTAACAAATCAGGACCCACCATGGTTTGGGTACCTAAAATTTCTGTCTAATTGCAGGCATTTTGTGCTGGAGAGCCCAAGGATGGCACATGGTATATCGATAGTGGCTGCTCCAAGCATATGACAGGAAACCAAAGCTTTCTACGAGACTTCAAACCCACAGAATCCAAACAAGATGTGACTTTTGGAAATAACATGACTGCAAGAATCAAAGGTTATGGAAACATAACAAATGGTCACTTCACCATCAAGAAAGTAGCCTACGTTGACGGCCTGAAACACAACCTAATCAGCGTATCACAACTTTGTGACAACAATCATGAAGTTCTTTTCACCAAACAACGAAGCATAATCACGGATGCCAAGACCAAAGCCATTCTAGTCAATTCTGATCGTCTAGGCAACATGTATCCACTAGATATGGAGCTTATCTATGGAAAACCAGACATCTGTCTCTTATCCAAAGCTTCAGCTGATATTAGCTGGTTGTGGCATCGTCGTCTTTCCCATCTCAACTTCGGCTACATCAACAAGTTGATTGCAAATGATCTTGTTCGCGGACTGCCGCTTCTGAAACTTGATAATGAAACTCTTTGTGCAGCTTGTGAAGGAGGAAAACTGTCCAAATCCTCTCATAAAAGCATTTCTGAATCTAGTGTATCCGAACCACTAGAATTATTACACATTGATCTTTGCGGCCCTGCAAAAACCCAAAGCATAAAAGGGAAGAAATACATCCTTGTTATTATTGATGATTACTCACGCTTTACTTGGGTTTTCTTTTTAAGGCTAAAGTCAGAAGCACCTGAAGAAATAATCAACTTCATCAAACAGATTGAATTAAAGCTCAAACGACCAGTTCGAAGAATCCGAAGTGACAATGGTTTAGAGTTCAAAAACATAACTCTAGACTCATTTCTCAAAAACAAAGGCATCGAACACAACTTCTCAGCCCCTTACACTCCTCAACAAAACGGCGTTGTTGAAAGAAAGAACCGAACTCTGTGCGAAGCTGCAAGATCAATGCTCATCTTTGCTGATCTGCCACAATACTTCTGGGCAGAAGCAATAGCCACAGCTTGCTACACTCAAAATCGTTCTTTAATCCATAAACAACTTCATAAAACACCATATGAAGTCATTAACAACCGAAAACCAAACATCAAATTCTTTCATATTTTTGGTTGTCGATGCTTCATAAAGAATAACAAAGATCACCTTTCAAAATTTGAATCAAGATCAGACGAAGGAATTTTCCTTGGTTACTCTTTTACCTCAGCTGCTTATCGAGTACTGAACAAACGTACTAGAGTAATTGAAGAAAGTACCGATATTCATTTCGATGAATTTTATGTCAGAAAATTGGATCGTAAACATTTTGGTTCTAAAATGATCGATAATATTTTTCAAAATCCAATTCAGCAAATGCCTTCTACGGACATAGAAATTGATCTTGATTTACTTTTTGAACAACCCAAAACCGCTTATAGTTCTGAATTTCTAACATCTTCTACAATTCCTACAGGAAACTCCGATGCAGAAACTTCACAATCAAACCAAGAAAATGCAGATCAAGTCGAGGGGGAATTACCAACACTAAATCCTTCTTTGAACACTCCCAATCCACCTGTTCAAAATGATCCCAGTGCATCATCTATGGGGGAACCTTCTTTACCTCATTCTCACCCTATAATCCAAAAAGACATATATGACAACAACCAAAATCTATTCCCAACAGAATCACCTGACCAAGAAGAACAATGGGACATAGAAACACCAATCGTAATACCTGAAAAAACTCGCCTAAACAAATGGACCAAGAATCATCCTATAGAACAAATCATAGGAGATCCCAATTCTGGTATTCAAACAAGAGCCGCTTCCTCAAATGAATGTTTATACGGAGCATTCTTATCCATGACTGAACCCAAAACCATCCATTCAGCTCTCAAAGATCCAGACTAGGTCAAAGCCATGCAAGAAGAACTAGCTGAATTCGAAAGAAACCAAGTATGGGATCTTGTTCCTACTCCTCCCGATGTTACTGTAGTAGGTTCAAGATGCGTTTTCAGAAACAAAACTGATGATCAAGGCATAGTTTGTCGAAACAAAGCAAGACTTGTCGTCAAGGGCTATTCTCAACAAGAAGGAATCGATTACGATGAAACTTATGCTCCAGTTGCAAGACTCGAAGCCATTCGTATCTTTCTAGCATATGCAGCACACAAGAACTTCAAAGTTTACCAAATGGATGTAAAATGTGCATTTTTACATGGAGAGATTGATCGTGATGTGTATATTCAACAACCTCCAGGTTTTGAAGATCCACAGTTCCCAAATCACAGTTTTAAGTTACAAAAAGCAGTTTACGGCTTAAAACAAGCACCTCGTGCCTGGTATTCAACATTGTCAACATTTTTAGAAGAATCAGGATTCAAAAGAGGTTCAATTGATCAAACTCTCTTTCGTAAAATTTTTAATAAACATCTGTTAATCGTTCAAATATATGTCGATGACATTATTTTTGGTTCTACTGATGAATCCTTGAGTATCAAGTTTGCAGATTTGATGAAGAGCAAATTTGAGATGAGCATGATAGGAGAAATGACTACTTTTCTTGGACTACAAGTCAAACAATCATCAGATGGAATTTTCATCAATCAAGAAAATTATGTCAAAAATCTTCTAACTCGTTTTTCTCTTGACAAATCAAATACAGCAAAAACCCCAATGGCTCTTGGTTACAAATTGGATGCAGACTTAAATGGCAAGCCTGTTGATCAAAAGAAATATCGAGGAATGATAGGTTCACTCCTATACCTCACAGCAAGCAGACCCGACATCATGTTTTCTACATGTGTCTGTGCCAGATACCAAGCCAATCCTATGGAATCTCATGCCATAGCTGTAAAAAGAATTTTTAAATATCTTAAAGGAACTCCATCTCTTGGCCTTTGGTATCCAGCTAACTCTGATTTTCAGCTTAACGCCTTCACCGACTCCGACTATGGAGGATGCAGACTAGACAGAAAAAGCACATCTGGTTCTTGCCAATTTCTAGGAGGCAGACTGGTAAGTTGGACCTCAAAGAAACAATCATGCGTGTCCACTTCAACCGCAGAAGCTGAATATGTAGCTGCCGCAAGCTGCTGTTCACAAGTCATGTGGATGCAAACTCAATTACGTGACTATGGCTACAAAGTATCACAAATTCCAATATTTTGTGACTCAACCAGCGCAATCGCCATTTCTCACAATCCAGTGCACCATTCCATGACAAAACACATTGATATTCGATATCATTTCCTCAAAGACAACATACAAAAAGGTCATATCGAATTGCACTTCATAAACACCGAAGATCAAATTGCTGATGTCTTTACTAAGGCTCTAGACGAAACCAAGTTTCAATACTTCCTAGGCCGTCTAGGAATGTTGAATCCAGATAACATCCATCCCTAATCTCTTACTTTTTGTTTGTACAAAAGAGTGTTTACTTTCATAAACAAAATTTTCCAAAAACATTCAAATAACCAAAATTTCCAAAAACATTCAGAAAAACAAATCTTCAAAAATACAATAAAAGACTTGTCATAATAAGCTTTTATAGAACCATGTGATTAACATCTTCTTGACTAAATTTTCAGATACTTATGCTCGATGAATGTTCTCAGTTATATTGATTCTTAATTAAAGAGAAGGTTCAAATTTCAAACATTTTTTATGTATATTCTCCTATTCCCTTTGAATTTATTTCAATTATAACGATTTTATCTATTAAGGGACATAAGATCAGGAGATTCAGATGAAAACCAAACCCATGTGAGAAATTGTGCCTCGTCTTTAACTGCTAAGTGGAATTCATTTCTGTGAGCAAAGGTGTTTTCATTATGACTTATAGGATTTATACTTTTATACCGTGATGCTAGTCTCATTTTTGCTTAGATATCAAAATGACCAGGGACGATACCTTCATTCTTATATATTAGACAAAACTGTCTATTATATCACCTATCCCTATCCTCAATCAAACCACTTCAAAGAAAAGACTGATCATCTGGCATAACGAATCTGACAAATGAAGAAACGACAAAGTCATATCCAACAAATGCTGTCAACAAATCACAATTGGTAACCACATCAGATATCTTTTACACAAGGTGTATTCGCACAAATCAAGAAAAGATAAAAACAAAGGTGAACACCTCACCAAAGAAAAGGAAGATTTACAACAACAATCCATCAAGACAGACACCTCTCAAAACAACGAATTCTCAAAAGCTTTATCAAATATAGCTGTTCAAAACCGAAGATTTACCGGGATACTGTAGCCTTCATAATTGAATATTCTTAGTTGCAAACTGCACTATGAAAATTTCTAAACCCCTCTACATGTATTTCCCGACGGAGAGAGAGTGAACATCAATGGCATGAATGAAGAAACCCTCTGAGTAATGCCGAAACCAGTCTTATGTGATTGATTATCTAATATGAAGACCAAGTGACTAAAGTATATAGGTATAAATCCACGTTAAGCATAAGTCAACACCTTCAAACTGAGAGATATCACTCATCTTTAGTGATTATACACCAGTTCTACACCCAGAACAAACAAACACCTCAGTCAAGTGTGAGCTATACCTATGAGCGTTCATCTGAATCGACCTATTAAGATCACTTGTCGTCTTTATAAATGCTATAAAATCTTAAGGAATATTATGAAAATACATATACAAAAACCTTTTTGATAATCAAACTCGAGACTTTGATTCAGAAACAAATATTCTTGACAAACATTTTTCAAAACATAAGTAAAATCTAGTCACACTCTTTCAAAACAAGTGATATGGTTTTATAAATGTCTTATCCAAATTTCAAGAATTTCAATCAAACATTTTTCTCCTCATTTCATTAATGATCACATAGGGGGAAATTGTTGAATAATGTTTTTTATGTTTTTATGTGACCATCACTGAAATAAGTCGAAATGTTTTTATTAACAGTTTATTTCAGGTTGCGTAAATTCGAGTTCAACCAAACCGGAGAAAATGACGCTATGTACCAAAGAGCAAAAATGTCACCCAGCGACAGCAATCGCGACCCAACAGCTCATGTGTCGCAAAATGAAGAAAATCAAAACAAAAGAAGAAAAAGGCTGGAACAATGCAGATCGCGACCCGATCCAACCCAGATCGCGACCCGATCTAAGTGACAAACACGTGACGCCTTGCTAACCAAGGATCGCGAGCCTATGGCAACCCGACGAGATCGCGACCCGATCTTCCACCCATCGCGACCCGACCCGGATCGCGACCCGATCATCTATACATCGCGACCCGATCTCAGCGACCAACTCCACCGAGTCGGGTAGTGGCCAGCACAAAAGCAGGGAACCACTCGAGATCGCGACCCGACCTTCCACCAATCGCGACCCGACCCGGATCGCGACCCGATCTTTATCCCATCGCGACCCGATCCCAGCGACCAACTCCACCGAGTCGGGTAGTGGCCAGCACAAAAGCGGGAACCACTCGAGATCGCGACCCGATCCCATAAAGATCGCGACCCGATCTTCGCTGGAACAGACTATAAATACAAGCTTCCTCTAGCTGATTTAGTACAACACAAACATATTATCCAAGCTCCATACACTCTAATCCACGACCAAACAGCTCTAAATTCTGATATTTCTGCATTTGGCAACGAGGATCAAACCGCAAAACCGCAAGAAACAAAACCTCCACCCGACACCAAACTTCAAACCTCCAAACAACCCTTACCCGACACCAAACTCCAAACCTCTAAACAACCTCTACCCGACACCAAAAATCACCAAAACCTCATCTTACCGTGAAGAACAAGAAATCGACATATCAAGAAAAACGCTATCTTCCGCAGCTATCGATAAGTTCTTTTAAAATTATCCGTGTCGTTATTGATTTATTTAAACTGTTATAAATCAACTGTACCAAATCTCAAATACATCCGAATTTGACCGTGACAACCAAAACATATGTGGACTGTATTTAACCGAGACATTTAACTTCTAACTTCTAACCTTTTTTACTTATTGTAAAAACACGTTATCGTTGATAATGGCGTTTATTACATCTAACATCTAATTTCTAACTTCTAACTTCTAACTTCTAACCTTTTTACTTATTGTAAAAACACGTTATCATTGATAATGGCGTTTATTACATCTAACCTCTAACTTCTAACATTTACTTTATTTACCGCTTTCTGTCTATTTAAATACTGTCTAGTGTAGATTTACCTTTTATTTTATTCCGCAACTCTTATTTATTCCGCATAGTATAAATAAAATACATATCTGTCACACGGTAATAGGCTTAAAAACCTTGTTCGTGGAGATCAGCTATCGTATTTTTCAACAGGTATCCAGTTACTCCTTGACCAAAATTCTAGCAAGTCAAGTATTTTACCGTCAACAACTTGATGGTGTGGTAATGTTTTAAAATAAGTATCTGAAATAGTGCACATAATACATGATGTATGCTTTTTTTTCATACAAGATTAATTTATCTTTGTAGGATTTTCTTTGTTTGTTAACCATTTTCTACCAGGTTTATCATTTTCTATCAGGTTTATCAATTTTGACCGAGGAGGTGAAATTGGGTGACATAGGCTCTATACAATTTCGTTCAGATTGTTGCTTGTGCTCCACTGGCGGAGGCACCCAAAAAGATTGTAGTAATTTAGAGGATCTGTTGCTTTTGTTGGAAAGGTATATTTGACCAAATCATTGTTAAGGGTAATATGGTAAATCCCTTAATGTTTCATGTGTACTGACTGTATTTTGTTTGCTACCCAGGTGATATTATTCCAGATAACCTTAGAAAATGACTTAAGTATCAGATGAAAATGACCAAAAGTTGGATGCTAAAATGCTATTATCTACATATTTTCCAAGTATTTCCCAAAACAAACAACAAAAATGAGCAACAAATTTTAGAAAATATACAAAAAATAGCATTTTACTATCAGGAAGTATGATTTTTGGCATATTTTCTAGAAGATACAAAAAAAAAATCCAAAAAAAGAAAGAAAATATATAGAAAAAACAGTTGTTCAGTTTGACTCATTGAAAAACATTTATTAAGGTGTGATTGATGGCATGCTTTTGTTCATTTCATATTTTTTCTTATACTTTTTTTTTTTTGGAAACTAAGATTTCTCATATGCTACTGTTGAGTAATAAATTGAATTACCATCAAAGGTTGCATAGTTATATGCTTAAAAATGAATTTGTACATTTTGAGAAATTTTAAACTTTTTTAAATTAACACAACATTGTTTATACAATCCAGATGGTCTTAGTCACTTACACTTTGATGTCTTACACCTGCTAATCGTCCTTGAGTAACATGTTAGCTAATCGTCCTTGAGTAACATGTTAATGGTCCTTGAGTACAATTATTCATGCATGCAATTGTGGTTTTGATCGTCCTTCGGTAACATTTTGAAAAACAATTTTAAGGCTAATACCATGTTTCTTTGGTTATAAATATATATATTCCACATTAAGTTTCGCATTTTCTTTTAAGAAATCAATAAGCTCTAATGAAAATTCTAATATATTAACTGATTTTGACTTGACAACCTTCATTACCAAAACAATGATCAACTTTTAATAAAAACAACATAAAAAAAAATTTAAACCAAAACCGCGGCGTACATTTAATTTTAACCAAAAAAATCAATGTTTTATATTTAAATTTGATGTGCACCCTCTTTATTGGAATACAACATACTTTCAAAATTAATAAAAAATAGCAATATGTATTTATTTGTAACTCATATTAAACTTTGTTTTATTTTTAACCAAAACTTTCAAAAGTATTTTTTGTTCTAATCCAAATTGGCGATGTATTTTTCTTTTTTATCCTGAAACAACCTGCCGAAAAAAAATTAATAGTCGTCAAGAATTATCCACCACATCCGTATACACGTGAAAAGAAACTATTCACTGCCTGCTGCATTGTGAGGGTACCCCCCCCCCCCCCTAAAAGAAGCAGAACTATACATTAAAAAAAAGCTTTTCGTTTAATCGTAAATGGTATCCCTATACTACCAAACTGAATTACTAGAAAACCAAATAACTCACATCCAACTGAAACTAACAGCAGAAAGAAAACTAATCGCCACACCTTGCATCCATGAAAAAGTATTAAAATTAGAAATTGTTTTTTTTGGAAAAAGCATTTATTTAAGTATGTTGCTATTATTAACATATTTTCATAGTTGGAAATCTGGCAAAATAGCAACCTACTTTGCATCCAAGAAAAAGTAAAAAATTTGGAAATTTTTTTTTTGGAAAAAGCATTTATTAAAGTATGTTCCTATTTCTTATAAAATTCTATTAATTTCTTCTTAACTTGCATTAGTTAAATCTCATACAAGTTATTAAACTATATGGTTTTTTGTATGTTTTAGCAAAACATCGAGCCGAACAGCGTGGTCATCGCCCCTAACAATTTGTGTCCCGCCACATTGCGCGGGTACACAACTAGTATATATATATATATATATATATATATATATATATATATATATATATATATATATATATATATATATATATATATATATATATATCAAAAAAATCATAATTATAAGAAAAGTTAATATAAAAAACCAAAGAGCATGTTATTAGTTTACATTAGATGTATTAAATTAAGACAAGACCAAATAAGTAGTTTTTAAATTGATATCTCTTCTACTTACATTGGTAAAGCTTACACAGTTTTTTATTATTGTTGATTCCAACATGTACATCTAATGTGTTCTTAATACATCTAATGTGTTCTCAATATCTTGAGGATTGATTTTCAGATTTTTTTTGTTTACTAATAACTTATTCTTCACCGCAGTTGATACAATATCATACCCACCATGTCTGTTTCAATATGCATGTGTTCTTTTATATCTACTATGGATTTGTCATTATAAAGGTCATAAATCATTTGATTATGCTGGTTGAGATTATAATTTTGATAATTGTAACTCTGGAAGCATTGGAATTGTATGTAAGTTCTTTCTCTTGAAAGTTAAAAAGTTCTTATTTCTCGATCTATATATGTATAATTAAGTACAAAGAACTAATACACTCTTTCTGATTATTTGTTTGTTAAACAGAGAGCTGTAGAAATATTGGAGTTATTGGAGTTAAGGTAAATAGTTGTTCATTGGTATTACATACACTTGGATTTGGAATGTACTTTAAACGTTGTTTTATTATTAAATTTATGAGTTTCTTGTGTTTTTTTATCAATATATGATTTTTATCATTGATATGGGATTCAGTTGATCACTAAATTTCAGAATTTTTGATGCAGTTCAATCTTCAAAGCAAAAAATGTTAGGTGTTGGATGAGACCCTACTGTGACATCCGCCTAAAATGGATTCGGGTCAACCCAACCCAATTGGGAAATTTAATAAACCCTACTCAAGATTTACTTGACGCTAATAGGATCAAAACCTATACAATACAATATAAATTGACGTTAATAGCAAAATAGCATAGTATAACGTTATAACTATAATCAAATTAAATTATGATACCATATTAAAATCAAATCAAAGTATGATACTCTAATTAAATTAAAAGAGTCAAACTTGAATACTATAATTAAACTTCAAATCAAAGTAGATTGTTATAATCAAATAATAACCTATTTTTTTATAAAACTCTATTTTTATAAACTCTACATTAAATTTTATAAAATTCTTATATTAATTAGTGTATTACATAGAGATGCTTGTACTAGTGGGAAATTATGAAGACCACCTAAAAGTTATTCCCATGGTCTCCCACTCACACCTCTCATCATCTTTCCTTTCATTTTTCTCCCCACACATTATTCTCATCACCACTCAAACCCTCTCTATCCTTTCTCTCCCTCTCAATCTCGAAATTCATCTAAGAAATATCAATTTTCCAGCCAAGAACAAGCTCTCATACTCAAATCTTCATCCCTATTGAAGTATTCATCAAGGTATGTTGTTAAAAGTTCCAAATTCATACATGAAACAAATTAAATCCACCAAAATATCTAAAACTCATTTTATGCATAAACCTGATTTTTCTAAAGATCCCATCAATAAAATAAGAAGTTCTGGAAATTTTCAGAAAATAACTTATTCTTATTGAATTACTATAATTATTGCACTAAAATAAGGCAATAATTCACATAAAATACTTTTTGCAGTCAATAAATTCTGGGAATATTTTGGAACAACCCATATATTGAGTAAAGTGGATTTATAAAGTTGCATGCATTTATATTACTGTTTGATGCTTATTTTGTATTTTATTTTGTTGTAGATAAATAAATTTCAAAATATAGTTATGTATGTTAAAAACTAGATTTTATATTTTTCGCACCTTATTCACATATTAAAGACTCCATGACTAAATTTACAGATTTTTGTAAGAATGTTTTCTTATTTTTCCTGATTTAATGTTTATTTAATGGTTTAAATTGATATTAAATAGCTACACATGTCCAAAAATTATAACACCTTATCAGAATATCATGTATAACATGATAATCATAAATAAAAAGTCTAATTAATTTCTCTTAATATTTTCCTATTATTTATGATTTTATTGATTAGTTAATAATGAAAAACATAAGAAATACTTCCCTTAGTCCAAAATATCCAAAATATTTACAGTAGGCTCAATATAATGTTAGAAAACTATGGTTAAGTTTCCAGAATTTTTAGGGATAATTTATTATTTTTCCCTAATTTTGTTGTTGTTTAATCATTAAAATACTAAATAAATACTAAAGCAGTTAAGAAAAATATGAAAATTTTACAGTAATTAGTATTTTATGAAATAATTATTTTCTGATAATTTCATAATGTTTCATTACTGTTTAATATTTAAAACCATTTTCCTAAATATCTAAGCATGTAAAAAAGCATTTTAATGATTATTTCATATAAATAATTGTTTATAATATATAAAATCTATAAATACTTATAAATTGACTAGTTATTATTTTAATAAGAAATTATTAAAATATTTCCTAAAGTGAAAATATAAATTAATTAAGCAATGTAATTAATTCAATTTAAAATTCATTTAACATATAAATACATTAATATTCAAAACAAAATTTGGATAATTGTTAATTCATCTAATATAATAATATGTGTCTAAGTTATTTTTATTAATACTATATTCTCATTTATCGATTCCTAAACCAAAACTATTAATTATAATAGGTTCCACGTCGTTTTGACCCGAGCCGTCTATCGTACAACACGCACATTCCTTATTGGACTAATCATTCGTTATTAGACTAATTTGAGTAATCTACCCCATGTTTTATAATTTTAAATACTTTTAGGGTGTATCATGTGGTTTTAATATGTTCCAACTTCATTTTATTATTTTTTCACCATTGAGACATTGTTGGTGTTGGATTAGGTGTCTAAGCCATGACTAATAATTTGTATTTACCTAATTAATAGAAGCAAAGTCCATTTGGGTTGCCCTCATAGCTGGAGGTTTGGTAGAAAGTTCGGTAGAGAGAAAAGGTTGATTTATTATATGACTAATAAATCAAGATATTGTTTGTTAATATATTATGGAGATAATATATTAATTAGAAACAATGTTATTTGATTAATAATTAATCAGGAATTAATTGGATTGATTTCGGTGGCATTAATTAGATTAATCAGGAAGTCAGGGATTAAAGTCGTACAAATTAAATAGTTGAATTGCGGCGCGCGGCGCGCCAATGTAAAGGCCGCGACGCGCGTACATATTCGTACGAATTCAATAGTTGAATTGCGACGCGCGGCGCGCCAATGTAAAGGCCGCGACGCGCGTACGTATAATCCGGAAAATGGCTGACGGCTAGGGTTTCTTGTTTCCCTATAAATAGGGAACCCTAGGCCTCATTATTGTTGCCAATTCTATTATTCTCTCTGGAATTTTCGTCCACCCTCTGGCTCCCTGGGTGTGATCTCATTTGAGGCAGGACACTTGTGCTGCTTAGCTTCAAGATTAAAACTAAAGGTTAGTTTTTCTGATTTATTCTTTTAGTTAATTTTTGTTTGGCCTTTAGGAATTAGTTACATGTTCAAAGAAAGAAAACATAGATCTTTTATAGGTTGCATGTGAACTTAGGTTATTTAGTTCATGGTTGCGGAAAAACCTTTCAGTGGTATCAGAGCGTTTGGTTGTTTTCTTATTGAATGGATGTAATAGTTTTCCTTATTAGGGTTTAAAGTTTATAAATCCTTTGGGCCTGATTTCGTTTTTGGGGTTTAGGGTTTTTGAAACCCTAGCCCTCCCCCCTCTTTTTCGATTTTCCTGGTTAGGGTTTTAGGAGGTTTTCCATTTTGGTAACTTTAATTGGTTAATTAAATGGATAACCTTAAACCCAGTTTGTTTGAATTCGATAATTAGGGGTTTAAGATAGGTTTAAATTGATTTGATTAATTTGGAAAAACCTATCTACATTTGAATTAATTTAATTAATTGTTTAATTAAAAGATAATTCAAGGGATTTAATTTAATTTTAATTTAATGGTTAAATTTCGAAAAAAAATTAAAGGATAAATCCTAAAATATTTTAAAAGGTTTAAAATATCTAGATTTAATTAATTTAATTAATAGTTTAATTAAAAGATGAATTAAATCGAATTTAAAGGTTTAATTTAATTTGAAATTTAATAGTTAAATTTCAGGAAATTAAAAGATAAACCAGGAATATTTTAAAAAGGTTTAAAATATATCTTATATATATTATTAAAGGTTAATACTATATGTATAAGATAAATTGGTTAGTCAAATCATTAGTAGGCCTCATTCACGAAGATGGTCTATAAAGTGGGTATAAGGAGACTGCTTATAAAATGGCAGTCTAATGGGTGTTCACTCTCACCCACCGCTCGCCTGATCAGTGGAGGGTCATTAGCCGAACAGTTTTGATAGGACCGCTTAATCATTAAAAGTATAATGATCAAAGTACTAGAACCCGTACAAGAATTCCCAAATCTAGTTACTTTAGGAAAATGTGAATTTGATGCTAACCCATGAAATTGCACATTGCACTTTATGAAACGTTGGTGGAGCGTGTGTGGGTTACCGGCACACCAATGGGGGTTCATAAAGAGTGGCAATGGGTTTTTCGGGTGTTATCATTGTTGATGGAGCGTGTGTGGTTAACCGGCACATCAATTTGAGATGATAATGGACCCCGAGAGTACCAAGCTAATTTGCATGGTTATTCACACCCGGTTTGTGATCCTCGGCATCCCAGTCACAAACGGTGGGGCATATCCGAGATTAAACATGCCATTGAACAGTTCAATGAATCTCATAGATCTAGGAATTTCATAAGACTGAAATTGATAAAAGTTATCTACCTTAATGACCACTGTGTTGTGACTACGGCATCCCTCTTCACAGCATAGTTGGGGTATTTTGGATCCTAGCCTTGTTAAATAATACATATTGGGTAATTATTTAAAAGGATTAATTAAACGAATAAATTCAAATTTTATATATGTCTGAAGAAAATGTCATTCTCCTCCTTCTCCTCCTTCACCCATTTCTGAGAGCTTCAGAAAGCACCTGTTTAGTATGGTAAGGCTGACTGGCCTGAACTATGTGATATGGTTTTGCAATTAGAGAATAGTTCTTAGTTTTGCTGGAGAACCATATCCGACTGAGTGTCCGCTCCCAAACATGGCATCACACAGCAGCTTGTGATGAGCATGACTCCTTGACTATTGAGTCCAAGGAAGTTCGTTGCCTTATGATATTGATCATTGACCCCGAGTTCCGCAGGGATTTAGAATTCCTAGGGTCAAATAAGTTAGCACAGCTGGTTAAGGAAAGGTTCCGAGAACTGGTTGAATAAAGGGAACGAACTAGGATCTTCAAAGAGCTTGAAGTTGCAAGCTAAAAGGAAGTAGCACCAGTTTGCGTGTTCCCGAGATTGAGGGATACATAGGCGAACAGTATAAAATTGGTTTCCCTTTGTGATCGGGAGTTAAGCATTAGCTCAACTCGCTGATCTGTTCATCCAGATGAACAGAAAGGGTAACCGGATAAGACAATCGTGGAAGTGCATTCAATGTCGACCCTGTATGAGTCGTTCATGGAGAAGCATAGTTCCATTAATTCAGCTGTTTCAGGATTGAGTCCAGTATTAAGGTGCATCAAGAAATGATCCAGATCGTCTGGATCGATTGTTCGATGTTTCAAACTGGGAATCCATAAGGTGGGACACAGTCACAGAAAGATTGGAAAAATGCTCTAAAGCCAAACCGTTTGGCAAACTCAGTAATATCTTAAAACTCAGAATACCTGATCCTCATTTCCTTGATACATGATGTGTTTCACACATTTGCTCTGTATGCACGGACTCTGGAGGATGCGGGATGGTGTCGCACAGGAGCATATTCGGATTGGATCTGGAGCTCGTGCAGTTTTTGAGTTAAGCTAGATATTTGTTCTTGTTATTAGTTTATAGATACATACGACATGGATTTGCATAGTGCATTGTTCTGAGGATAATTCTGGTTTAATGAAATATTTTTTTTTGAAACATGATTGTTTTAATTGTCCTCGAAATGTTGTGTGAATGTGTTGATGACGTAAATAGTAATAACTTGAATGTTGATACATCCAATGGGATTGGATTTGTAAATTGTGTTCTTTATGATTGTTAAAGTGAATTTTATGAGAATCACTTCAACCAAAGGTCCAGTTGGACAGGACTTTGGAATCTTTTGACTTAGAGTCACATGATGAATTGAGTGCTTAATAAAATTAATTGTGGCAAGAAAGGAATCGCCCAAAGATCCAATGGATAGGATTTTGGAATCAGTTGACTTGGAGTCAGGTGATGATTGCATGTCTTGAACAATATTAACAAAGTCATAAATTTACATGGAACTGTAAAAGTATTAAGATTTTGAGCAACAAACACATAAGTTACTGTGTATTGCTCGAATCTTCGAACAGAACACGATTAGTTATGCTTCATGATATTTGCCAAATGGTTTGACAAATATGGCTTCGTTTATCGGAATAAGCGATTGATTGGAACCTTGAAGTGTTCAAGGATTTCAAAGGAAGTATAAGATCAACAGAACCTGAGTAACAACATAGACTGAGAAAATGGTTCACAGTTTATCCTCTTCCAAGAACATTAAAGGTAATAATGCGTCTTAGGGAAGATGATGGAGCATTGATCGAAATAATTTTGATCCTCGATGTATAAGATACACTAGTCACATATCCGACTAATATTTCAATGAATTGAATATTCAACCAGTCAGACCGCAGAAACCATATTCCGACCACATCTTGGACTAAGTAGGTTATGTTGACACTGTCTGAAATGTAAAGCTGGGATCGTCCCACTAGTACATAGAAAGTCCAGGGTCATGTAGCATTCGTCTGAATCTCATGACAAGCCTGAAACTGATCAGCAATGTCGTTTCATTGGCCACTCCGGTTATCCTTTGAAAGAAGAGTACTTTTAGAAAGAACTCAAGTTCTAAGGAAACAGTGGGAGTAAGAATAATTCTGAATGAGTTCAGGGATTAGCCAAGTGAAAGAACCTTTAGTCACCACTGGGACTTGACCAGGAATTAGATTCCTGTCAAACCTGACATACCCTCTCTTCGCTTGACCAGTAGTTATTGTCACTGTCATAAGGAGTTATGATTTGGGTGATATACCGGGTAGTAGTAAAACACTAAAGATGGTACGGATAAGTAATCCGACTGCTGGAAGCATTGGTGAGCCCAATTGCTGCCAAATAAGAGAACCTTAGTGCGAGATACAGTCTATGTGACAGTTTGATTGATCTTTACAACTAGTCTAGGAACCAGTGGGAGTAATTGAATCATCAAAATAAGGGAACATAGAAATGTACTTACAGAACATCTGGTTGAATGAGTCATCACTTGGAGTCAAGCAATTGATTCTGAGAGAAGCACTCTCAATAGAAGATGTAATCCGAGAGCATTCTGCGTGGCATAGTGTGAGTCGTTAGTGGAGCGTGTGTGGTTTACCGGCACACTAATATGGACTCACATAGAGCATGCCATTACAAAAGGTACATGGCCCCGGGATTCATCCCATGGGCATCTCGCAAGAAAGGATATTCAGATTCTCAAAATAGGCCAAAAGGTTTGGATTTTGTGAACAGCCTGAAAGATTTCCTTTAATATGTCGGAAAGGTTTGGATTTCGGTTTCGCAAAATGTGTCATAAGTTCTGGATTTTGTGAATAGTCCGAAAGAGTCATATAACGGTGTCAAAGCCAGTGGGAGTATTGTTGTTGTCTACTATCACTGTATGTGGGTTACATACTGGTTCTAGGAAACGTCTCTTATCATTACAAAGTGTAATGACTTGGTGTTAAGAAACGATTCGCTATGAAAGACTTTAAGAGATACAACATGCTCAGGTGGTTGTGAACATCTGTTAGATAGATCAGAATTCTGCCAATATAATCTTGATAAGATTCAAGATGCATAACCCCAGGAATGGAGTTTCCTGTCATTGCAAAGTGTAATGAATTGGCATGAAAGAACAAAGAAGGTGCAGCATGCTCACATAGTTCATAGACATCTATCAGATAGATGAGACTGACAGTATTGACTTAGCCATTGAGAATATGATCTTGATGGGATTCAAGATGCATAAGAAAGAGTCCCCGAAAGGAAATGGTTTCCGGAGATCATGACACAAGGATTATTGGTAATCTTAGGATTCCGAAAGGGCTTGGAATGAGATTACATCAGGTTCCTCGAGCCTCTTGGACAGATCAGAAGTGTTATGAACATATCCTGATGACTTAATGCTTAGAGCATTGTAAGTTGGATTCAGGATATTACCTGGCTGAGAATACTGAATGGATTTTTTGAACAGACGTGAGAAATCATTGGGAAATGATTAGGGTGATTGATTTGAAAGGGTTTTCAAATCGGTAATTGTTTACACCAGAACGTGGTGCTGTAGGACTTCATGGTTAAAGAATTTCGTTGGTTTCTGATGGAGTGCGTGTGGTTCACCGGCGCATTATGACACCTCGAAATTGTCTTAGGGTGTAGTCATGTAGACTAAAGACCCGAGAACCATGGGCAGTCACGGTACACATCACCAGAATGGAGTTGTGAGAGAGAATGTCAGAATGACAAATTGAGATATCATCGGAAGAGTATCCGATAGGATCATCTACAATAAAGTGTATAAGTGTTAGACACTTGGATATATAGAAAGAGTGAAAAGGTCATAGACATAGATATAAAAGGCTTGAATTGAAAGTTTAAAAGAGAATAAGAAACCGATAATAGTTATGATAAATCCGACTTGGTGATTACCTCGTGGAGACTTGGTAAATAGCAGGAGTAGCTGCCAGTCATATTTTATGTTTCGCTTTTGCATGTTTTACTTCCTGAATAATTGGATTATTCAAATATCCACAGTCGTTCATACTCTTAGGGAGTAAGTATGAAGGAAGACTGTCATGAATTGGTTTGTAGATTGTCTAAGGAGTTAGACATAGCAATAAGATTGCTGCAACGTTCATGAGTACTTGGAAATGGAGATTTGAGTATTGGATAAACCCGCGCTCAATGGATTGCTTCATGGATTATATCACGAGCAATGTTGAGACGATAATATCTTATGGTCTTAAAGTGGAGAGATATGAGTTATAATTTACAAGGCGGTTGTTCATTGATAGTACGAAAACGCATCGGTAACTCGGTGTTATAAAACGTGCTGTTGTGAGTGATTTGTCGGGTAAAAGATATAACATATCAGTCGAAGCTTATTCGTCCCTTGACCCTGACGGGAAACAGATATCTGTTGGCCACTCGATGATTTTGAAGTTGACTGAAGTGCTGGCCAGCCATGACTGAATTGATGCGTTCAATTAGAAGTCTAATAGTCATAAGCAAAATCGGAAATCGGGAAACAGTGTTAGACAGAGATTGATCTCAATCCATGTCTCATGTCTGAAAATATCTTGTTGGACGGAAGATCATCTGATCACTTATCTATGGACAGAACTGACTAGGTCAGAGTTCGGCAGCAGTTTCTAGGAAGCTACAGGTTGCTGATTAATTAGAGGATAAATTGGTAATTATAGTCATAGACTTATCCAAGTGGGAGACTGTTGGATTAGGTGTCTAAGCCATGACTAATAATTTGTATTTACCTAATTAATAGAAGCAAAGTCCATTTGGGTTGCCCTCATAGCTGGAGGTTTGGTAGAAAGTTCGGTAGAGAGAAAATGTTGATTTATTATATGACTAATAAATCAAGATATTGTTTGTTAATATATTATGGAGATAATATATTAATTAGAAACAATGTTATTTGATTAATAATTAATCAGGAATTAATTGGATTGATTTCTGTGGTATTAATTAGATTAATCAGGAAGTCAGGGATTAAAGTCGTACAAATTAAATAGTTGAATTGCGGCGCGCGGCGCGCCAATGTAAAGTCCGCGACGCGCGTACATATTCATAATGTTTCATTACTGTTTAGTATTTAAAACCATTTTCCTAAATATCTAAGCATGTAAAAAAGCATTTTAATGATTATTTCATATAAATAATTGTTTATAATATATAAAATCTGTAAATAATTATAATTTGACTAGTTATTATTTTAATAAGAAATTATTAAAATATTTCCTAAAGTGAAAATATAAATTAATTAAGCAAAGTAATTAATTCAATTTAAAATTCATTTAACATATAAATACATTAATATTCAAAACAAAATTTGGATAATTGTTAATTCATATAATATAATAATATGTGTCTAAGTTATTTTTATTAATACTATATTCCCATTTATCGATTCCTAAACCAAAACTATTAATTATAATAAGTTCCACGTCGTTTTGACCCGAGCCGTCTATCGTACAACACGCGCATTCCTTATTGGACTAATGTGAGTAATCTACCCCATATTTTATAATTTTAAATACTTTTGGGGTGTATCATGTGGTTTTAATATGTTCCAACTTCATTTTATTATTTTTTCACCATTGAGACATTGTTGGGACATTTATATGTGAATCATTATTTGTATAATTGTTGTTTGTTTACGCTACATGTACTTGTAGTGCATTACCATTTTTAGTCTAATCTCTATGACTATGCCCGTATTCTTGAGGTACGTTATGGACAATAATAGCGCTATTGGGTTGACCACCCCGCCTTGGGACGCTAAGGTGATTGATTGCACGTGGTTGAGTGTGTATGATGATTAGATGCTCCATCCTATATATATACTTATATGTATATATAGGGTGAGGACTTATTGTTGTTGTTATCATTTGTTAATCAATTTTTGATTTATAAATTGTTATCTCAATAGCACTTGTTTGCCAACTTCAAAAGAAAACAAATTTCAAATTATTCAAACTCACAATTTTCTTTAATAAAACTAGATTACTCACCAACTCTCGTAGTTGACCTGTTTTTACCCATGATGCACATTTGAAGAATGAAGTTGATGAAAAGTAGGGTGTACCTTAGAAACCCACAATACTATTTAAATTTCATGTAATAAATGTTGTTGTATTTGGATTTGTATTTGTATGTTGTGGATTTTGTTTGCATACTTAGTACTTAATTGAATCTAATCATATTATAACATAGTTGTCATGAGACTTTGAACAATATATCACGCCTTGATCGATTCCGCCAAGGATCGGGGTGTGACAGATTGGTATCAGAGCCCTTGACTATAGGGAATTAGGTTAATTGCCTTGACCTAGTCTATAGCCTCTAGGGTCCTGTCGTATGCGAGTTTATAAAATGCACACACAACTGCAAGCAATTCGCACTTAGAAAATCCTAGGAATACCTTTGTGTGCTAATTGCTCCCTTATGTGCTTACGTATTATTCCCGACACTTATATGTGTGCATACACTTGTGAATTTTCTCCTCTTTCTCTTAAAATCACACACATACTCAAATGGTTTCAAAATAAAAATTTATATACATATATATTCCTTAGAGCTCATAGAAAATTAAAAGTCATCCACTCTAGTTGGGTAGGATCAAAGTAATGGACGCGTAGTAACTAGAAGGGGGAGGTGCCGGTAGCCCGAAAGTCCTGACTAGGTAAGCATTCGTATACATCCCAATCAACCGAGGGACCAGTTTGCTTACCTGGGGACCAAAGGTGAGAGTTCCCAAACCTATAGGCCAAAGCGCGTCATTCACATTACTTTTGAGCCATCAAAATACCCGACCTTATCAAACGTATCCGAAAGGATACACTCCAAATGGCCAACTCATTAGACTATTAAGTTCCCTAATGGGCCTTGAAGTGGGAAAAACATGTGAAAACTTAGTATTGTGGGGGCCCACGCAATTGCTACATGCTTCACATTTAGTACCCATGGAAAGCCCAAAAGGTGCCCAACACTCCTAACCATGGCCCAACAAGTGTTTTACAATCATTTTACCCAACAATGTCTACAAACTTAATTTCCATAATCAATTTACAAATAACTCACAAGTCCATATGCGTGTTTCTCATAGATGGCATTACGACCCCCATACGCTGCTCGTAACAACCGAAGGCTAGCCGCCCTTATCGCTAAGGAGGTAGCGAATGTCATCCCAACAATTGCAACCCATCTTCAAACTCTTCAGCCGCAAGCTCCAGCAACCACTCATCGTTGCTCGTTTAAGCATTTTCGTAGCTGTAATCCGCCTTACTTCAAAGGCATAGATGGTGCCACCGCACTCCTCACATGGATCGAAGAAATGGAGAGTACTTTCATCCACAGCGAGTGCCCTGAGGACCTGGTGGTCCGTCACGCTACAGGGTGCCTCCAAGGTCATGCTCTCTCATGGTGGAACCTAGAAAAACGGGCAAAAGGAGAGGGTGTTGCCTTGGGAATGACCTGGTCAAAACTAAAGGAACGCATGATAGAAAAGTTTTGCCCGGACAGCGAATTGCAAACTCTCGAGGAGGAATTCTGGAATCTGAAACAGGTGGGAGGAGACAACGCGACCTACACTAATAGATTCTATGATCTTTCAAGACTCCTACCTCACATGGTTCAACCTATGAAAACTGCAATACGTCGCTACATCAAAGGGTTACCGCGCCAGATCCGTGATTCGGTGACCAGGAGCAGGCCATCTACTCTGGAATCCACTATTGAAATAGCAGGTCAACTCAACGAGGATAATATGAACGATGGTGTCCTCCCACGCAAGGGTTCAAAGATGACAACTGAAAAGCCGACCCCTGAGACCCCCTTAATTGTCAAGTCCGAGTCCTCACACCGACACGACAAAAAGAAGCGGAAAAGCCATCACCACAACCATGCTGTTATTACCCCTGCTACTCCTATCACCCAAGTCACCCAACCAAACAAAAAGCCGTATACCGGACCTCACCCCCTCTGTAACCATTGTAACTATCAACATATGTCCACCAGCCCGTGTCGCCTTTGTACGACTTGTGGTCGCTATGGCCACTTGGCGGACACATGCCGTGCACCAAAAACTCAGCGACCATTCGCTCTACCCTCAAATCAGCAAACACAAACCCGGTATCCAACTGGAACATGCTTCAACTGTGGTGACCCCACCCATTTCAGAAACGCGTGTCCTAGGCTTGTCAATATCATTAACACTCAAGCCCAGGCAAATCCAACAATGCAGGTTCCAGCTCCCAAAGGCCGAGCATTTGTCATTACCGCAACCCAAGCACAGACCGATAACAAGGTCGTAAATGGTACGTTTCTCATAAATGACTGCTACGCATCAGTACTTTTTGATTCAGGTGCCGACAAAAGTTTTGTGTCTTTGGAATTTGAACTCATACTTCACACACCTCGCACGATACTTGATGAACACTTTACCGTAGAAGTCGCCAATGGAAAAAACATTTCACTCAATGCAGTCATCCAAGATTGCACTTTCGATTTTTGCGGTCATAAATTTTCTGTCAATTTAGTTCCTATGGAACTTGGTAGCTTCGACATCATCGTGGGAATGGATTGGCTATCCCAAAACCATGCTGAAATAGTGTGTTACGAGAAGTTTATTCGTATTCCTCTTGCCGACGGTCAAAGTCTTCGTATTTATGGCGAGACTCGTTCAAAAAAGCTTAGTCTTATGTCATGTACTCAAGCTCGATCGTATCTACGTAAAGAATACATGGCTTTCTTAGCCCATGTGGTGGAAACAAAGGTCAAAGAAAAGAAGATCAAAGATATTCCGATTGTACGAGACTTTCCCGACATCTTTCCCGATGACGTATCTGGACTCCCTCCAGTACGTGAGCTAGAGTTCCGCATCGATCTCGTTCCTGAGGCTGCTCCCATAGCCAAGTCTCCATATCGGTTGGCTCCAACCGAGATGCAAGAATTGGCAAGTCAGCTCCAAGAATTAACCGATAAGGGATTTATCCGCCCTAGTACTTCACCCTGGGGAGCCCCGGTTCTCTTCATCAAAAAGAAAGATGGTTCGTTTCGTATGTGTATCGATTATCGGGAGTTAAATAAATTGACCATCAAGAACCGATATCCGTTACCTCGGATCGACGACCTTTTTGATCAGCTTCAAGGAGCTTCATGTTTCTCAAAAATCGACCTCCGCTCGGGTTATCACCAACTTCGAGTACGGGAAGAAGACATCCCCAAAACCGCTTTCCGAACCCGCTATGGCCATTACGAGTTCACCGTTATGCCTTTTGGCCTAACGAATGCCCCTGCCGCATTCATGGACTTGATGAATCGGGTATTTAAACCTTATCTCGACCGTTTTGTTATCGTCTTTATTGATGACATCCTCATTTACTCCAAGACAAAGGCAGACCATGAAAGACACCTTCGTCTAACTCTCCAAACTTTGCAAGGAAATCAGCTCTATGCCAAATTTTCGAAATGCGAGTTTTGGTTAAATGAGGTACAATTCCTCGGTCATATTGTAAGTGACAAGGGTATTTTAGTCGATCCCGCAAAAGTTGAAGTAGTTAAGAATTGGAAAGCCCCACGTAACCCCAAGGAAATTCGGTCATTCCTCGGTTTAGCTGGCTATTACCGGCGTTTCATTTCAAATTTCTCAAAGATCGCTTTACCGCTTACTTTTCTCACTTGCAAGGGTACGCCATTTGATTGGGGACCCAAGCAAGAAGACGCTTTCCAAACCCTTAAACAAAGATTGTGTGACGCTCCGATTCTTACACTTCCTGAAGGATCCGAAGATTTCGTGGTATACTGCGATGCCTCCAATCTCGGTCTAGGTTGTGTTTTGATGCAAAGGGGAAAGGTTATAGCTTACGCATCGCGACAACTCAAAATCCATGAAAGGAATTATACGACACATGATTTGGAGCTCGGTGCCATGGTTTTCGCTCTTAAAATTTGGAGGCATTACCTTTACGGCACTAAATGCGTAATTTTCACCGACCACAAGAGCTTGCAACATATTCTTAATCAAAAGGAACTCAATATGAGACAAACACGATGGGTCGAACTCCTAAATGATTACGAGTGTGAAATACGCTATCATCCGGGCAAGGCAAACGTCGTAGCTGACGCGTTAAGCCGAAAAGAACATGCCAAAGCATTTCATCTAATATGTTCTCCTATCTTGTCCAATCTCAGTGACCGAATTCAAGGAGCCCAACACTCGGCAATTACCGAAAATGACATGCCCACGGGAATTGATGGGGAGTTGGAAAGTAAATCTGATGGTATTTTCTATTATCAAGATCGCATCTGGATCCCAGACCGCGACAATCTTCGTACATTCCTGATGGAAGAAATCCATAAAACTCGATATTCCATTCATCCTGGCGCTGACAAGATGTATCATGGCTTGAGAACCAATTATTGGTGGTCGGGAATGAAAAAGGATATTGCTTTATTCGTGGCCAATGTCTTACATGTTCCAGAGTCAAAGCAGAACATCAACGACCCTCTGGACTATTGGTCCAACCGGTAATCCCCGAGTGGAAATGGGAAGCGATCGCCATGGATTTCGTAACCAAACTTCCCCGTACCACCAAGGGACACGACAGCATTTGGGTAATCATTGACCGTTTGACCAAATCCGCTCATTTCCTTCCCATCCGTGAAGATTTCAAGGTCGAACAACTTGCTCAAATTTACATCGACGAGATAGTTAGTCGGTATGGCATCCCTCTCAGCATCATTTCAGATCGTGATGGGAGATTTCTCTCTCGGTTTTGGCAATCACTTCAAGTAGCCATGGGAACCCGCCTCGATCTCAGTACCATGTATCATCCTCAAACCGATGGTCAATCTGAGAGGACAATTCAAACACTCGAAGATATGTTGAGGGCGTGTGTCTTAGATTTCGGAGGAAACTGGGACTCTCATTTACCATTGGTGGAATTCTCCTATAATAACAGTTATCATTCTAGCATCAAGATGCCACCATTTGAGGCATTGTATGGCCGTAAATGCCGATCTCCTATTTGCTGGCATGAAATTGGCGAGTCCCACGTGATTCGCGCAACAGTGGATTCTCCAATCGTTGGTCCTGAGCTTATCCAGGAAACAACCGACAAAATCACTCAGATTCGCAATAACCTTCTCGCAGCACGTAGCCGACAAAAGAGTTACGCCGACAAGCGACTCAAACCGCTTGAATTTACCGTGGGTGACATGGTCATGTTAAAAGTGTCCCCATGGAAAGGTGTGGTTTGATTTGGACGCAAGGGTAAATTGGCACCACGCTATGTAGGCCCGTTCAAAATCCTGAAAAGGATCGGACCAGTAGCCTACGAGTTGGATCTACCAATAGAGCTTAATAAAGTACACCCAATATTTCATATAGCCAACCTCAAGAAGTGTTTAGCAGACGAGAACCTTCATGTTCCTCTCGAGGATATCCAAATCGACGAGACAATGCAATTTATCGAGAAACCCTTGGAAATTGCCGACCGAAAGGAAAAGCAACTCAAAAGAAGTCGCATTCCCCTGGTCAAGGTAAGGTGGCAGTCAGCACGTGGACCTGAGTATACATGGGAGCGTGAGGATCAAATGCGTACTAAATACCCACAACTTTTCTCTTAAGGTACTCTCTTCTTAAATTTCGGGACGAAATTCCCTAAAGTAGGGGAGACTATGACATCCGTCTAAAATGGATTCGGGTCAACCCAACCCAATTGGGAAATTTAATAAACCCTACTCAAGATTTACTTGATGCTAATAGGATCAAAACCTATACAATACGATATAAATTGACGTTAATAGCAAAATAGCATAGTATAACGTTATAACTATAATCAAATTAAATTATGATACCATATTAAAATCAAATCAAAGTATGATACTCTAATTAAATTAAAAGAGTCAAACTTGAATACTATAATTAAACTTCAAATCAAAGTAGATTGTTATAATCAAATAATAACCTATTTTTTTATAAAACTCTATTTTTATAAACTCTACATTAAATTTTATAAAATTATTATATTAATTAGTGTATTACATAGAGATGCTTGTACTAGTGGGAAATTATGAAGACCACCTAAAAGTTATTCCCATGTTCTCCCACTCACACCTCTCATCATCTTTCCTTTCATTTTTCTCCCCACACATTATTCTCATCACCACTCAAACCCTCTCTATCCTTTCTCTCCCTCTCAATCTCGAAATTCATCTAAGAAATATCAATTTTCCAGCCAAGAACAAGCTCTCATACTCAAATCTTCATCCCTATTGAAGCATTCATCAAGGTATGTTGTTAAAAGTTCCAAATTCATACATGAAACAAATTAAATCCACCAAAATATCTAAAACTCATTTTATGCATAAACCTGATTTTTCTAAAGATCCCATCAATAAAATAAGAAGTTCTGGAAATTTTCAGAAAATAACTTATTGTTATTGAATTACTATAATTATTGCACTAAAATAAGGCAATAATTCACATAAAATACTTTTTGCAGTCAATAAATTCTGGGAATATTTTGGAACAACCCATATATTTATTAAAGTGGATTTATAAAGTTTCATGCATTTATATTACTGTTTGATGCTTATTTTGTATTTTATTTTGTTGTAGATAAATAAATTGCAAAATATAGTTATGTATGTTAAAAACTAGATTTTATATTTTTCGCACCTTATTCACATACTAAAGACTCCATGACTAAATTTACAGATTTTTGTAAGAATGTTTTCTTATTTTTCCTGATTTAATGTTTATTTAATTGTTTAAATTGATAATAAATAGCTACACATGTCCAAAAATTATAACACCTTATCAGAATATCATATATAACATGATAATCCTAAATAAAAAGTCTAATTAATTTCTCTTAATATTTTCCTATTATTTATGATTTTATTGATTAGTTAATAATGAAAAACATAAGAAATACTTCCCTTACTCCAAAATATCCAAAATATTTACAGTAGTCTCAATATAATGTTAGAAAACTATGGTTAAATTTCCAGAATTTGTAGGGATAATTTAGTATTTTTCCCGAATTTTGTTGTTGTTTAATCATTAAAATACTAAATAAATACTAAAGCAGTTAAGAAAAATATGGAAATTTTACAGTAATTACTATTTTATGAAATAATTATTTTCTGATAATTTCATAATGTTTCATTACTGTTTAGTATTTAAAACCATTTTCCTAAATATCTAAGCATGTAAAAAAGCATTTTAATGATTATTTCATATAAATAATTGTTTATAATATATAAAATCTGTAAATAATTATAATTTGACTAGTTATTATTTTAATAAGAAATTATTAAAATATTTCCTAAAGTGAAAATATAAATTAATTAAGCAAAGTAATTAATTCAATTTAAAATTCATTTAACATATAAATACATTAATATTCAAAACAAAATTTGGATAATTGTTAATTCATATAATATAATAATATGTGTCTAAGTTATTTTTATTAATACTATATTCCCATTTATCGATTCCTAAACCAAAACTATTAATTATAATAAGTTCCACGTCGTTTTGACCCGAGCCGTCTATCGTACAACACGCGCATTCCTTATTGGACTAATGTGAGTAATCTACCCCATATTTTATAATTTTAAATACTTTTGGGGTGTATCATGTGGTTTTAATATGTTCCAACTTCATTTTATTATTTTTTCACCATTGAGACATTGTTGGGACATTTATATGTGAATCATTATTTGTATAATTGTTGTTTGTTTACGCTACATGTACTTGTAGTGCATTACCATTTTTAGTCTAATCTCTATGACTATGCCCGTATTCTTGAGGTACGTTATGGACAATAATAGCGCTATTGGGTTGACCACCCCGCCTTGGGACGCTAAGGTGATTGATTGCACGTGGTTGAGTGTGTATGATGATTAGATGCTCCATCCTATATATATACTTATATGTATATATAGGGTGAGGACTTATTGTTGTTGTTATCATTTGTTAATCAATTTTTGATTTATAAATTGTTATCTCAATAGCACTTGTTTGCCAACTTCAAAAGAAAACAAATTTCAAATTATTCAAACTCACAATTTTCTTTAATAAAACTAGATTACTCACCAACTCTCGTAGTTGACCTGTTTTTACCCATGATGCACATTTGAAGAATGAAGTTGATGAAAAGTAGGGTGTACCTTAGAAACCCACAATACTATTTAAATTTCATGTAATAAATGTTGTTGTATTTGGATTTGTATTTGTATGTTGTGGATTTTGTTTGCATACTTAGTACTTAATTGAATCTAATCATATTATAACATAGTTGTCATGAGACTTTGAACAATATATCACGCCTTGATCGATTCCGCCAAGGATCGGGGTGTGACACCTACATTCAAGGCAAGAAAACGGTTTTAAGGTTCATTCCTACCTCTATGTTTCTTCAAAGGCTTTAAATTCATTAACACACTACCGGTTTAAGCTATTTCTACAAAAAATTTTGAGATTAAGATACGGTAAAAAAACATCTGCGTGCGAGCTGTGATTTTTATATCACGCTGGCTGAAAATTGTGCAGTAAATAATCAACATTCTGGGCTTTTAAACGGCTTTATGTGGGTTGTACTATTTGCGCTAAATGGGCTTCTAAATGAAGAACAAAATAGCCATTATATGAAGCTTTTGTCGTTTATATCTATATCTATATCTATATCTATATATCTATATAACTCTTATAATAGAGGTCATTCAAATGATGTGAATCAAGATAGCTCATATAATTGCACCATATTCATTTGAAACTCCTACAACCTTTCAACTCCAACCACTTAATAACAACCACTCAAGAGTTTTTAAGTTATATCTTATAATTATCAAGTATTTATTTGAATTCATGCTCTTTCCTACAACTACAAGTACTCACTTGAAACCAATGATGATGCTCGACCGGGAGAAAAAGGGTTAATGGGTCACAGTTGGTTCCGGATCTTGGTTTAAAGAGAATGTTTAATGATGACAACATATTTCGGCAAAAAGAGATGTGACAACCGAGGATCACATTTGCAAAGGTTTAATAGTGAGTTTTCTCCTCTATGGAATGTTCTCTATACAAATTTACTGCTTGCATGCCATTGATTATTTGTATATATACACAAATATTAGCCAAGATAGAGCGAGCAGGATTTTAACCAACATGTGAACAATGTGAAATATATTGGGTGGATCCTTGAGGTAAACGGCTTATTTGCAATTTAAAAATGAATGAGACGGATGATGTATTAACACACTTGGTTGTTATTGTAGAGTGTTCAACAGACCATCTTGGAGAATTACGAGATTGATAGCATTACTCTAGAATGCTATCGAGAGTGTACCAAGGACGGTGTAGTACAATCTATCACATCTATGTTGCCGAATCACAATGGCGAAATAGTTGATGATGACGATGTTCATTGCCACCATTTGCTTCAATTCGAGATTAGTGGTGATCATATCACAAAAGTCTGGACAAGATGGCGGCCGAAATTCAGGAAGAGTGCTGTCGCTCGAGCATTTGTTAATTAATTCCCTAACATGTGTGTCAAAAATATACGGTGAAATTAAAGTTCAGTTATTATTTTATCTAGATATTATATTATCATATTCTTTATTTAATTGACTAAAACAAATTTAACTATTTTAATCATATTTACTTAATACTCATAAATATCATTTAAGTAACAAAAGTAATAAAGCTTTTGAGTTACAATGATTAAATGTAAATAACTCTTAGTTGAAAATTAAAGAGTTGTCATATTAAAATAAAACATCAATGTAATAACACATTCGTATTTATATATGATTTTTTTAAAAATTTAGTTAGATATAAATTTGAGTTATGAACATTAGTATTGCGGTTTTGAAAAAAATAAAAATATATTCAAGTAAAATGCAAAAAAAAAACATGTCAATGATTTGTGAGATTAATATATAAACCACTGTTATTAGTTGTAAATATGTCTATTAATTATTCATATAATTAAATTAATAGCAAAGAAATTTTTTTTATTTATGTTTGTATTAAAATATATTGCTTTTATATATTAACTCATAGTTTACAATTTATTTTATATAAATAATACACAAAAAATATTAGACGCTTATTGTTAAATTTGTAATAGTGAGTTTGAGGATTTTTTATCTAGACATTAAACGATCATATTATTTATTTAATTGATTAAAGAAAATTTGATAATTTTAATTATATTTAATTAAAACTCATAAATATCAATTAAGAATCATAAATAAGAAAACATTTTGACTTGTAATGCTTTAATGCTAAATAATTCTTAGCTTTCTTATTTATCTTTAATCAACCTCAAATTTTAAGTTCTTTTATCATGTGGTTCAAGTTAATAATAATGACTTACATCAATTTTTTGTTTTAGTATATAAAAATTGTTATTTCATAGTTAAATGCAATATCATTGATAATTCTAATAATATATGTTTGTTTTTATTTTAACTAAACGTTATTCCCACGCAACGCTCAGGGATTCGCCTAGTTTTTAGTATTTTTGCTGCTAATAGCCCTCGATTTTAACAACATTTGCATATTATATTTACCTAGGACTGCAAAGGTGAAGAATTTTCGAAAACCAGTAAACTTAAAAGTTCCGCTTTCAAATTGCATGTTTATTATTTGCTCAAAAGTTACTAGGAATGCATTAATTCTCTTTTGGTGACGGGCATATTTTCGAATCTTATTCCGCAATGATTATCCAAATGCTTAAGGTTCTGTCACAAATAGAGACATTGAGTTTTACGATACATATAATAATTTGTATGAACGCGGTCAATAAATAGAAAGCATATGTACTTTGATTCATCAGATATATTAACCTACAATAAAAAAAAAATTATTTGTTAAGTTCACTAGATATGTGTGTATGTCATATGCGATTAAGGATTTTTGTTGAATTGTTTAACATGGTGAATGTATATATGCGATTAAAGTAAAATAATGTATCTTTAATTTTAACTGAATGTAAAAGTTTACTTTTATTGTTAAATATATTTTATTGATAAATGATGTTTGACTATGGGTTGTGTGTTATTTGGAATATGATATATTTCAAAAAACAAATTACGCGCATAAAGAAACTATTCGTTGGTAGAATTTATCTATAACACTTGGCTTTATCCATCTGATATCGGTTATAGTAGAATGATCTATCTTTTCTTTCCATTTTTGGTGTCGATCTTAACGCATCTAATCACAAGTAAGATCTACTGTCTTATTACATTCGATCACACCTATTATTCACTTTAATTCAATGATATGACACAGTAAACCATAGAACATAGCATGTATGTAAACTTATAACACCCCTAATAAGTTAATGTTTTAGAATTGATTTAATGCACATGTTTCATTCTCAATATACAATAATAGTTTGTATCGCCTTAGAATTTAGCATGCATGTAAACTGTGTATATACTCTTCAATTTAAAAATAACAAAAAAAAAAAAAATCTAACCCATAACTACTTCCGTTTTTAAACCAAAATGAAACGAAAAAAATGAACCATATGAAACAACCGAAAACAGATCATGGTGAAAAAACATATGATACTGATTTAAGAAACCAAAAACCAACCTCTACGATTTTTGGTTCATTTTAGCAAAGCATTAGACCGAACCGTGTGATGCTAGCCTTAACAATTTGTGTTCCGCCTATTGCACGGGTACACAACTAGTATGTATATATATATATATATATATATATATATATATATATATATATATATATATATATATATATATATATATATATATATATATATATATATATATATATATATATATATATATATAGAATTAGGATATATTAAAAAGTATAGTTATTGTGTGATTGTAAGACTCATTGTGGACCAATCATCATCTAATGACAAATTAGTCAATTTCTAATTTATATATATTTAATTTCTATTGATTAATTAACTGAATTTCCTAAATTGAATGCTATATTTTTGGAATCAAAAGGAATATTAAATTCCGTTTCCATCTCTATTCTTATATCACGAACAACAAAGTGCTCGATAACACCATCGTCACCTGCCGCCGTCTTCAACGTCACCCACTACCGTTACATTACAAGATTAGCCACCACTGTCGTGACCACAATTAGACGCCATTGAATACCAACACAACACCTCCATCACATGCCGCCTTTCAGAAATCGTAGCTTCAACACGACGACAATCGCACAAGCACCACTCAATCTCGCACCATCGCCATCCAATTCAGTAATTTCCTCTCTTTCATACAGTCACCACCATACGATGACTCTGTCTCTAAACCCCTCTCTAATTGAAAAAACTAAACTAACCTAGAAACACCTTACGTTGTTGCACCTTCATAAAGGTAACCCTCCCTCACTATGTATCTGTCTCTCTATCTCTCTCTCTTTGTCTCTTTCTAACAAAAAAACTCAATAAACGAATTTGTAACCACTATTTTTAGTGTTTATTAACTTTTAACAGGCCTGAAGTCTTGCATACAAGGTGTTTGATATATTGCCTCAACGAGTTTCTTTTGGGTGTATAGTGTTTGTTTATTTTTTCAGGTTTGAATTTCATTTTTTTATTTTATTTCCTGTCTACCAATGAATAAAGGTTTGAATCTGAAAATGTTTTTTATTTTATTTTCCAGGAGTTCTCTTTCTCTTGTTTAATTGACCATCTTTCTGGTTCTTGAACGCCATTGATGATAAACAGTGTCAAGGAGGGTTTTAAGGTTCGGTGACGAGGCGTTATTGTAGATTGGGATTTTAGGGCATATGAGGGAAGGGTCTGGTTCTAAGTCACATTTTATCAGTAAAGAAGGCATAGACGAATCTAGTAAAAACCCTAAAGTTTGATTTCAAGGCAGGCATTCTGACAGAATGTCATTTTGACGGAATGCTATTTCACAGAATGTTATTCTCACAGAATGGTGTTCTTTTTGTATATTAGATTCTAGTATACATTATAGTCATTTTGATGTTACACACTACAATTTTCTAGTTATTCTAGTTTTATATAGCAATATTATACTCATTCTGTTTTGTATATCGTCTTCTAATATCATATTCTAGTCATTCTGATGTTGCACAATATAATATTCTAGTCTTTTAGATTTTGAATCTCTAGATTTTAAATATGTGTGCATACAAAAATGCTTCATATTTAACAATGTACTTCATAGAAATCGAAATTTGAAATGTATTCTGTTAGAATGATCTTGGATTCTCTCAAGAATGATATGTCAAAATGAAATGTATTCTATCAGAATGATCATGTATTCTGTTAAAATATTCAAAATTTGGAGAATGAAAGATAATAATTTCGTTAATAATTTTATTATTAAATTGATTTGATGTATGTATGTATGTATGTATGTATGTATGTATGTATGTATGTGTATATATATATATATATATATATATATATATATATATATATATATATATATATATATATATATATATATATATATATATATATATATATATATATATATATATATATATTTGAAAAATAATATGTATACACGAAATGTGCACATATGCACTTTTTTCGCAAATGTGTATATGATCACATTTCGTGCATATGTGCACATTTCGTGTATATATATATTTTTTTCAAATTTTCTTTTACAAAATGGCTTAAATATAAGCGATTAGGTGTATTATGTTTTTTTTTTTTTAAACAAAATTTCAATCAAAAAATTACTAGGTTTCTGAGAAAAAAATGATTCCCATTTAAACTTTATATATTGTTTTCACTTATTCATGATGTCGTTATTAACTTATTATGATGACGACATTAAGTTACATACGCAACTCATTTGTTTGATATTTTAAAGACGACCAAAAGCGTTGAATAACTTTTAGTATTTGTCTAGAATGATTTCCCATTTTATTTATAGGCTAGGTATCCAATAAAAGGTGATTTTTATATTTTAAATTTATGTTATGGTCGACTTGGGCTTTTAAATTAGCAACAAGCCTACGAAAACTTTATTTAACTAGAAGATCTATTGCGTTAAATAAATCAATATCGTTTTGTTTTATACAGACATTTTAATTTATGTTTAATTTAGTGGACCATAAAAATAAAAAACTCCCAGTTGATGGTAATTTTTTCAAGAAACACGAAAAATCTTAGATAGATTAATCAATATTCAATTTAAATTTTATAGTTCATTATTGTAGAAGTATGACTGAGTCGTTGTTCTAACATTTGTTTGTATTATATGAAATATATTTAGTAGGTTAAATTTTAATATTAACAATTATATTTAGTTAATTAGTTGATTTAATTTGAATATAATGACAAATTGGTTATGTCAAAGAGTCCAACTTTATGTATTTTTTGTAACAAGCTTTAATAAGTTAAACACATAACTGTTCAATTATCTGTTTAGGTCATATATTCATATAATAGTCGAGATTGATGTTTACATTTTTCATTATATTTATATGTTCTTATTTGATTCAAAATCCACGTCTAGGTGTACAATCCAACGAACTTAATCTCATGGATGTCATTAGTAGGGGGTCAAACATTTTGTAACCACTTGTAACAACCTAACCTCCCATGAAACCTCGATTAATGAGTTTTTTTTTTTCCTTCAAAGGCTGAGTTCTGATGATATTGATACTTGTTGTTTAATGAAGAATATAAGAAACAATCACGACTCTTAGATCAAATTCACCCGGCAATCGTTATAGGTAGCGGTCAACTGTTTTGTAATCATCGTAACAGCCCAACCGTACAATTAATCTTAGTAATTGGTTTTTTAATCTAAAGGTCAAGATTCATTCTGATGCTTAACACAAGTTTTATACATCTTATTTGTTATGAATTCTAAATATAGACTTAGTATCTGGAAACAAATTAAATATCGATGAGGAGTTCGAGAAACAATCATCACACCCACATATTAGATTCATCCGACGATCGTTATTGGCAAATGCCAACAAGTTTTTAACAACCTACAATCATCTAACTGTCATTTAGTTTCGGTCTTTAATTTTTCTTTTTTGGGCAGTATTGCTTCTTACATATTTCTTACCGTATTTATTATTCACATAAGATACAAAATCCATATATAAGCTTAGCCCGACCTTATGCATGTGCGGGAGGTGCGACCGCATAGGGCTCACGTCATAAAAGGGCCTGTAATTTTATTTTGTTCCCGTTCCGTCACTATTTCGTCGCGAATTAGCACAACATTTCAAATTTTAATTTGTCGATTATAAATTTTTCGATGGTTTATTAAGTGTTGAATGTTATCATAGTTTTAATGAATTTTGTTTATATTTAAGGGTCCGTTATTTTACTTTTCACACAGAACTTTTAAAATCAACAGACCGATCCTAAAGCTTAGGAGTTGATGAAAAGCTAAATATTGCTAACAATTTGAAACAATCATAACATTAGATCAGTTTCATCTGGGGACCGTGATTTGTAGCTAGCCAAGTTTTTTTTAAAGGCAAGTCTATCCTACTCCTACTCCTATTCTAATTACCTATGAACCACCTATTCTCCCTACTGGTGATTGAACCTTAACCTTAAGGATAGAGAGCGACGCCTTACCACTTGACCAAGAGACCATTGAATTGTAACGAGCCAAGTGATTTGTAACCTCTCTTAATTGTTTTATTGCACATTTAATCAGTGTTGTGACTTATTTTATCTATGAGACAATATTCTTTTTAACAATTCTCACTACTTTCATATTTTTCTTTGATTTGGAATCAATAAATTTTGATTATATGAATAAATGATATATGGTGATAAAATATTAAATCAATAATGTGATGATTAAGTATAATTATTTGTATTTAGTTATAGACATGAGGTAATATTTATGTCAATGATAGACGTCATCACGTTACATAGGCCACTGATTATTTAACATATTCAAGGCGATCAAGGGGTCCAATAATTGTTGGTGTTTGTTTAAAATTGATTTGATTTTCCGTTTTATATATAAGCTACGTAAATAATAAAATAGAAAATGTATTCTAAAATTAGGACAAAAAACTTTAGAGATAAAAGTATCCCGTAAGCCTCGTTCTGTTGCTCCATGTGGTGGAATTTTTTCCTGAAAATCCCCTTAGGGGCTGGGTTTGCCTGCTTTGCGGAGCTCGAACTCGGGGTCACTTGTGAAATATTCGGGTGAGGCTTCCACTAATTCGTTTGCCGTTTCCAAAAAAAAAAGCTATCACTTTTGTTCATTTTGGGTAATTTTGTAACATTCTATTAATAAACTTACATAAAATATCTAGGAAATATTATTATGACCGATAGTTAAAAGTTTTCATGGTTTTCGAAGACTTTTTTGTCGACCAATAAACTTGTGAGGTAAAAGGTTATGTAATTGTACACATTTAGTCAATTTTTATTTTTTGTACAATTTATTCAATAAACTTAGATTAATGTCAAATTTAGCCAACAAGCTATCAAAATTTTTCTTGAACAATTGTGATTTATATAAAAAAAGTAACCAAATTGCTAACAAGAAAAAGGAATTACAAGGAAATGTTCATAAGCGGGTTTTGTATGTTAATGTGTTGGATTATAGTTTATCATACGTACATTAATTTTTACTGCCCTAGAGGTGGCAAGTCTATATAGTGAAATCATTTGTATGTGAGCCCCGATGAGTTGCTTTAATCAAATTGATAGGGTTAATGTGTCGTAATTTTAAAAACAACACCATTGTATGTATACCTTTTTTGGAAGAGAGGTTGTATATCTTCCTACTAAATCTTCCTACCTATCTTCCTACTCACTAGATCAATACAAGTGTCAAAAACAAGGGATGAGATTAAGAGAGATGATTAGTGGATTCCACATGGTATTATTTAGTGGGTAGGAAGATGAAGTAGGAAGATTTAGTAGGAACAAATACAATTTTCCTTTTTGGAAGTGGTGGAAAGTTTCTATTTCTTTCTAATTTTTATTATTATCAAGTTGCTCGATATAAAGGGTAGTGGGAGATGCCACAACTCCCCTCTTCCTTTAGGGGTAACACTTATTTGGCACTGAGGCAACATCAGGAAGTGATCTTGGAGGGCTTATTTTTTGCTTCTAAATGACTATTGGTGATAGTGGTAGTGTGCCATGATTTTCATCTTCCTCCGAGGGTACCCTTAGTTTCCATAGAGGCAATATCATGGGGGTGATCTTGTAGGGTTTATTTCTAATGCTTTGTGAGGTATGTGAAGTAAAATACACTTGTTCATAATTTGGAGCTAACTCCTATTATTTACAATGTGTGTTACATGATCGATATAAGCAATAGGCTTATTACTTATGTAAAGAAAACTTTTACAGAGGATTGCAAAAAAAATTAATAGTGATAGTCTTTGTGCCTATTAGATTCCAACTATAGTCCCAACTATATGTAGATGTATGTTACACTTGTGTTCTTTTTTCTAATATTTACTTGGGGTTGATTGCATTGGTAGCCAAGCAGGGGGATAAATCCTTTGCAAAATACGGGCCAAATGTTTTTTTGTGGGCTACCATTTCTTCAACCTAGGTAGTTGTTTACGAAGATGTTTAAGAATTGCCACAAGATCTATGTGATTTGGTCCCTGTTGGGCATGCTCGTTTGCATACTAGAACCACTGGCAACTATGAATAGCCTAGTGAGGCTGTTTAGTATGGTTGTTGGCTAAAATTTTCCTTTGGTTGGCAGGTTACAACCTAGCTTCTAGTACGTTTGGGGTGTGCTAGGAAAATTTGCAGGATATATGGAAGATACTCTTGTTCAATCATCTGTTTGATCCTACCTTTTTTCTTGGGGTTGACCTATTTCATTTTTTATAGGCATTGTTATATGTTGAATCAAGTTAGGGTTATTGAGATACCTATTGAGGTTGTTGTGGTGGTAGCTAGCTTTCTTACAGGGTTGGTGATGTTACATGCAACCCTAATTAGTAGATATGATTGCGATATCTTCTTTTTACCTTTTCCCATTTTATAGGTTTTCAGAACTTTTTGTATGCATGGGTTATATGTGTGTCAGGGTTCTTAGTAGTTATTGGTTTTACCTAAGCGGAATGTCAAGTCATTATCTAGGTTTTCTAGGAACCACATTCGTTCCTCTGATAGGTTCTTCAGTTTAATGTATGTGTGTGTGTGTCATTGAGCATACATTTGTGCATTCTTATAATTTCTCTTATCCTCCTCGTATGGCTACTTGATGCTAAAGGGGAACCCCAAGACACTGGTCAACATAGCTACACCAACGTCGATATGGAACTACAGAAGATCATGTAAGATTAAGGCTATGGAGACGCATGGACATATACCTTTCCATCTTAGTATCTTTCCATGTAATAAGGGTGGTGCAACAAACTTTAGTGTTAAGTTTTCCAGTATTTGGGATCCATATGAAGTTATCTTGGAGATTGAGCGGTATATTGATTATTGCAATCGACCATGATGTTTGCTCAACAACACTGATGGGGGTTGATGTTAAGTATGTGGAGCCTAATCTGAATAGAGGAAGACCCGTGGCTTAAGAAGATCAACTATTTGAAGATCATCAGGAACCGAGAAAAGTTTACCAGTGCGGTTGATGGCTGCACTTTGGTCGGATCAGTGTCTTTGTCCGAGGAAGGTTCTTCACTTTGGTTAGGCGAACCGATGCGGATCAACAGATTTAAAGTAGTATCACAAGTCGGCATTGCGCTACATCACATCATTGGCAAGATATAAATAGAGTATTCAAGTATTTTAAATGAAGCATGAATTATGGTTTGACATATAGTGGATATCCTTCTGTCTTGGAAGGTTATTTAGATGCCAGCTGGATTACCAACTTAGAGGATCACTCCTCTACTAGTGGTTGGGTATTTCTTATTATAGGAGGTGCCATTTTTTGGGCATCCAAAAAACAAACTTGTATTACAAACTCAACCATGGAGTTTGAGTTTGTGGCATTGTTTGCTGCTGATAAAGAAGTTGAGTGGCTAAGGAATTTGATATATGAAATTCCATTGTGGCCCAAACCGATATCTACCATTCTATCAGATGTGATAGTGCTGCTACCTTGGCTAAGGCATATATTCAAGTGTGTAATGAGAAGTCTAGACATTTAGGTGTTAGACATAGTAGGATTTATGAGCTCATCACGAATTGTGTGATATTTGTGGAGTTTGTGAGAACTCAGTTGAATTTAGTCGATCATCTAACCAAAGGGTTAGCAAGAGATATTGTGCACAAGGCGGTTGTGCGGATGGGTTGAAAGTCCAGTTGAAATCTTTTATATTGAGATACCCAAATCCCATCTAATGTAATACTAGATGCTGAATTCAACGCGGAAAACTTGATATTTGAAAATTGGAACACATTATTAACATCATCCCAGAGTATGTGTTCAGTACTGCAAGTAAAGGAGGTTGGAATTTTATTTCTTAATAGTTCTTTTGAAAAATTGCATTTGCAGTGCAAAAATAAAAGAACTACCTATATAAGCATGAAGTTTAGCCACTTCAAGAAGCTGGGGGACTTGGCTTTGATATGCTTATTGAAGGATAGGACACATGCTAGTAAAATATAGTGTCAGGTTAGAACTTATGAGTATGTAAACTGTTGTGTATATTATCTTCATGTATTCACTATGAATAAAAAGAGTTCAATCCTTAGTGACACCATGATATTCGTATATTTGGAATGAGAAATATACTAAGGTGAAATTCAATCATCACAACATTTCATTTATGCATCAGTTTGTTGTTGTTATGTTTTGCTTTAAGTTAATCAAGATTACACTTAAATGGGGGAGGTTTGTTGGTGATTTGTAATACCAATATTATTTAAGTGTAATGGATTAACTATTTGACCAAATACAATCTTAACAAACATTAAACAAGTACAGGAGGTGCAAAGTGCACACTTGTTTGAGTTTGATCAAGATTCACAGTACAATGTCATTTAAGGGCGAAGCCCCTGAACTGACGGGGGTCTGGGGCAGCACCCCTGGTATCGGGGACTAAGGAGCGGCAGCCCTTGGCGGAGTCCAAGTGGCAGAGCCCCTGGCTGGGTTCAAGCTGACTGGTTATATTGCTATATTAAAAATGGATCAGAAATTCATTTTTTCTAAAAATAGACCGTTGTTGACCTTTATGATTGACCATTGTCTAAATCCGTTTGGTGACAGTTTGATGACAGTTTGGAACTGCCTTGTGATAGTTTCTTGTCGGGTTTCAGACAAGGGAGTTAGACAAGTGAGTTAACACCCGTTTTGGTCATACTTCTGGTACAGACAAAAAACATTGTTGAGAGTGAAGCCACTCTTGTGGTTTGTCAAAAAATAGCAGCAGAAAACGGCAACGGCATCCATGCTTTGTGGCTTGTCAAAAGAAGTGGCGGAAGACAGCTGTAGTTGACGGCCGTATTTTATGACATGTTTTTTGGATCTTTTGTTTGACCAGTTACCATCTCTATATCTATATATAGAGATCATATGTATCTGTAACGACACAACCCCAACAATGTAGTTAAATATATACTCCTAGTTACCTGGTGGATGTAGGTCAGATTAGACCGAACCACGTTAAATCCCTCGTGTTCATCGTTGTGTTCTTAATTTGAGAGCAGAGTGTGTGTGTGATTCGTGTCAAGAGTGTGTTCCGATCCTAACAAACTGGTATTAGAGCTCCGGGTTTAAAGGAAGTCGTATCTCGCGTATGCTCTGTGGTTGCAGCTTAGTCTGATCTTCCACATCAGAAATGAGGTTTCGATTGGCCTTATAAAAAAAGGGGAGGAAAAGTGGAAAACATATCTTGAATTAAAGTGCCAAAATTGAAGTGGAAAGCATAATTTGAAGAAACGGTGGAAAAACACGTTCCAACAAAAGGTAGTGGAAAAGCACGTTCCAACTAAAGGAAATTTTGCAATTTAGCCCCTGAACTTTAGAAAAATTGCAATTTGGTCCCTTAACTTTGTCAAAGTCGCAAAACAGTCACTCCAACATTTGTTTTGGGCAGTTTAGCCCGAAAATAATTTGGGTGGGGATTATATTTTTCAAATAAAGAGCCAAGAACAGTTGAATCAAAATTCTATTTAATCGGTGAAGAACAGTTGAACTCAGAAGAAATTTAAAGAAATCGAAAACCAGTGCCAACAGCGTTTGTCGGGTTTTATCGATTCAGTTTAAATTTTCAGTTTCTGATTCTCAGTTCGGTATTCTGCTGTAGTTTAAATAGGTTGATTATTTAACAAAGTTCAGAAGAACAGTCGTTAAATTCAGACAAGGCTTCGTTTAGTGAAGATTGAAAAGTTGGTGGAAGATGCAGATTGAGGCATTATGTGTCAGAAAGTTCAAGATGTGGTATTAGTAAACGGAGAAAATTAGAGAATTACAGAAGATCAGACATTCAGACAAATCCATCGATAATCAGAGTTTCAGGGGTTCGAGAACAGATCATGGGATGAACAGATCAAGTAATTAAGAGAAAATCCGTTTTCGGTAGATCCAGCAGTGATTAGAAAGTCAACAGACTTAGGTGTAATCACGGGATCAGAAAGTTCGGTGTTATTCATGACGTTGAGGTGTGGACATTCTTTAGAGTCGATGTCCAAATAGAGGAAATTCTGCTTCTGAGAATGTGTCTGGGTTTGATGCATTGGGACTCAGTGGAAGGCAGTAAAGACTCTTGGGTCAAGAATTCTGATGCTTCATTTCACGCTACCCACAGTAGTGAAGCACTGCAGAATCTGAAAGTTGGAGACTTTGGAAATGTAAGACTTGTGAACGATGAATGTTTGTTGTATATGGTCGGATTACCGTCTGAGGGAGTGACCGTCCCAGTTCAGAAGAGAAACAAAGTCCGGTTCACAGAATCTCATGGGCAGAAGAGGGTGACCTTTTGCAAGTAGGAAGCCTAGAGCTACAAGGGAAGATTCAGGTTGAACGAGCGTGAAAGGTTCAGAAAAATCAGTCGAAGGATATTGTAGGCAATGAGAGCACAAAGTATTGTTTCAGTTGCAGGGTTTTGCAACAGTGGGAGCATAGGTCGTGTTTTAATCATAGGTCCAAGACGACAGTGGATTTAGAACCAGTTTTCAGCTGTAAAAGTCTCTCCGGTTTTTTGATAACTTGCTAAATATGGAGAGTGTTGTTGTTTGTTCTCAGATTGTTCCTGGATTCGGTAGTTCGTTTTCAGTGAGAGCCGATAGGGACAGAGAACGGGTCAAGGGCAGTTTAAGTCATGACGAACATGTTGAAACTTATGAGAGTTTTAACAGGCCTTTCAGGTTAACTGATGAGAAGGCCGGGGTAACTAAGAAGGAGTTTACGGAAATACAAAAGCCATAGTTGAAGCACAGGTGAAGATTGTTCCGTGGCTTCAAGTGGGAGATTGTTGAGTGTGAAGCCACTCTTGTGGTTTGTCAAAAAATAGCAGCAGAAAACGGCAACGGCATCCATGCTTTGTGGCTTGTCAAAAGAAGTGGCGGAAGACAGCTGTAGTTGACGGCCGTATTTTATGACATGTTTTTTGGATCTTTTGTTTGACCAGTTACCATCTCTATATCTATATATAGAGATCATATGTATCTGTAACGACACAACCCCAACAATGTAGTTAAATATATACTCCTAGTTACCTGGTGGATGTAGGTCAGATTAGACCGAACCACGTTAAATCCCTCGTGTTCATCGTTGTGTTCTTAATTTGAGAGCAGAGTGTGTGTGTGATTCGTGTCAAGAGTGTGTTCCGATCCTAACAAACATAACAATTTCATCCTCTGTTCTTGATCTCTTCTTAGTCTTATCCAATTGAGATTTCTAAATACTTCAATCTGACAGTGTTCACACGATTATCAGAATTTCAAGTAATCTTTCAATTCCCAAATTTCTAACATTATAAACATGAAGTATATTAAAACCATAGCAATATAAAGTTATAAGAAAATGGGGTGTTACAAACCCAACTTACGGGATTCCTCTAGTTTAACGCATTAAAGGCAACCAAAGCCATGAGTATTTTAGTGTTTGTTTAAAGGGTTAATAACATAAAAGTCACTGTAGTTTGACCAAAATTTCGGTTTAACCACTATATTTTTTTGTTCCATAAAAACCACCCATACTTTCAAAAAAATTATATTGATCACTATTCATTTTATTTTATAACTTTTAAGGATTATTTTCATCGAAACATTATATGAAAAGTTCCATATCGACATTTGAAACAACTATTGGAACTCCATTGCAGTGAAAACTATACATAAAATTACCCACATGTGATTTTGGTCTTCGGAAGTGCAGCTCTTCGGTCACGTTGTGAATGCAATGAGTGTCCAATTGAATCCACTAAATTTTGAATGCGACGGAAGTAAGAAGTGTTCCGAATTGGCGGCATAAAATCTTGATTTTTATTCGTCATAGTGGTCGCAATGTATCTTTTTGAAAATATGAGTGGTTTTTACGAATTTTTTGAAAATATCAGTGGTTTTTTTAGAACAAAAAAAAAATATAGTGCTTAAACCGAATTTTGGTCAAACTACAGTGGTTTTTGTGTTATTATCCCTTGTTTAAAATTGATCTCCCATTTTATTTATAAGCGGTACCCAATAAAAAACGATTTGTTTTCAAATTCGTGTTACGCCTAACTTCGCGTTTTGAATTAGCAACAGTCCTACCAAAAGTTGATGTAAACAAAAAAAAAACGTATTGCGTAGATAAAAATTATTCTTTTGTTTATACAGACATTTAAATTTATGTTTTAAAAAATGGAGCATAAAAAAACCCAATTTGATGGTTGTTTGTTAAACTAAGACCAAAAACTTTAAATAGATTAATATATAGAATATTTAATTCAAATTGATTGTTCCAATATTGTAGATATATGATCCAGTCGTTGAGTTAACAGTTGTTTGTATTATATTAAATAGATATATTTAGTAAGTCAAGTTTTAACCTAAACAATTATCTTTGGTCTTTTTAATCAATTTGAATATAATGACATTGTTTGTGCAAAGAACCTCACTCAATGTATTTTTTGTTAAAAAGATTTAATAACTTGAACAAATAACCCCGAACCGTCTATTTATGTCATTGATTATCTATTTATCTATTTATCTCTTATAAAGGAGGTCATTCAAATCAATATAATTCAAGATAAATGATTTATCTTTTACCATATTAATTTGAATTTTTTATTTTTCTTTGTCCCACATTGATTCACATACATATATGACCTTCCATCTTTTTCTTATATAAGTCACTTATTTGCTTCCACTATCCATCAAGTTTGATCATAATATGACTTTCAAGTCTACAATTAATTAGTGATCATTTTATCATAAAACAAGTTTTTATCGCAAAGTTTTAAAATATTCTACTATTTAGTTTCAACTTCTTGAAGTATTGAAACTCAAAAATGAAAATGAAAATTCCTCAAAGCTTTTAAAAATCTAATTGTGTTGAAAGTTTATTTGTCGTTTGTAAAAATGAAATCGGCGTAGACATTTTTCGACTCAAGAGTATGTATATACATAAAAGTTTTCATTTTGAACGTTTTAACTATCACATATAAACAAGACCATTCGAAACAATTTGCTTCTATTATCTATCAATCAATCTTGATGATAATATGACTTTTAAGTATGTCGTAGTAAAAAATGACAATGGTGTTGACGTTTTTTAAATTTACCGCGATATATGTACATAATTTTATTGAATAGCAAACGGTTAAGTATTGTTAAAAAATATTGGGTTAAAAACTATTAAAATCAACTAGGTTGCAAGTTTATAGCGTCATAGTTCAATATGTGGTGACAATGTTGATAACACTTTTTGATTTAATAAGATTGATATATATATATATATATATATATATATATATATATATATATATATATATATATATATATATATATATTTCAAACACTAATTGTTTGAACATCGGTCAAAGCTATAACATATCTATTTATCTACATAATAAATCTTATAAGAGAGGCTATTCAATCAATATGGGTGAACTTTTATCATGTAACACATTAAATTGAATACTTTAAGAAAAAAATAGAAGCGGGTATCCATCCAAATTTTACGAAATCGGTCTTAAAGCTTGAACCAATGGTTCATTGAATCTTTTAACCGTTGTCTAAGCCGGTTACAAGCAATAACACAAAAGAACAAATATATGAGGTAAAATAGTGCTAGCCTCTCTACTTATAAAGACTTGCTTTCCCTTGAAATTTGTTTATTAAACTGTATAGGATGAGAAATATATTAGACTCTTTACTTATAAATGTTTGATTTCATTTTAGTTGTGTTTTTTAAGCGATGTTGGATAAGAAAATGAAATAATATAACACACTATAAAATAAAGTTTGATTTCACATCGTCATGATAAACCAACTTAAGAAAACAAATTATTGTATAAATAGATGTCCTCCTCAATGTAAAACAACTATATAAATGATTAGTCAGTTTTTATTGTTGGAAACATTTCTAAATATTAAATTTCAAAGTAACATATATTTAAAAGTTTTATATATTTTATTTTAATGAGTTTAAACTTTAAAAATATAGCGGGTCGATCTCGATATGAACTCTGTTTTCCTTCATCAAGTTGCACAAAACAACATGCACCATATTGTATACTTCAATTTTAAACTTTTGTGATACAGTTTGTGCTTTTCAAAATCTCAAATCGCATAATTGGTGTGATGTGCGGTTTTGACTATACATCGTACTGTAAACATCACAGAAATATGTCTCCATTCTTATAAATAAAAGCGCGTTATTCAAAATATTTTAGTGGCAATGAAAGCTTTTCCAAAACAAAAGCAAAATACATACAACATTCCTCAATTTTATCAATGCACAATGTGTAGGTTGATGATATTAAACTCATGTAGTTTGAGATAACTGTTAATCTTGAACCATATTAATTTTAATTTTATTTCATGAATTGTATTCATTTGATGTAATTTTACCATTTTTTTCTTCTAAATTTTTGATACATGTATCTATTATCATATAATTTAAAATAATAAAGAAATTTTATATAAACTTTTTAAAAATGATATGATAATAACATGTATTTGTCTATTTTTTTAACTATATAATTTTTCTTCACGCGCAACACACGGGCATTCGCCTAGTCTATATAACTCTTATAATATAGGTCATTTAAATGAATATGGTTAAAGATAGATCTCATTCTTCCACGATATTCATTTGAAACCTCCATAACCTTTCATCTTTCAACTAATTAATAGAAACCACTCAAGAGTTTTTTTTAACATATGATACTTAATTGTTACTTATCGCACCTAATTAATATAATAGTTATATATACTTCACATATAAATTAGATTCTAGCTTGTAGAATATGATGGAAGAAAAGTTGATTTGAGAACACAAACACTTTGAAGTTGCAAATGTGTACATTGTGTTCCAACAGAGAAACATGAAGAAAACTAAAACAAATTACAAGTCGCAAGGCAAGAGAGAAACGACATGGTTGCTAACACGTACTTTGGATATCCATATGTTTATATTGTATTAGAAAGAAGAAATGTGAAAATCTAAAATAAATTACAAGTTGCAAGACAAGAGACAAAGTGAATATTGGTTCTACCCCCAACATAACGGTAGAAAGATATATAATACATTTAGTTAATTGGTTATTCATTGTAATTAGTGATTTTCAATTATTTGAGAATCTATTGTTGATCCGAAAGTATATATATATATATATATATATATATATATATATATATATATATATATATATATATATATATATATATATACACACACACACACCCCTAAGCTTAGGGGATAGTGAATATGTGGATGTTATATACCTAAGATTAGGTGTAGAACCACTCAAACAACCTATTTTTAACAAAAATAAAAGCCTAAGAAACTTAATTTCTTCTAAATCGTTGTACACAATTTGTTGTTCCATTCAGTTCAACTTGTTTACGTGCTATTTTAGTGATGTTTCTTCTTACCGCCAACTTTTATGTCATCGCCACATGCAGTAATACTTTTAATCACTATATTGTATGACTCATACCATACTTTTTCATCCTTTTATAATCAATCACATGGATTACATATATTAAAGAAAATAAAAATGCATGATTTCATAAGAAAACTAATAAATTTTGATGGTTCTACACCTAAGCTTAGGTGTATAACAACCACATATTTACTTTTCCCATATATATATATATACATATATATATATATATATATATATATATATATATATATATATATATATATATATATATATATATAGATAATATAATATTTTCTAATCCATATTCATCAAAAATTGGTTTTATATTGTTTGAATAAGTGGCCTTATGTTGTTTTTAAAACTATTTAGTGGTCATTTGGTTTGTAGAATCTTTTCTAAAATTAGCATTATTTGACAATAAAAATGATATAAAAGTTGTAAGATCTTAATGCTTTAGCAATAAAACATCTTAATGCTTCTAAGATTAACATTATTTGACAAGGAGATGATATAAAAGTTGTGATATTATGTATTATTGTTAGTATGCTTTTTTTGTAATATATTCTTACATAGTTCATGTCAATATGTTATACTATATTTTTAATGTTAGATTGTCCATATACACTTGACTTAAAATAGATGATTATATTATTTTGTTGAAATTTTAGTCAAAAACTTTATTATTGATACAAATTATCGATTGCGAGGAACGTTTTATAATTATTTTTATATTTATTGAAGAATTTTTACTTTCAACATATTGATTTGAAACTCCTAACTATTCCACATCTACCATTAACTATTTTACTAAACATAAAATATTATCATCTTAATGATAAACTTTTCGAGTTTTTAATATAATATATTTAATTTTTTTAATTAATGTACGGAGTTAAATACAAAACCTAAGTTAAACTTTTTAATTACCAATATAATACATTTAATTTGTTGATTGAAATATGGTATTAAATACAAAATCAAAATCAAAATATAAATTAAACTTCAGTTGTTAAAGTATTAAAAAGTTAGATATTTTCACATAAATACAACAAAAATGAAACTTTAGGATAAATAGTCTTAAAATGTAGATAATAAGTCAGCAAAAATGAAATTTAATTATTATTTAATTATATCTTTTATAAAAATAATATAAAAGGGTGATAAATAGACCGAAAGCAAACAATGTTTAATTTTTAATCAAAGGAAAATGATATTTAATTGTTATATAAATTCACATCATATTTCAAATTCCAAATTCATATTGTTTTATCTGACTCATTAGCCTTTAAATGATTTTCATATTTTTATTTTGTTGAAAAAAATAGATAAAACCATTTTTATTTGTCTTATATTGTTTTTTTATATTTTTTTTTGATTATGTTAGGTAATAACATGCATTTTGAATTTGAAATTATAGAACAAGATAAAAATAAATATGACAAAATTTAATTCAATATTATTTATGAATTCAAGTGTATGTCTAAACATGTAAGGTTTCAAAGTTTTTATGGGCAAATTTTACTAGACTAATATATAGAAAGATAAACCTTTCTAATAGAAGTAACTTTTTTATAAATGAAAGTGAATAAGGGATTCAAGAATGATGGGGAAGTATTTTTTGAATAATAAGTTTAATAGAAACATATTCATATATTTTTATGAAATGTTTATCAGCCAAAAAGTTTTTTTTTTAAATACAATATTAATTTTGTTAATATTATTGAAGTATTATTACACATATGAGTCTAACGAAAAATGATCCACAACAATAAGTTTCTCAAAGACTATATTTATGGTGTTATTATTATGTTTTATTTTATATTTATTTTAAATTTTAAGATGATTTATATAAATATATTTCCACATATTTTTAACGTTGGACTGTCTATAATCATTGACTCCAAATAAGTGACTAGGTTTTTTTACTCAATGTTTGGATGAAAAAATTATTATTGATATATGTGTCATATGATTGATTTATTTTTAGTTTTGCATATTTTTTGTTAGATCTTAAGTGTTTATATTTATATTTGATCGTTCAATATATTTTTAATATATTAATTTACTCCTGCGCAACGCGTTAGAATACGCCTAATTTCATATAATGGTCGAGGATGATTCTAAGACTTCTCATTGTTTTTATACTTTCTTATTTGATTCACTATTTTTAAACTTTCTTATTTGATTCAGAATCTAGATGTAGAATCTAATTAGAAACTAATATTATTGATAATGTGTGAGAAAACAAATTTGAAGGCTAGGTAGCTAGCTGCTTGTAGCCAACCTTAGCCTTCCAACCTAATTATTTCATCGATCGTCAATAGTTTTTTCCTAGGATCAAGATTGCTTCATATATTTCTCACCATATTGGTTATATGATCGATAAGTCAATAAGTTGTTTTTTAGTGTTTGGTAAACGGTGTTTATTTGTGTAATACGGAAATGACTTATCAAAAACTGCTTAAATAAGCCAATAAGTAAGGATGCAGTAACTTATCAAAAACTACTTATTTAAGCAAATAAGTGCTTATAAAATATGTTCATCCAAACACTTAAAACTGCTTATTATAGGTGTCAAACCGCAATAAGTCAATAAACATCTCAAATAAGCAATCCCAAACACCCCCTTATACTTGTTATTTGATCCGGAGTCTAAATATAGGGAAGTGCTCGATGAGAAGGTAAATATTAATAAGAATTATAACAAACAATCACGACTATTAGATCAGATGCTCCCAACGATCATGATTGATATCGATAATGGTTAACTGTTTGGTAATCCTTGTAACGACTCAATCGTACAATTAATCTCAGTCAATTTGTTTTTTAAAGGGTCAAGATTACTTCTTACATGTAATACAAGTTTTATACCTCCTATTTGATCCGGCATCTAGATATAGACTTTGTGTCGAGTGAGAAATTACATATTGATGAGAAGTTCAACAAAAAATCATCACCCAAGATCAGATTCATCCGACAATCGTTATCAGTAAATGCCAACAATTTTAGAACTACAAAGCAACCACCAAACTACCATTTAGTTTTTGTCTTTAATCTTTCATCGAATGACAATATTGTTTCTTGGATATATCTTACCGTATTTATTATTCACATCAGATACATAGTTCATATATAGGCTTACAAGTTGGTGAAAAGCTAAATATTGCTGAAACTTTATACAAACACGACGTTAGATCAATTTCGTCTAACGATTGTTATTTGCAGCTAGCCAAGCATTTTGTAACCTTTTGTGATTGTCTTCATTTAATCATTTTTATTGATTATTTAATCTATGATACAAGATTGTTTGTCACAGCTTTTATTACTTTTATATTTTTATTTTATTTGGAATCAATGAATTTTAAATTATTTGAATATATAATAAATAGTGATAAAATATTAATCTAATAATATGATATTAAGTATAACTAGGTGTGTACCCGTACAATGCAGCGGACGACTATTAATTTTATTTATGTGAATAGTTCACGGACGACGATTAGTTTCCTTTCGTCAGACGTCGAATAGTAGCTTTCGATAGGTTTGTTGATGGATGGTTCACCGAACCGAAATCATATTTCAAAAGGTTAACCGGAACGATCGGTTATTAAATTTGTGAACCTAAACCTAAACCGAAAAACCTGGTTAACCGGCTTGCGGTTAACCTATTTTTCCAGCTAGGTTATGCGCTTAACCTATTAACTGTCTACAAATTATCAAAAAATATGTTTCAAAACTAAAAAAAAACTCCATAATTAATATCCAAAATAACGGGGACCATTCAAAAAGAGGAATATAAGTTTTTAGTTCAAAGAAAAATCATCAAAAATATAACTACAAAAAGTAAATAATGTCCATCGTCTTATAGTTTTGCACTTCAATAACCATCTATAATTTACACATATTATATTGGATAACATATTATTAGATTGCGGTCAATAAAAAATTCTGCTTTTCGGTTAACCGTCCATTGTAAAACACATGAACCGTAATTGAACCTAAAAACTGAAAATTTTAGCCGTTCGGATAACCATATCAGAAAAAATAAAAAACCTCGGTTCGGGTTTTAGATATTTTGAACACCCCTAACTTTCGATCAATAGTTTCATGTCGTCATATATTTTCATTTCAGTGAGTAGTGGTCTACCCGTGTGTTGTGACGGTGTTGAATAGTTTGACGTCTAGTTTTCGTGCAATCATTAGTTTCCGACGGGGGTTAGTTTTCTTTTCTCAAGTTGTTTGGGAATAAAATCAAAGCAAGTTGCTATATTGGATTAAAATAAAAAGTACCTTGTAATTTTAAAATCATTATAATCGATAAAAATAACATAACAACTTTTAGATAAAAAATATCAAAGATGTCTATTACTATCAAATAGATAAAATCAAAGCACGTTGCTATATTATGGTTTTTAAAGATCCAAAAGATTGATATCGAGTGTTGAAAGGTAAGAACCTTGAACTTTTTATGTCCTATGTCAATATTTTTCTTGGAATCTAAATAATTAAGGGTAAAGCATCGTTAATCACTTTAATGGTGAATTAGTAAGGAGCTTCTTGAAAGTATGTTTTTAAAAAGGGGTTTAATTAATCTTGAACCCTAACCTTGAATGTACTATAAATTAGTGTCCCTAGAGTACTATCAAATTGATGTCTAAAAGTAGTATAAGACATTGAATATAGAAAAACATGACAACATACTTGGTGACGCTAAACTCTATGATAGCAACACTATGCTTTGCAAGCCTGTGAAAGATCACGTGACCACGATTGGTCGCGGCGTGACGATTAGGCCTTAGTAGTGCTACCCTCGACAGGGGAATAAAAGGGTAGAATTACTTATCCGATTTTTATGAAATTGGTTTTGTGGGTCCATTAGGTATGTAAGACCACATGAGGTGAGTTTGCTATATCTCAAGCACTTATGTGCACATAATTGTCATTATAATGTTGATTTTGGAGCTATTATACCTCCGTGGCTTACATCCGAGTATTCCTACATTGCTAGCTCATATTACAAGGTGAGTAACCATTACCTTCTTGGTGTACTTGTGTTGTGGCATTAGTCTCGTGTTGAAGCTTTTGTGGTTGTATGCCTTTATGGCTCGATGTTGAATGCCTTCGTGGCCACTGAGTCTGATCCTTGTTGGGAGTGTGGTGAGCTTAATGCTCGATACCACAGGTGTGACAACCAAAACTTTTTGTACTAATTAGAACCTCTGTAATGATGATGAAAACAAATGCTACTATTAAGTCTTTCATTAAGTGCTTATTGAAAAATTGTGAATTTGTCTAAATATGTGCTAATATAGAAATATGTAGACCAAGTCATTCAATTATGTTCTTAATAAAATTTATGTGTGATAGTGATAAATAAACAAGAATAAAAGCAAAAATCTAATGGCGGTTGTTAGTAGAAGAAATTATGATTTTATTCTCATTTTGTAATTGAATAACTCAAGATAGGTATAGAATTGAGAAAATATCCACATTATCAAAAATGGAGTTCATGAAGATATGAGAATACAGGAAAAAGAATGGTGGAAAATAGAATTGGAATGAAGAAGTTATGAAGGATTTAATTTGGGTTAAAACTGCTAAAAATTGAGAAGTGGTCAAGTTTGGGTTTGAATATCGGAAAATACATCAATAATTAGAAGAACTTCAGTAAGGATAAGTTGTAGTTTTCATTTCTAGCTTTCTGCACATATATGATTTGTAGAATTTGGATAGAGGATGAAAAATTTATAACCTTCAGAACATTGGAGAAAAATGCTACGAAATAGAGGAAAGTTGGGAAAACATATTCTAAGTGCTGAGAAGGTTTATGCGGGCCGAGTGGGCTTCAAGGAAAGAGTCATGCGGGCCAAGATTTTGGGTAAGAAAAGTTGGACGTTCTGTTAAGGTGCACGAGCCGCGTGAAGAATACACATGAATGTGCGTGGGCCACGTGGATCTCCTCGCTGCACTTATTTGAGGCGCGTGACTTGACCGAATTATACCCATTTTTGCCACTAAGCTCTCATATATGGTGCCAAGTTTAATTCCATTCAACCCAATCTAAATGAATATGGGAAGAGTCATAGTTTCAGCATTTACACCTCTTTTCTTCTCTTTGTCCTATCCAAGAACACTAGGTGTGTTCTTGGTGTGTTAGTAGGTGTTTCACTCAATCAAGCATCAATTTGAAGCAAATCATAGGTCTTTTTCGTGCATTTGAATCTTCTCAATGTAAGGATCACTTCTTCATAATTTATTTGGGTTAAGATTATGGAAATGTAATTGTTGGATGAACCCTAATTTTGGGAAGTTTGAGATAATATGAAATTGATAGAGGATTATGTTTGCAAATGGTCAGATAACGCTTAGTTAACAATTGTTTAGCTTTTAACATCATTAAATCTCACAAGTTGAGTTGGTTAATCTAAATAGAGATTCCTTTGATGAAGTTGAGCAAACTTTACGGATGGATTATGGTTATGTGATTATAATTATGCTATGATTAATCAAAAAGGCATCATTAGAATGTTAATTTGACATAGAAACATCAAAGTAAAGTTCTTGGACAATTCTTGGTAATAATATGAATTACTTATATGGGTTAGTTGGAGAAATTGAAGTTGGGATTTAATAACATCATCAATGATATCAAAAGAATAATTGGATTATTATAGTATTAATGTTGGCATAGATTTCAACTAGTTGTAATGGATTAAGTTGAATATGAGAAATTCTCATAGGTGAATAAATTATGTTTGGGTGTTAATGTGTATGTATTGTATATGATTTTAATAGGTGGTGATCAAGGTTTTGGCGTTCAAGAGAAAGGTTTCAAACTATTACAACTGATAGAGAGTGAATTGGTAACTTGGTGTCTAAAGGATGTAAATTGGTGTAAATTGGTGTAAATTGGTGTAAATTGGTATAAATTGGTGAAAATGGGTGTAAATTGGTGTTAATTGGTATCTAAATCCGTGCATGGAAGGCCTCTATTTATACTTGCTGAACACAGCGATCGCGTCGCGACCAATGGGTCCGTCGCGTCGCGAGGGTGCGTCGAGTGCTGCTTTTGGTCGGCCACTGGTCTGGCTAGTGCGTTGTGTTGGTAGTCTCGCGATCAAGAAGTTGGTATTGTCGCGTTTGGGGCTTCGCGTCGCGACCAGTGCTTCCGTCGCGTCGCGATTGCTGTAGCATCTGGATTCTTCTGTCTTGCTTCTCTTCACGTCGCGACACAGGGGCCTGTCAAGTCGCGATTGCTGTAGCTTTTATCAGTTTTTCGCATTTTTGCTCTTTGATTTGGAGCATCACTTCCTCGGGTTTGGTTGTTTTATCAGAGTTTCTTGGATCTTGTTCCTGAAAATAAGCCATAAAAGTTAGCACACAAATCCCTCGTGTTTTCCTCACACCAGCAGCTCCAGAGAACTCTGTTCAAGTTAAACATGAATCGTAATTCATGTTTAGCCACCTGTTAATATAAGCATGTTTTGATGTTGAGCTTATCAGGATTTCCTATGGTAAATACCATAGTTCTGGCAGATTTGCATCTGCAACACAGCAGTAGGCCGTGATGTGCAGTGTATGAACAAATGAGATATTCTCTCGTTAGCTTACAATTTTAGTGAGGATGTCTGGGGACGAAAGACAAATTAATCATAATTCTTTTGAGAGAAATAATGATATTATCATAGGCTTTCCCCGTGATTTGTGAGATGTTTTCTATGCGAAAACAAATGGCTAGCTTGGGCTAGTGTTGACCCGACAGTAGATCTATTATCACCGCCAGACTTTTGGGAGTCTGTGGTGTGCATCAGGAGCTGCCGTTGGAATGTGAGCTTTTGCCTGGATGTTGAGTGAAAACATGCATTTAGATGAAATATGATCTATTTGGTTAACAGACGAGGTAGGTTAGACGGGTCTGTCTGAACCATATCTGTTATAAAGAAGCATTTTGCATGTTTTAAGGCGGTTTTTGAGATTCTTCATGTTGCACAAAAATACGGTTTTTGTGTGCCTCTGAGCGTGTTAATGCGATAAAACAGTCTTTTAATGATAGTGTTTTATTGTAAAAATAAAACACTATCAGGTACCGCACCAAAGTCTTCTCTCTCAAGTAGATCGCCAAAGTGTACTACTTACTGCAGCTCTTGTACCTTTGGTGCCTTTGTCTAAGGAATCGTTGCCTAAAGCTAAATTGTCCCTCGACTCACTATCACTTACTTCAGTATCAGTAGATGTATCTGCAGTCTCATTGCCTTCAGATTGTTAGGTATTAACAAGCGAGATCAATAAACTTCAATCTCCCAAGATCAAGAATATGCCAAACGAGCACTTCGACAAGACAACGCAAGACCACCAATTCGTTGCAGTAAGAAATGCAATAAGTAACACACAAAGCAATATCAACACAATGAATTAAGTGGTTCATTCAATTGTTAGATCAAGCTACATCCAATCTGGAACTAGAGAGATTTTATGTATAGACGAATGCTATACAAATTTACAAGTATAACTGTAAATATTCTAGATCAAGCACACACAGTTAGTTACATGGAGATCAACCTTTTATATCGGGCAAGAGGAGATCTTTGAAATGATGAAAAATCTTCTAGACTTATTGCTTTCTACAATAGGTCAACTGATGTGACAAGGTATGCAACATGTTGGGCAGACTAACTATCCGACAACAGCAGACCTTCAAACTTGTGTCAGGGGACACTTCACATCTGAAGTAGCTTCACCCTTTATAAGCATCACGACTCTCCACATTCAGCCCAAATAGAGGCTTTACTACAAGGTCGATACCAGAGCAAGGTTGTTCCTTCGATCCTACCGACTTTGCTTCGTATCACCCAACCGAGGCAAAGAATATTCCTAAAACAAATGAGACCTGACCAAATCGAGGCAAAATCACTAAACACACTTGCTTCCTTGCCTTGATTCTTCATCCAGCTGATATTCTTTGTGTTGGAATAGTGTCCAAGGTCCTAACTAATCAGTAAGGACTTTCCATTAATAGCATGCTCCTTTTTGGGTTGCCCTTAGTAGTCCAAATGGTATTAGAATTAATTTGGAATTAATTGTTCAATAGTTGGACGAAGGGATAATATAGAACCCTAGAGATAGGGAACAAAATCTAGGAAGACTTAATTTTGCTTCCAACCCTTGGAATAAGCCTTTTTGATTTCTTCCAAGGAGTAGATAAGGAAGGAGATTTGAATTTAAGATAAGTTGGATTATTAATAATTTATCCTTATCGAGTTTGAATTCAAATCAGGTTTATCTCTAAGCATCCTTTATCTATAAACACCCCTCCCTAGGCTCCTAAACTTTTCGTCCCACTCTCTGTCATTGTAAACTCGGAGTTTTTCTCTTCTTTCTCTGCAAAATCTATAGTCCCTCTCTAGGGTTTTATATAGAGCTTTATTAAGTACCTAATTCATTTGATAATTTTTACTTGTTGGGTGTGACCATTAGAGGTATTCTCTTTTAGATACTACCTTCCTTGGCATTTCCAGAATTGTTCTTCATCAAAGGTCTTCTAGCAAATCGGTTTTGCTCAAGGTTGGTTTTTTCTTGATGCCTATTGTAGTTGTTAACATCATTAGGTAGGATCCTTGTAGGTTTTAGTACTTGTTACTTACCTTAGATTAATTTTGATTATTTTCGCTACCATGATAATTGAATCTAGGATATATAAAACCTATCAGTGGTATCAGAGCCTATGCTTAAATGATATTTGCACTACATAAAGCTTGAGTTAAATCTTGTGTTGCCATGTTCTTGTGAGGAGCACGAAAAATAGTGATATTTAGGGTTGGATTGAAATCTTGGAGTTTTTATGATTATTTAAATGGTTTAAAATGTTTTCATTAGTGTTGAAAGTGACTTCGTTGCCAGTTGCCACAACTAATTGTCACACGCTGATCAAGTTGTGCATCAAGCCTTCAACATAAGCTACACGATTAACAGTGAATTGGCCATTCGTGATCTTTCCATAGACTTTAAAGGGACAATTTTCATTGTTACCAAACTTTACATCCCCAACATCATCAAGATTTTTGTAATCCCTTAAGTATTCCCTATTCACTGTCATATGGCGTGAGCAGCCACTATCAATATACCATTCTTTATCATACTTCTCGTCACTCATGATCTGTAATCCATAAAAAAGATATTTAGGTACCCAATTAGGGTTGGGTCCTAGGGGGAAAGTAGTGGAATCTTCAATCCATTTATCAATGAAATCCTCATCAAAAGTTCCAGAAGTGGAGTATTCCTCCGAAGTGGATTGATACTTCGGATTTATCTTAACTTCAGAAGTACTAGGAGTGGTACTACTCTCTGAAGTGGAATGATACTTCTGATACATCTGATTTTTCGACTTCGGAACCCATATTTGTTTTATAATTTTTGAACAAGTGGGTTTCTATGAGTGTCACAAGATCTCTTTTTCTAGATTAAATCCTTGTTCAAATCTTTCTTTTCCAATTACTTTTCTTGATTGTGGATTTACTAGACGAATAACTACAAAGTGTAGAAGCACATAGGTATGCTTCATAAGCCAATTTGAAATCATTTAATGAAAGTTTTTTGTCTTTGAACATGTCTACATTTTTATCTAGACACATATGAAACGTACCCACAAGGTTGTTTCCTTTTGGGAAAGTAGAATTCACAAGTTTTGTGTATTTAGGATTTGGAAATTTTGGTTTGTATGGGACGAAGTTGGTTTTAAGATTTTGATGTTGATTTGTTTTTGTATTTGATTTCTTTGAGTTTGATGTTGATGCTTCCTTTTGATAATGTTTAAAGAAACTTCGTGTGATTTTTGTGAGCGATAATTGTTCCTTCTATAATTATAGTAAGGAATACGTTTCTTTTGAAAATTTTGTGGATTTTGAAGGCAAGGTTTGTAAGATGAGTTTCTGTTATAAAATCTTTTATTTGAATTCCCATTTTCGTACTTTTCCTTTTTCCTCAAATTGATTTTAACAATAAGATGATCATTCGGAATGTTTTCCAACATCTTGTCTAAAGAGAAAAAGCCTTCGGCAGTCTAAGTTGAGTTATCTTTTCTCATCATTGCGGTTAAATGGTTATCAACGTTATGAGCAGCACCATGTTTAACAAAAATAGAATTCTTAAAATTTGAAACTTTGGGATATGTACAGGCATGTGAATCAAACGTTTTGAACTATCATTAGAAAAATCTTGAAATCCATCACATTCATCAATGATTTGAATTCGTGGTTTTTCTTGTTCAACTATTTCATTCAAATCATTTGAAGATAAATTATTGGGAGAAACAATCATTTTTAATAAATTTGAATCGCAACCTTTAATTTTAGAATCGTCATAGGTATCCGAAGTGGGTTGCCATATCACTACGGTGTCTGAAAGTGACATTAAAGAAGAGTTAATCAAAGATAAATTTACACAATCAACTTCTTCAAGTTCAAATTCATCATCTGTTCATCAATAATCACTGGTTCATCAATAATCACAACAGTTTCATTAACATTCTCAACATCACTTACATTAGTAATTTGAGGAACATCATTTTTCAAACAAGGAACAATAGTAGATAGCATTTTCAAAAGATCATCATATTTCAAATACTTTTCTACTCGAACTAAACCATGTCTATAAGTTTTGTTTGGAACATCGGCACTTGGCACAATCGATTCACATTCTAATGACATATTATCTACATCCTTAAGATCAAATTCAATGAAAGGTAATGGTTTATGATGATGTTCATTAGTTACATCAACGTATGATAAATGTGAGTAATGTGTGCATACAATCTTTTAGTTGTCTCACATAAAATTTTATCTTTGTTTAAGCAAAACATCAGTGGAATTCAAAAGTTGTTCTCTATTTTCCTCTAAGACTGAAATTCTAAATTCAGACTTTTCTAAAACTCCTCTCAGGCCTTCTATTCTACATTGCAGTCGTATGATCTCATCATGTGCCTCTCTCACTTTATTATTTGCATCTACAAGCATTTTATTCATTTATGCACAACCACTAGTTATTTCATTTAAATCGTTAATAAAATAAGATTCGGGAATATTAAAAAAAATACGAAGATCAAATACCTGCTCAAGAATAGTTTTGCAATCGTTGCTAGAAGATCCAACATCCCTAGCCATCAAGCAAATATCTAAAGCATTCTCAACAACCTCCTCACTCTCATCTTCTTCTGAATCTTCATCACATGTTATCAACCATGCATCCACTACGAACAAAGCACCATGTGCAGGCTTTCAAACTTCATTATCATCTGAACCTGAAGACCAAACTTGGTAGGTTCCATCACCATCTCCAAAATCAGACACCACAAGAGAAAGACCCTTCTCTTTGCCTTTAACTTCTTCCAACTTCATTGGATAGTAAGCCTCATCCTTAACTTGACTCTTCTTGTCATGTTGGTTCTTAAGAATATAATCATTTGAGAGATGATTTTTACCATAACAGTAATTACAATAATAGCCCGAATCTCCCAACAATTTAGTCTCAGACTTCAATTGTTCCTCCTTTGGCTTGGGTGCAAACTCAGGCTTCGTAGTGTTATCTATCTTAGCCTTCAGAGTGTACTCCACAAATTTGTTAAAAGTTTTCCTAGACCCAGAAACATGAAATTACCTTGAAGGTTTTTTATAGAACTTTTTGTTTCCTGCATAAAATGTGACAGTCTCACTAGATTCATTCACCATGTAATCAACAATTTTCATTCTCTACAGCTTCACTCTTGGACTCAGATCTCTCTTCATTTGCAACTAATGCCAATGAAACAATATTAGAATAACCATCCATATTTTCTAACGCATCTCTCTCACGAGACTTCAAAAGATTAAACAAAACTGCTCTACTCATGAGACTTCACCCTAAGAGTTATATGTCTCTATTCCTTTCTTTGACTCTTCATGAATTTGACATCCACCTCATTAGCACTCTTTTCTTCTCCCTACTTCTAAAGGCTATATACGATGTCACTAAATCTCTCAAACGCTTCATCTATGTTCTCGGTCTCATTCTGCTTGAACACACTGAACTCAGAAAGGATGTTTATGATAATGCTCTTTTTCATAACCTCATTACAAGCATATCGAAGAGACAAACGATCCCATATCTCTTTTGCAGATTTTGCACCCCGAATGTGATGATACACAGTAGGAAGAAGCCCACTCCTCAACTCTCTCATGGCTCACTTATCATTATTTATCTTCTTGTTGTTGGCAGCAAGAGCAACTTCATTTTCTACGACATCACCAAGAACAAATATTCCTTAACGTTCACAAAAAGGACCATCAACAACATATCTGCACAAATCTTCCTCCAGACCTGTGAGATAATCCTCCATTCTATTTGCCCGGTTGTCGTAGTGTTCAGGCATCAATACAGGAGCCTTGCTTGCAGAGCCTAACAAATTAGTGTAGTTGGTCATTAGCGCATTCACATTCATTTTAGTGTTTTCCGTTTGAATTAGACGAAATGAACGGATCGAGTACAGTAAACGAAAGAGAATATTGATTCAGTTGCGGAAAACCATATCTGGGAGACAAAAGAGATCTACAAATCGAATGGCGATAAGAAAATAATCCCTAAATGCTAAGAGTTGAAACCCGGTTTGATACCACTTGTTAGAACATATTTGACATGCGAAACTAAGAACAATACATCAATCAGAATCCAATGAGGTAAATGATTCAATAAATCAATGAGAAGTACAAATAATCATGCTTCGATGGTAAGAAAAACCCGAGCAATGCATAAAAGACTCACACTTCTCAACAATTCTCTCATTAAATCTAAGCTCTACTAACTACAAACAATAAAAACACTATTTATAGTCTAGCAACGCTACAAAGCACCACGTATTGCCCCACATGCACAAGTGGATATTTTATGTCACCAAGTCATCCCAAATGTATAGCTTTGAATCCTAACCCAATCAAAATGGTACCATGTCCCAGAGTACCGAATGCCGAAATTAGGTTTTTAAAGATATCGAGTACTGGACCGAAAGGTATTAAACCGGTACCGATACCGGTTAGGTTTCGGTTCAGTACCGGGTTGGGTCAAGAAAAACATAAACCTTGCTCATCGGTACATATTTGTTTTTATGCAAGTTTTTATTTTATTTGTTTTTGTTTTTACAAATTAATATTTTTTAAAAATTACTTTTATATAAATACTCGTTTTTATATTCATGATGTCACATTAGTTGTGTCATACGACATTAAGTTAAACGGACGACGCATCTATTTGACATTTTACAGGCGACCAAAAGGGTTGAATAGATTTTAGTGTTTGTTTAGAACTGATTTTCCATTTTATTTATAAGCTAAGGTACCTAATAAAAAACAATTTTTTCTTTTAAATTTATGTTATGGCAAACTTGGGGTTTTAAATTAGCAACAAACCTACGAAAACTTATTAAACTAGAAAATATATAGCGCTAGATAAAATAAATATTATTTTGTTGTATAGATATATTAATTTAAGTTTTAATTAGTAAACCTTAAATAAAAAACTCCAAGTTGATGGTTGTTTGTTAAAGACAGACCAAATGCCTTATATAGATAATAAAATATTCAATTTAAATTTATAGTTCGATTATTGTAGAAGCATGATTGAGTCGTTGACTTAATACTCGTTTTTCTTATATGAAATATATTTAATAAATTACAATTTAATATAAACAATTATATTTAGTTATTTATTTGATTTAATTTGAAAATAACAATAAACTAGTCATAGCAAATATACCGACTTAATGTAAAAATTGTCATGTAAAAGTTGGAGATGAGAGGTTTCACTAGGTTTTGGAAGGCCACGTGGTTGGGGGACCGTCCTTTAAAGGTTCGGTTCCCTCGGTTATAAGCTTTGGATGGGCATCTGAATGCTTTAGTGCTGTCTGAAATACCGAAGACAAGTTGTAGGGGGCATTCAGAAGAGGATCGATGGGGAGGAACAGAAGCAGTGCGGTGAGAAGAGTTCGCATCCTTTTGTGGAGATATAGAGCCTTCTAATGAGTATACGGTTGCTTCTACTCCGTTCTTTTTGGACAAGCTGTTCCTTCCTACTGCGGGCAGTGTTACTAGATGGAATAACTTTGTCCCGAGAAAAGTTAGCATCCTTTTGTGGAGAACTAGTTGCGATCGAATTCCTACAAGATTAAATTTGCGTGATAAAGGATATGAGCTCGGAGACCTTTATATGATGTGTTATGTGATGGATCGTGTGGTACATTAAGAAACTAACTAAAATTTGTGCTTACTCTTTCACCTTAAATGTTTTTCAGGTACTTTTCCAATAAAGGATTGGAACGCGGTGTGACTGTTTCGCATCTAAAATTTGGTGTTCAAGCTTTCCACTGGTTAATGTTCTGCATTGATTTAATATTTATGGTTTTAAATATTTTAATTACTGAACTTGATTTTCAAATCCAACCCGTTTTATATATTTAAATCGTTCTTAAAAATGAGAAAATTTATTCCGGAATTTGGGACATTACAGTTGAATTGAAAAAAAAATTGGAAACAAAGATATATTTGTGTACTTATGAAGTGTCCACAAGTACTTATGAAGTGTCCAGAAGTTCAGGAGTATGAATGAGACCTTTCTTTTCTAATAGAGCATTACAACGATACATTAGCATGATCAGTGGGTATACAAACCTGCACACCCTCAAATCTTAGGGGTCTGCGCATTGATTCAGACTGGAAAAGAGTTGTTTCAAGTTACCTCAAGGCCTCCAACAGCTCATTGTCAGGTTACTGTGGTTCTGGATAGCCCTCGGTTATGCCATGTTCTTGATCAACAACCTTTTCACCTTGTGCTTCAACATTAACTCTGTTTCCATGATTGCGTACATCAACTTCTTTGCTACAAGGAGTTTTGACATACACAACCTCAACACTATCCGAGTTCTCACTTCCTTAATCATAAATGACATATTTCCAATCAATATTTCATTGTCTCTTTCATTTACCTCATTTCCCGAGTCACAATCATCTTTAAGGATGGATGATGTCCACCTTGAATTTCCATCACTCTTATGTTATATGGAATCCCTTTAATCACCATGAATGCCTTTTCAAATATAATTTTTAGGATATTAGTTTGGATACACGCCCTTTCAATACTCAGACTTTCCTCGTTGTCATCTGACACGCCTAGGTCATTATACGGTCAAAAATAGAAATAAAACCTCACCGATAACTAGTATAGCAGTAGTAAGGGTCGATCTGCGGGAGTTTGGTGGTCAAGATATAGTGTCAGAATAACCAACTATAGCGTCACGCTATAGTCAGCGGTGTTTCCTTCACTTCTCGAAAAAACCAATAAAACGAATACCGAAAACTGAAACAAGCATTAACTAAACTAAACTACTTCAAACTATGAACCAAGATTACTTACCGATTCCAAAAGTAAATTCCAGAAGAATCAAAAGCAATAACAATCCCAAACAATCCAAACAAGCATTCAAACATAAACAATACCGAAAAAGTGCAATATAACTTGAACTGAATGATTAAATGGAATATAAACCAAATCCAGAATACAAATGTTACTGATTTCGAAAATAAAGTAAACTAAACTAATTCCAACAGATCCTACAATTCATAATCGAAGAAAACAAACTAAAGCTAAAACTAAGAAATACTAAAATTAAATGGAAAACATAAAAATACCAATTGAAGTTGCTGAAATCCGAAATCCTGAGTCAAAGAAGCCTAGGTTCCACCTTTTGGGTTGTTATTCGCCCCTTAAATTCGACCTAGATGCCTCTATTTATAGTTGCAAATTCTGGTCATCCGCGCTGCGCAGGGCTTGTATCCGCGTCGCGTCTTATCAATTATCCCCGTATTTCGTTGTTTGAATTTCAATACACCGCCTCATCTTTGACTATCCGCGATGCACGTGTCTTCTACTCGCGGCACGCATACGACTTCGAATGAAATGGTGTTTATCCAAACTTCTTTCATTTTGTCCATGTTTAGTCCCTGTTTTCATCTTTTTCTTGCACAATAGCACTAACACAAAAGTGAGTAATACCAATATATATCTGATATAAATTCACCAAGAATAAGGCCTAACAACGACTAAAATACTTGATATGGATAGGCGTTGTCATCATCATCTACAAATAAAAACTTTCCTCATGCATTAGCTACCCTATAGAAGACATTGTTAGTCCAACCACAATGAGGTAAACCCATCACTTTCAATCCACGCCACATGGTCCTTTACCACAAAAATTTTCTCTATAGGATGAAATCTTTTAAAGATCTATTTCAATTATTTATGTTGTCTAAACTTTGTACACCCTCTTCTTAATCCATACTCTATAAAAACCCACAAAGCTTTGATATAGTTAATCTCTTCATATAGAAAACCGTCCTCGTTGCATATTGAGTATTGATTAACAATAAAAATAGCTTCATGAACCACCCCAACGTCACACAAGCAAAATCATCAATATTAATGAGCTCTTTTTGGTCAATTACAATACTTTTCCATTTAGTTTCAAGTTTCTTCATCCTTTGAACATTACTAGTTCCAATCATTCTTTTGGCATATGACATGACCTATCTAGTTTTACATGGTCACAGTTCTAGTTTCCATCCATAATACTTCATGCATGGTTGTCTTCCATTTCTATTTTCTTTCAAATATTGCAACAGACGTGAAGAAGTGAAAGTTTCCAAGCTATACATCACTTATTTTCCTTGAAATTGAGTCTTATTATGAACCTTGAGGAATCTAACGAATGTTAATCGTCTCTTTATCTTTGAAAATTTTCTTGCTATGGAAATTTCCATAATAGTTTCGAATTCCCCCATAATGTTTTTTCAAATCGTATGACTCAACTGATGGTGGGAAGTTCCTTATGCTATACGAGATGGAGACGTGTTTCCTGCAAGTTTCCCTCCCTTCGTAGTAAACAACTTCCTATGCCACTCCAACTATCGACTTTCTTGCCCCTATCTATATTTGCCTTTTGGGATTTGACAAACTTCCACTCCCACTTCGATGGTTCCTGGTCACAAAGTGTAAACCCTTCTATGACAATGCTTCTTATTCCTTAACCCACACTCGTGCCACATCTGGGGGAGTGGAACGACGTTTGGAATAAATTGTAATGGCCTTGAGACTTATGGTGGTAAGTAGGGATTTTGTTGTCAGAGAGCATATTTTCATATGCTAACTGTTTCAATAGTTTCTAAAACACCAATTGACGTACAATATTATGGGGGTGTTCGAGATTTCTTATTTAAGGTGCTAAAATGCATATTGCCATTTGACACCGCCAATAAGCAGCTTTTAGTGTATGAATAAATTAAAATTAAAAGGTTTATTGACTTAAATAAGCAGTTTTCTACAAGTTAATGACTTGAAAGTGCTTATATATCCGACCTTTATTGGTAATTTTACATTTATAAACACCAATGTTCGGTATAAACCATTGTTACCTGCTATCACATTGGGTAAGTCGATGAACACTTTTTCAAATAAGCATAAGTTTTTTTAAATAAACAATCCCAAACACCCCCTAATATAAGATGTTCAGTTTTGCCCTTTTACACATTCTCATTTATTAAAGCCTTTAAGTTTGACAAAATGTTCGGTATTACCATTGTTACCTGCTAACACAAGTTTCCAAATTATCATGATATAAAATTCATAAAAAAAACCCTTAAGTTTGCAATTCTTTTATGTTTTTACCCTAACCTTGCATATCCTTTTATGTTTTTACCCTAAATTTTTTTTTTTCATATTATACGTATTTATGAAATGAAAAAAAATATTTAATACAAGAAAATATATATTTAAACAAGAATAAATATTTTATTAAACATCGTATTTATGTTATTAAAAAATGCTCTTTATGTGTAAACGTTTTTTGCTTATAAATACGTATATTGTTGTCAAAAACGTAATATGAAATAGAAAAAATGTATTTATACTTCTAAAATCATAAAAATATGTATTTATACTTCTAAAATATATATATCTATATATTTCTAAATACATAAAATATGTATTTATATTTTTTTAAACGTTGTAATACTTCTAAAAATATGTTTACACTTCTAAAAAACATAAAAATATATTTGTATTCTTAAAAATCATAAAAAACGATTATAAGATTGTTGGAGTTTGGCCGTTATATAAAACGTAAATACGCGTTTTTTCGTTTTAAACCGTACAAACCAACAAAAAAACATCTACACATAAATAACATTTATTTAATAAGGTAAATATGATGTTTAATGAAACACTTTTTTGTATATAAATACATATTTTTGTGTATTAAACATTTTTACCATTTCATAAATACATATAATAATAAAAAAATACGTAAGGTAAAAACGTAAAAGAATTGAAAATTCAGGTAAAAATATAATAGAATTGTAAACTTAATGGTCTTTTACGAATTTTATTTAATGATAACCTGAAACCTGTGATAGCAGATAACAAAAGTATAACGAAACATTTTTGTCAAATTTAAGAACTTTAATGAACCAGAAATACGTAAAATATTAAAACCGAAGATATTTATCAAACTTAAAAGTTTTTATAATATTATCCCAAAAAATTTTCTTATATTTCTTTTTACAAATTTGTCCAGACTTTTATTATAACTTATCTTTTATGACTTTTTTCAATCACTTTATATAATTTCTTTTTTTTATAATTGTTTCTTTTATATATTTGTTTTAGTTGTTCCATCGTTTTCAAATATTAATAATTCATTTGTTTATAAATATGTTTGTAAACTTTATTTATTTATTCATGAGGTCACATTAGTTGTTATGATGACTATACTAAACTACGTAGGCCACTTATTTACTTGACATAGTAAAGGCGATCAAATGCGTTGAATAATTTTTGGTATTTGTTTAGAACTGATTTCCCATTTTATTTAAAAGCTATATCCAATAAGAAACGAATCATTTATTTTAAATTTATGTTATGGTCAACTTGGGATTAGCAACAAACTTACGGAAACTTGATTTAACTTGTAAATCTATAGCGTTAGATAAAATAAATATTATTTTGTTGTTACAGATATTTTAATTTAAGCTTTAATTAATGAACAATAAAAATAAAAAACTCCGGGTGACGGTTGTATGTTTAAAAAAGACCAAAGACCTTAATAAAATAGTCAATTTGAAATTCATAGTTCCATAATTGTAGAAAATAGCATTTGGACTGTCCTTGCAATACTGCGGAAACTCGGTATATTGAAAAACGCAGATCAACAAAAAATCAAATTACATAAGGGACGAAAAATGTAACTTTAACATATAATAAGGGACCAGAATCGCAACATATGAAGTACCAATAATATGACTTTATAATAAATAAAGATAAAACAATTAATTCGAAATTAGTTGAGTGGAAAATCATAAATATAAAAGTATGCTAAAAGAAGAATCATAAATTGTTATTTCCAAATACAAGCTTATTTGAATTTATATACAATGTATTAACAATTATACTATAATCTGAATTTAGTAATTATGGTTCTGGAAATAACAAACCAAATGAACAAGTAAAGTGCCGTGACAGACTCGATTTGCAATATATATATATATATATATATATATATATATATATATATATATATATATATATATATATATATATATATATATTCAAATACATCCAGCAATTATTGTGTGACTGTAGGACCAATTGTGATCCAATCATTTGATAGGGGCAATTTGGGAATTCAATCAATCCCTAAAACGATGGTCTCGTATCCGGAACCCTAGTCACAAACGCAAACCCAATCAGAAGCATCTGCACCATCTCTTCTTCCACATGTTGCTCCTTCGTTAACTCAACATCAAACACCTCCGCCGTCCATTCCTCCCGGACCACCGACCGAACCCACCGCGGCAAATCAACCACCTCGTCTTGACCGGACGTCGGGAGCGGAGCTTTTCCCGTCAAGATCACGAGAAGCAGGACTCCGAAACTGTAAACGTCGGATTGGTGTGTGAATTTTCGGGTTTCGATTACCTCCGGTGCGTAGTATCCGATGTATCAGGATTTCGTAGGAATGAAGTTCATCAATGGAGCTAACCCTAGATCCGATATGCAACCGTCGAGGTTTTGGGTGAGAAGAATGTTTGATGATTTGATGTTGCCGTAAGTGAATTTAGCTTCTCCTTCTGAATGTATGTGAGCTATTCCGTTTGCTGAATCGAGTAAAATTTTTACTCTTGAATCCCAATTTAATGGTGTTCTTCATATTCCTCTTTTCCTGTTAGTAAAAAAAAAATTGTTCTCCACCTTTTTTTTCTTCTGGGTTTCGAAAAGGCATTCTTAGAGAATTGGGAATGAATGTCTATGAGAATGCAGTATCATTCCTTCACGTTCATGAGAATGGTTCACGTTCATTCTTAGAGAATGGGCCATTCTCAGAGAATGGGTCATTCTCAGAGAATGAGCATTATCAGAGAATGGGGCATTCTTAGAGAATGGGGCTTTCCATATAGCAGTTCCCAGCCTTCTGTAAACATATATAATTACTCAATTCTTCGAGAATTCTTCATGAACATACTATTACACTTACTTACCGTTGACATTCCTTACCATTCTCTGAGAATTCGCTTTGAAAACTCTTACGTAACTATTTTTTTTACGTCAACAAAAATTTTACAAACCATTCTCTGAGAATTTAGAGCATGATTAGTGAAACAAAGCATAATATAATCAAGAAATCGAGAAATCAAGAAATCTGAATTTAAGCGTAATCGAGAAATCAGAAGTTAACAACGAACGAGAAATCGGAATTGAATCACAGATATTTGTAATAAAAAAATAAATCGAGAAATCCGCAAATCCCGTTGATTTCACAAAATTACTTTTATACCCTTCTACGTCCGTTTTTTCAGGAAGCGCATTCTTCAGTTGATTTATTTACAAAAATGTCACCTTGATCACAACCACTCATTTTTCTAATCTAATGGTCTAGGAATGGTCCTACAATCACACAATAATTAACATTTTCATTTAATACTAACTATATATATATATATATATATATATATATATATATATATATATATATATATATATATATATATATATATATATATATATATATATATATATATTGTTTAGATTAAATTTCAAATTAAATTAAATTAAAACAAAATAACCAAATATTATTCTTTGTCAATAGTATTATTTGGTTATTTTGTTTTAATTTAGATTAAATTTCAACTTATTAAATATATTTCATATATATATATATATATATATATATATATATATATATATATTGTTTAGATTAAATTTCAAATTAAATTAAATTAAAACAAAAAAACCAAATATTATTCTTTGTCAATAGTATTATTTGGTTATTTTGTTTTAATTTAGATTAAATTTCAACTTATTAAATATATTTCATATAATACAAACAATTGTTACCTCAGCGACTCAATCATATTATATATATATATATATATATATATATATATATATATATATATATATATATATATATATATATATATATATATATATATATATATATATATATATATATATATAATATGATTGAGTCGCTGAGGTAACAATTGTTTGTGTTATATGAAATATATTTAATAAGTTGAAATTTAATATAAACCATAATATTTGGTTATTTTGTTTTAATTTAATTTGAATATATTGACAAATGATTTTCTTCAAACTTTCCCAACTCACACGTCACATCAGCTGTTATCACTACTGTCACTTCCATCTTTCACCCATAAAAGCAGTTTCCTCCGAACCCTCACAACTCATGATGCCACATCATAATTTAATATTAAAATTAAATAAATAGTACCAAAATAAGATTTTATAAAACATATATATATATATATATATATATATATATATATACACACACATATATATATATATATATATATATATATATATATATATATATATATATATATATATATATATATATATATATATATATATATATATATATTGTATTAGAATAGAACAACTAGATTTCATTAACCAATCGATTACTATTAGTATTGGGAAGAAAACATTCACTGTTAGAGTTCAAGAGATAAGTGGAGAAGTGGAAGGATTTAATAACAGCATGTTCATTAGCAATACGCGAGATAAAGAGGAAGATGACCAGATCTCTTTAGACGACGGCGAAGAGTTTGCTTCATCGGAGGAGGAGGAGGAGGACGACTTTTCCGATGAGGAAACTGATGAGTCCTTTTCAAATTCAAATTCAAATTCATTCGCACAAGAAACTATCATTCTCGATCAAAGTTCATTGGCGGTGTACGACAAGGAGGCTAAATGGGATACTGTGATTCCCGAGGAGGGTGAAACAGGTAACCAAAATAATATCTTCGGAAAAAACATAGTCACAGATACGGATCAAAGGGGGGACAGCCCAAATCCTACGAGCCCAACTTTGAAGTTAAATCAACAAAGCCCAAGATTCTCCCCTATAACCCATGAAACAAAGGAAATTAAATTGGGCCTTAAAAACGAGGTGGATTTTGAAACAAATTTAGAAGTATGCTCAAGCACCCTCAAAACCTTACTGTCGAAAGAAACCCCGATAAAAGAGAAATTAGAATTAATAGAGAAAGAGAAGAGAAGTGCGATAGTGGAGAACATGGAGTCAACTGAGAAGAAACTAAATTCGGGGCAGATTCGTTTATCTCCTCGAGTTACTCGAAGTCAAACAAGAAGGAATTCAGTTTCCAGTAATTCTAAGGACTGGAACACGGATGGAGTGGAGAATTCAGTGGATTCTAGTCTGAATTCGGGAATTTCTACTCGATTGGTTAAATTGGCAAAGCATGTGGTTTTAGCAAAGACGAAAGCACCAAGAAAGGAAGAAATCAAAGTGGGAAAGGCAAGAAAGGAGAATTGAACAACCCCCAATAAATATCCTGTCTCTAAACGTGAATGGTTTCGGTAAAGGTGACTTTAAGGTTAGTTGGATTTCGAACTTGATCTCAAAATTTAAGATTTCTGTGGTTGGCTTACAAGAAACGAAAAGAAGAGATTTGTCTGAAATGGCTGTTAAGAAAATTTGGGGTAGCTCTGACTTTGACTTTGCATTTTCTAATGGAATTGGGCGAGGAGGTGGGTTACTGTCTATATGGAATAAAAATTTTCTTATAAAAGATAATGTCATTAGTAGAGAGGATTGCTTAGTGATTCGAGGAAGATGGGCTGATAATAATGCTAAGATTTGCCTTCTAAACGTCTATGCTAGTCAAAATCCAGCCTAACGTGAGGATCTGTGGCATTTTATTTCCGCTTTATAGGTGGCTGGCAAGGGGGAGTGGTCATCTTTGGTGACTTCAATGAAGTTAGAGACGCTAGCGAAAGAAGGGGTTCTCATCGAGACATCTACGCAACCAGAAAGTTTAACGAATTCATATCAAACAACAATCTCACGGATGATAAAATTAGAGGTTCGAAGTTTACGTGGATTAAAGGGGGAGGATCAAAACTTTCAAAACTTGACAGGTTTCTTATCAACGAAACCTTTGATGTGCTGTGGCCCAATGTTGAAGTTATTGCTGAAGCTAGGATGCACTCGGATCACAAACCCCTCATACTTAGACAGGAACACAGAAACTATGGTAATATTCCTTTTAAACTATACAATTCTTGGATGGAAGAAGAAGGTTTTGATGAAATGGTGGGAAAGGCGTGGTCGGAATGTAATTTGACTCGTAATCACAGAAAACTCTTTATCCTTATGCAAAAGCTTAAAAGTGTTAAAACTAAAATAAAAAATGGAAGATGGAAAAAGAGAGAAAATACTAGGGATGAGCAAAACCGAACCCTGAAACTGAGAAACCGACAAAAACCGACAAAACCGAAACCGAAAAAACGAAACCAAAACGGAAACCGGTGGTGCGGGTTTGTTTTTTTAAAACCGAAACTGTCGGTTTCGGTTTCGGTTTTTCTTCTCAAAACCGACCCATAGGAACCGAACCGACCCAATTATGCAGAAACCGACCCACAAAACCGAACCGACCCAGAAATTAACCTATTTACTATTTATTTATTTATTATTTACTGATTTAATAACTAATAATCTAATATATCCCAAACAAAAGCTACGCGCCTACGCCTCACAGTCTGTGTTTCACTTTCACAACCTCACACTCGTGTTTCTTCTCAAATCGACGACACTCCAAAACGGGCAAACCCCAAATCGGAGAGACGGAGACGCCAACCAGTCGCCCTCGCCCTCGCCCTCGCCCTCGCCCTCGCCAGTCGGGAACTCGTATGGGACTAACGCCCTCGCCTGTCGGGAACTCATCTCACAATCTCACACTCGTCTTGAAGTCTTGAACTCCGAACGGTACGTAGTCTCACTCGAATCTTTCCTCTTCCGATTATCTTCAGTGGCGATTTCTTGAACTTTATCAGAAGTTAACTTGGTAATTGGTATCGATTCCTTTCACTGTTCCTCATTATCAAACATCGAATTTCTGTGTTTCTGATTTATATCAATTTCTGATTTATGTGTTCTAATTGTATCAATTTCTGAATTCTGTGTTTAGTTATAGTGTTCTAAATGATTTGTTTTATGTGTTATGTTATAGTGTTCTAATTGATTTGTATCAACTTCTTATATTGGTTTGATTTTGTGTTTATTTGTTTCTGATGTTGATTTTCTGTGATATTGGTTTGATTGTGTGAATACCGGGGCTTAGTTTCGTAACCAGGCTCGTGATTGCCAGTTTAGTTTGCTGGAAAATGGGTTACCGACCCACGGGTTTAAACCCAAAACCCACAAAACCATGGGTTCAAACCGAAACCGACCCAAAACCGAATGAAAAAACCGAAACCGAAACCGACTAGAAACCGAAACCGACGGTTTGTAAAAACCAGAAACCGAATTGAACGGTTTGGGTTCGGTTTTGGGTCTGAAACCGACCCAAACCGACCCATGCTCATCCCTAGAAAATACCAAGAAGAGAAGAGAATGTGGTGTAAACGTATTGAAGAAATCGATAGACTCTTTGAAGAAGAAGGAGAGTCGCAAAGTCTTTTTCAAGAAAGACTTGAGATTCTGAGTAAAATTAGATCAAAGGAGAAAAAAGTTAACGAATACATCATACAAAAAAACAAAAATAAGTGGTGCTTGGAAGGAGACGAAAACACAGCCATCTTCCACAGAAATATAAACAAGAAAAAACATGTTAGAAACATTAAAGGAATTGAATGTAATGGTGCATGGGAGGTGGATCCGATGAAAGTCAAAGATATCTTTAAAGATCATTTCGAGAGAGTTTTCCAGGAAGATCAAGACTGCAATTGGTCACAAGATATGGGAATTACTTATAGAATATCGACTACAGAAAGGAATTGTTTAGAAAGCCTTTTTGAAGAAAAAGAACTAAAGGAAGCTATTTGAAGAAAAAGACGGTTTTACCGTGGAATTTTTCAAAAGATATTGCGATTTCTTGAAAATGGATCTACTGGAAGCTTAAAATGATTTCGCGACCACAGCAAAAATTCCCAAGGGAGTCAACGCGGCTTTTATCACACTGATCCCAAAAGTGCCAAACCCAACAAAGGTTAAAGAGTTTCGCCCGATCAGCCTAATTTCGAGTATATACAAAATTCTTTCGAAAATGCTTGCAAATAGACTTAAGAAGGTTCTCCCAAACATTATAGATAGGACACAATCTGCTTTTATCAAGAATCAACAAATTCTTGACGGTCCTTTGATAGCAAATGAAGTTATGGAGTGGGCTAAAAAGAAAAGAAAGAAGATGTTCATATTTAAATTGGACATAGGGAAAGCTTATGACTCCGTCTCTTGGAATTACCTTGATTCGATGATGATTCAAAAAGGCTTTGGGTGGAAATGGAGGAAATGGATAGAAGCTTGCCTAATTTCAGGTTCTTCTTCTGTTTTAATCAATGGTAGCCCATCCAAGGAAATTTCTCTCAAAAGAGGCTTGCGACAGGGAGACCCAATCGCCCCCTTTCTTTTTACTCTTATCGTGGAGGGTCTAAATTCAGCGATCTTCAAATCTTTAGAAATTGGAAATTACAAAGGCGTAGAAATAGGAGAAAATAATATTTTACTAACCCATCTCTTTTTTGCAGACGATTCGATGTTCTTTGGCGAATGGTCGATCGAGAATATTCTAAACTTGGTCCGAATCTTATATTGCTTTCAAAAATCTGCAGGTTTAAGCGTCAACCTAGAGAAAAGTGCCTTATTCGGTATTGGTGTAGACCAACACATGGTGGAGGAGATGGCTTTGATCCTTGGATGCAAAGCTGAAAAGATGCAGACAATCTTTTTGGGGATGCCTATTGGTACCAATATGCACGCAAAGAAACTATGGAAGCCTTTAATCGAAAAATTCAAGAAAAGAATGAGCAAATGAAACTCAAGACCTTATCCTATGGGGGAAGACACACTATAGTCAATAATGTGCTGGGAAGTTTAGGAAATTTCTTATTTTCTCTCTACAGAGTTCCAAAAGGAATTCTAAAAGAGCTAGAAGGATTGAGAAGAAAGTTCTTTTGGGGATTCGATCAAGAGAAGAATCGTATACCATGGGCTAAGTAGGAAAATGTGATAGCTGAAAAAGAGAATGGTGGATTAGGGATACGATCAATGGATACTTTAAATAAAGCTCTTCTAGCTAAGTGGTTCTGGAGATACAAGAATGAAGAGGACTCTTTGTGGGTTAAAATTGTCGATAGTATACATGGTAAGGTAAATAATTTTGTTGACAAAGATATGATCAAAAGCTGGCATACTTAGAGACAAATTGTGCAGTTATGGGACAATTTAAAAGACGATATGTTGGACCCTAGACAGTTGATTAGAAGGACGGTTGGAAATGGGAAAAAAATGAAGTTCTGGTTGGATTGGTGGACAGGTGACGAGCCATTAAATTTAAAGTTCCCAAGGGCGTTCAATACAGATCCCTATAAAAACGACTTGGTTCACGAGAGGCTTTGTAGAGGAGATGCGAGTTGGTCTTGGAAAGAATCTATTAGAGACGGAAGAACCAAAGAAGAAATCGAAAGCCTAATAACTCATGTTTCATCTATTTCTCTTATTGATGTAGATGATTATTGGCAATGCCCAGGTGGTCCCAAAGATCATTTCACAGTGGCGTGGTTGAGGAAAAGATTGACCAAAAAGAATCAACAGTCGATAGGCAAAAACAGATGGTGCTCATGGATTCCGAAAAAAATACAATATTCTGTTATGGAGAATCTGTAGAGGAAGACTTGCGGTTAAAGAGGCGTTAACAAAGATGAATAATGTGATTCAAAACACTACTTGCGATGTTTGCAAAGAAGGATAAGAGACGGTGCTGCATACTTTCATAGATTGCCCTTTTGCAAAACAAATTTGGTCGAAAATCATACACTGGTGGGACATGGAAGACAAAAACATCACTTCTATTGAGGAGTTGCTAACCTGGCTGGAAGATGAAGGTGAAAACCCAAAAGAGAAGAAAATTTTGCTGGTTGTTGCTGCGACTATTTTTGCCTCGTTATGGCTAAATAGAAACGAAGCCACTTTTTTAGAGAAAAGGAGAAAACCTGAAGACTTATTCACTCATAATCAGTGCGAGGCTTTCCTTTGGCTAGAGAAAACTAATCTAAATAGGAGTTGTTGGCTGTTATCTCCTAGACTAGCCTGTAACATGTAACGCTGTTTTGTCTTGGCTGCCCCAGCTCCTGGCTGGTGCTGATTTTTTAATGATAATTGCCTTTCAAAAAAAAATTATATATATATATATATATATATACATATATATATATATATATATATATATATATATATATATATATATATATATATATATATATATATATATATATATATATGTGTGTGTGTATATATGCTGGTGCTGATTTTTTAATGATAATTGCCTTACAAAAAAATTACATATATATATATATATATATATATATATATATATATATATATATATATATATATATATACATACATATATATATATATATATATATATATATATATATATACATATATATATATACATATATATATACAAAAAAATTATATATATATATATATATATATATATATATATATATATATATATATATATATATATACATATATATATATATATATATATATATATATATATATATATATATATATATATATATATATATATATATATATATATATATATATATATATATATATATATGCGATTGTTGTGTGGGGAAAAATTGCCTCATGGTGGGGTATTGGTAATTTGAATTTAAGTTTGTTGGAGCATGTTTTGAGTGGTCTTTGTGATGCGGGACATGAAAAACGAAGATATTGGAGCTGGTGGGTTATACCTCCTGTTTAGTCCTGTGGAGAAACAGAAACGACTGCATTTTCAAGAACAGCTCGAGAACTCCAGAGGACCTCTTTCTTCAAATTCAAAAGGAGTTGTGTCTTTGGATCGATGTGAGAGCAAATAGAATAGCTATTGATAGAAACTTATGGGTTACATCCCCTAGATTAGCTATCTTCTCTATGTAATCGGTTGTACTGCGGGTCTTCCTAGCTCCTTGCTAGGTCCGACTCTTTTAATTTAAGTTGCTTTTCAAATATATATATATATATATATATATATATATATATATATATATATATATATATATATATATATATATATATGTATATATAAATATATATATATATATATATATATATATATATATATATGTATGTATATATATATATATATATATATATATATATATATATATATATATATATATATATATATATATATGTATATATATATATATATATATATATATATATATATATATATATATATATATATATATATACATATATATACTACTGGTAAGACCCGTGTAATACACGGGATGATATAAAAAATGTAAATTAGAGGTATTCTTTCTTTTAAGCTCAAATAATTCTTATATCACCGAGATTCCATGAGAAAAATTCAATCCAATGTGTTTTATTCGTGAGTAACGTCATTTGAATACAAAAGATACGTCTTGCTGCCTTTTATTACAAATATGATACACCTTTCTATAACAATTGATAACAAACTAAGTAAAGAATAATATTAATCTGTATATACTTTTAGAATGTGTTATCCACCACTCTTAGTTAGAATGTAATTTAGCAACAAAACGCCTTAACCTTTCTTTCAATGGCATGATGCAGGAAATTAGTTTATGAAAGATTCCTAGGAAGCTTTAACAGTCAAGTTTGCTTGGTAAACCGCAAAAATCCTTAGTTCTTTCACCACCAAAAATATCTATTTCTTTAATAGCCTGATTGGGCAACAAAGGGCTTTAATATTTATTTTTTTCACCCATAAGAAGATTAAATTTGAAAACACAATGTCACGATCAAATTTATCAAGCCACAAAAGTCTCCAACTTTTTAATTTCCATTTTACATTTTCTGTTTTGGATAATGCTACCCTGGCATCTAAAAGTTCCCAAATCTCACTCAACACTAATTTGGAAAACCCAAAATCCAATTATCAACATAATAATTCTATACGTTAAATTTGTATTTCACATGAAGATAATAAAAAACAATTATATTCCTTCGATAATAACCATTTTACTTAATTTTCGAATTTGAGCCTTGGTGGCCAGATTTAGAACCCTAGGAGTTTAAGCCAAACTTTCTCAAAACTAAAATTATTTATATAAAATCTAACTTTTTGTCGAAAAAAGGGAGAATAAAGTTTCTTACCCGAAAGATTATAGACCTTCGGGTATTACCTCTGCCGTTTAAACCACATCAATATCTTATATCTACAAAGCTACAACAAATTACTTACATTCAAGGGATGATGTTTTCTACGAAGCAGTTAGAAGATTATTACTCAAACTCTAGAATAGTTTCACATTGAAAGACAAGTTTTACATTATTTTTGACAACTTTAAAGGTTTGAGGAATAAAGATTTATCCATCGTGCTTTGAAATTTTGATGAATAAATAATTATCCAATATACATTCAAGTAGTTATTCAATCAGACCCAATAAACCCAAATTAATTACCTCAACAATTCTATGAAATCAAAAAAACATGATGAAGCCATCCCACATAATTCAAAGTACAACGCTATTTTAGGAATTTAAGTAAAATAAGTTTCTACTTCTTACATTTTATTTTGTATTGACGGTAATGATGTTCACAATAGTTACCTAAAGTGAAGTAATTATAATTTAGGTAGTATTTGCAATGAAAAAAAAGAAAGGAATTACAAAGATAAGAAAAAAAAATACATCAAGTATAAAAAAGAAGAGAAAAAAGTCAAAAACCCAAAATCAGAAAATCAACTCATTCATGTTGTTGTTGACATCCCAAAAGCATTAGGGGAGAAATATCTGTTATACAAAATGCTTTAAGTATAACCGAACCAGCCAGTAATCACATGAAAAAGATTAAACAAAGTGAGAAATGGCTAAAGGATAAAGGGGCAGCAATGTCAGAAATATATCCAATAACATATTGACAATAATCGGTATATACTCTTGTAACTAAAAGGGCATGCCCAACACTTGTTAGGAAACAGAAGAAATGTTTCAAGGTAATCAAAAAACTTCAAAAGAAAATCAATTTTTTTAGAAAATTCTATTATGGAGGTTTCAATACCAATAATTGCATTCTACTTTCAACTTCTTTTTCGAATTAGGACATCATACTTTAGTATTTTTACCCAATTTATTACCAAAGTAAGATGTCCTAATAAAAAAAATTAAGTAGAATGCTAAAATTAGTCTTTAACTTCCCAATTTACTATGCCTCATAGATTGACTCTGCAGATGCATTTCATCCTACTTCAATCATGGCATCAATTTCATCATCACTCCATGCATCTAATGTCACTGGTAAAACCTGTCAAATTCATTTTTAAATCAATAAATATGGAATCAATCACAGACATGTTGTTACAACATAGTTATCCTTGACTTGAATCTTCTTGTTAACTCATGTTTATTTCTATAAAAGTTTCTAATTTATCCTAAAGACGCGCCCTTTTGACCATTTTACCCTGAATGTTGAAAAAGTTAACGAATCAAGGGTACCTGAATGGATAACTTCGTGCCATTAGTACATGGGCGTTTATGACCCATATTATCGATGTCGATTCTTTTTGTTTTAGGTGGAATTGGATCCTTTATGAAGGACTTGGGAGTTGGAATTCCTGTTATTGTAAGTTTAATATTTCAATAATAGCAATGTACTTGCACAGTAATTCTATTTCTTTAAAAAAATTCAACCTTTTACTTAATTTCAAGATGTATAATCACTAAAACTTCCAAAATATTGAAAAATGAGACCAGTACAATTTATAGAAATTAGCATAATCATGAACACTAATATTTAAGTGATCAAACCATTCACTTTATACATACACTCACAACAAGATATGAAAAGTGAACTCATTTGCAAATAAGTAACAAATTTTGCCATTTTGTTCGTTTGTTTCTTTCATACCCAAAAAACATTTAAATACACTAATAAACATTTAGATGACCTAATCCTATAAACAATTACAATGAGACGCAATGTATTAGTAAACAAATTTGTTGTTAGCTTATAAAAATCACCCAAAATACTAACTCACAAAAAGTCCAAAACAAAAAGTCTAAATAACAAAACATTTAAATAATGTAATATATACAATTACAGAGAGCCAAAGTATCATCAAGAATGATTTGCAAAAAAAAAACATGGACACCAAGTAACAAATAATAATAACCCATTTAGATATGATAATAAACGTTCTTGCATTAGCATTTAAACAATCTAATCTTATTAGAAATTACAAAGACTCGAAGAGGAAAAGTATTATAATAACTAATTTGCAAAAATAAAATCTTGACAGCAAACAGTACATAGCAAATAACAAAATAACATGTTTGCAAACAAAAAAAATGTGGTGTTAGTCTTTAGATAATCTAATCTTATTAACAAATAAAAGGCTTAAATAAGAAATGTATTAGCAAAATTGGTTTAAAAAATATTATTTACAACAAATAGCGATTAGCAAAAGAAGATGTTTGCAAAAACCAATTCACAGCAAAGGCCAAAAAGAAAATATCAAATAGCAAAAAGAACAGGTTTGCGAAAGACCAATTGACAGCAAAGTCCAAAGAGAGAAAATAGCAATTACGAAGCGGAATAGCTGAGAACAATACAATTGATTAAAATAGTATTTACCCTAATCCTAATAGAAGACAGTAGTTGGCCCTTCTTCATGACCTATTCTCCTAGTCATTTCATCAAACACTTATTAGGCATCATCATACATGATTATTAACATCTCTCAGTATTTATTTATTTCTACCATATAAAGGAACTAATATATTGAAAGATAGTTACTTTTTGAAGTACCCAAAAAAACAATCTTGAACGAAAATTTGAAAACAGAGAAAGAAGAGGTCACCTTGAAAGACAGTGGAAGAGAGGTGATTAGTTGTGGGATCTTCCGTGGGAGTAAGTCAGGTCATATTGAATTGCAAAAGGTACGTCTAGTTTGGATAGAAAAAACCTTTCAACCAACGCTCACACCATCACCATCATCCATATAACAGCACCCACTGTCACATCCATTGTTTCATATATACGGACAAAAGAACCGAGAGAGTCAAGGAGCATATAATATAAAAATAAAACAAAAAGTTGTCTTAAACCTCACTGGAATCCAATCACGGCCATAATTACAAACATCCTTGCTTTAACAGAGTCGATTCAAAGGATTTTTGTTCCATGGATTATGGGCTTCTTCTTCTATGCAACTACAATATTAAAAAAAAATTGGGCATTACGTATAGTTTATCACAATATACTTCTAACGGTGTGCAATATAATTGGTTATAAATTGTTTAAAAAGAACAATAGAAGAGAAAAGTACTTTATTTTATGAAATTGTTGTTAGATTACGAAACTGTATCCATTCCTATAGCTAAAACATTCAAATTACATGGATTATTAGACCTCACACGATGGATCGTAACTTCATTCGTTTGCACTCCTTCATTATCTCAGTAGTCAGATAGCACAAATTAAAAAGACCTAGATTAATAGCAGAGCGTATACGAATAAAAACCTAACTGCCAAAATCGCAAACAACAGATTATTGCATCATATTCATCAATAAAACTGAAAACCAGAAAAAGAAACTTAAGCTATAATTAATAAGATTACCTTCCAAAGGAGTTTCTAAGAAGTTGGTCAGTTTTCTCATACTTTCTGATGAATTTACCAGGCTCTACCTCCTCAGTTCTGCACTGGGAAGAGATAATCTTCCTCGTCGAGCATCCAGCTTCAGATCTAGGATTCAAATATTTAAATTCGCTTATTTTGCCGGATTTCCGATCATCATCGTCGTCCTTCCATACCCAACCCATGTGTATAGTTGGTATAAAAGAAGAAGATCAGGAGTTACATAGTCGAAACTGATAGAGAAAAATCAGGAGAATTAAACACGAGCGTGAAACAGAAATGTGAAAATCAGGAGAATTAAAAGATGAAGTCGTCTTGGTTTCCTTCTTCGTCTTCGCAGAAGATATGGATTTTGAATTTCAAAACTTCACTCGTTGATTTTTGGTATCCAGTTGCGGTTGAATTCCCTATTGAAGATATATATGTGATTTGATTTTTGAAACTGAAACGTGAAATTAGGGATTAACAATGACAGTTTCGTATTCATAAACTACGTGATTTAAATATAGAGGTGTAACCGAATTCCTTTGATCACCTAATAACAGCGAAACCGACCATTAGGGACGAATTAGGTTATTTTTAAGAAAATCAAAATTACAAGAAAATGACATGTGTCAAATTCAATGTGGTGATGACAAGTGTACAAGAGTTACTTATTTATTAGGATAGGATATATATATATATATATATATATATATATATATATATATATATATATATATATATATATATATATATATATATATATATATATATATATATATATATATATATATATATATATATATATATATATAGGGGTGGGATCAACATAGAACCAAAATTAGGCATAGAAACATAAAACCATCTTCTTGACCGTTAGATCAAATTAGGATGATAAGGGTATGATGATAAAATACACTTATATGTTCATTGATGAACATACTTGATGAACATATACGTATGTTCATCAATGAATATACGTATATGTTTATCAATGAACGTTATGTTCAAAATCCCATAAAATAGTCTTGTCAGAAATGTTCATACACACACGTTCATAGATGAACATTGATACAAAAACCAAGATTTTAGTCATGTTCATAACTGAACATGTATGAGTGTTATGATTAAATATAAATGTCACATATATACATTTTCTCATGTTCACTTGTGAACATATGCTCTTGAATGAACGTTAATACAAAACTAATATTTTAGCCATGTTCATAAATAGGGAAATCTCCAATAAAGTCTCAATATTTTGACTCGGTTTATGAAAAAGTCCCAAAATAATTTTTATTTACAAAAAAAGACAGAAAACCGGCTAATGAATTCAAATTAGCCCCTTTTAACCTTTTCAGTAGGTTACCTTGCCACGTGTAAAGTCTACATGTTTTATATATCAATAAAGTCCCAATATTTTGGCTCAGTTTATCGAAAAGTCCCAACATGTTTTATTTTCAATAAAGTCCTAATATTTTGGCCTAGTTTATGGAAAGGTCCCAACATTTTAGCTTAGTTTTTCTTGGAAAATATTACGTTATTTTTACATGTATTTACGTTTTTAATAACATTTTTATATGTTTCAAAATGTATTTTTACATATTTATAAAAAATACTAAAAAATAACGTATTTATAACGTAAAAAACTTAAAAAATACGCCTTTAATAACGTATTTATACGTCTTTAATAACGCGTATTTAATAACATAAAAATAATTAAAAATACGTAAAAAGTAAAACAATGTATAAATACCTTTTTAGAAACGTATAAATACGTAAATTACATTTTATTCATGTATTTATTCCAAAAGACGGATATGGATTTTCGGTAAGTTTGTTTACATGGACAGACACGAATATGGATTGCTGTAAGTTTGCTTACTTGGAAAACATTACATAATTTACCTGTATTTACGTTTTTAATAACGTATTTATATGTTTAAAAATATATATTCACTTATTTATAAAAAATACTTAAAAATAACGTATTTAATAACATGAAATAACTTAAATAATACGTCTTTAATAACGTATTTATGCGTCTTTAATAACATATTTGATAACGTAAAAATAATTAAAAATTACGTCAAAAATACTTAAAAAGTAAAAACGATATATAAATACATTTTATAAACGTTAAATACGTAAAAATTACATTTTAATCATGTATTTATTCCAAAACGATGTATAAATACTTTATATAAACGTAATTTTTTCCAAGTAAACTGAGTTAAAATGTTCGGATTTTTCCATAAATTACACCAAAATATTAGGATTTTATCGAAGATAAAACATGTTGGGACTTTTTCGTAAACTATGCCAAAATATTAGGACTTTATTGAAGATAAAACATGTAGTTACCTGCTGAAAAGGTTAAAAATGGCTAATTTGAAAACATTAACCGGTTTTCTGTCCTTTTCTGTAAATAAAAATTAATTTGGGACTTTTTCATAAATTAGACCAAAATATTGGAACTTTATTGGAGATTTTCCTCATAAATATTCATAACTGAACATCTATAAGTGTAATGAACAGACATAATATCAACTATATGTTTATTGATGAACATTTATACAAAAAAAAAAAGAAATTTCAAGCGTCGTATAGCTCCAACTTTAATCTCTCTTTCTCATATTCCTTCTTCCTTTTTTTCTCTTCATGCTGCAATCGAACCAATAACTAATCATATGTTCTTGAATGTTCATTAATGAACATGAAAAATATTCATTACTGAACATCCATATTTGAATAAGATCGAACTCATACTTAATATTCATAATTGAACATTCTTGAATGTTCATTAAATGACATAACCTGGATTATCTGAATGATGACGATAATATGGATGTAGTTGATCATCGATTGGAATCAGGTCTCTATTCATTCTTTGCACATCGATTGGAATCGTGTTCGTATTTCACTTGACTGCTACCATTTAATTCATTCAGACTTGGAATCAGCTCCTTATTGCACTTGACAATCGATTGGAATCATGTTAGGGTTAATCAGAAAATCGGAGAGAGGGAAGGAGACGTGATGAGAGAGATAAATTGTTCATAAATGTTCGCTAATGAACATTGAACACTTTTGTTAAATCGAATCAACCACTGTAGCATTGCAACCAATTCCTGGATTTGTGTTCTGAATTCCAATGTTCATATCTCTAGCACTACCTGATTCCAAATCACTAGAACCTTCAATCGAAAAACTAAAATCATGAACCACATGAGGATAAATTGTTTCCTCAATATTTCATATACCATCATTATCCATGGATTCAATCTCTGTAATCGGTTTCAATTCAGCACTGGCAGCATTAGAAATCGATTCAACATCAACATTTATCTTATTCTTGACCAATAACGATTCAATTTTGCATCTAATACCATATGACTCGAATTTTCAACATAATCAGAATCAATAACCATCTCTATGGAGTTATCAATCAATCGATTCACAGTAGCATTCATAATCTCCATGTGTGTGTGTGCGTGTGTTTGTGTGTGTGAGCCAAGCGGGAAGGAGTGAGTTCACCATCCCACAACCAAAATCGCGAGCTCCTATCGATCGTGAACCCGAGGCCGTAGGACAGCGTTACCAGAAGTATCGGCGGTACCGTGGCAACAAAACTCCTGAACCCGCTCGATCTAGAGACTGCACCGTGCACCCTTAGGGTGTTTAGGATTGTGATAATTTTTAACTTATTAATTTATTGGCTTTTTGAAAAGTCAATAATTAAAAATAATGTTTGGGTAAGAAGTAAATTGTTTTAAAAACTCTAAGTCAAAAGTTATGAAGAACTAAATTATTAGTTTTTGGAAAAGGAGAACATTATGATTTGACAAAAATACCCTTAATAAACTCTTTCACCCTCTTTTCATCCTTTTTGGTCATTTTACAAATATAAAAGCTAATTCAAACTATGTTTTAAAATGATTTATCAACTTATAACTTTTTGTATCACATAAGTTAATCCATACACTTTTTTAAAAACTCATTTTTAAAACGTCATAAACTAATAAGCACTTTTACCTAAAAATACTTTTAATGTATTTTATATAAAAAGCTTTAATAAGTTAAACACATAAACGTTGAACCGACTATCTAGGTAATACATTTCATACAATCGTCCAAATTGATTCTGACATTTTTCATTATATTTATATTTTCTTATTTGATTTCACAATCTACATATAGGCGTATAATCCCATAAGAATCTTAATATTGGTGACAAGTGTGAGAAAACAATCATGCCAATTAGATAAAATTCATTTAACGAACGTGGCTAATTGTTTGTAGTCATTTGTGGCAACACAACCATTTACTTAATCTCGATCATTGACTTTTTTTTATCCGAGGGTCAAGATTGTTTCATATATTTCTCACCATAATGATAATTCTTAAATGATCCATAATCTATCTATATGTAGGCTTATCATCCATTGAGAAGTTATATTCGGTGAGAAGTGCAAGAAAGAATAACCACCTTTGGATGAAATTAATTTGAAGAGCGTGATTGGCAGGAGCTTAACCATTTTGTAACCGCTTGTAACAATTTAGCTTCACATAAAACCTCGGTTAATTAGGTTTTTCATCTAAAGACTAAGTTCTCACGATATTTATACTTGTTATTTGATTACGGATCTAATAGTAGCAAGGAATCCAATGAGAAGGCTAATATTGATGAGAAATATAAGAAACAATCATGACCATTACATCGAATTCACCCGACGAATCAATAATCAGTGATTGTTATCGGTCAAGTGCTTTGTAATCATCCGTAGAGGCCCTACCATACATTTAATCGTAGTTATTGGTTTTTTCATGTAAGGGTCAAGATTGCTTCTTACACTTAATACAAGTTTATATATCGCATTTGATTTGGAATCTATATATAGACTTGGCATCTGGTGAGAAATTAAATATTATTGAGGAGTTTTAGAAACAATCATCACCCATGGATTAGATTTATTCGAAAATCCTTATTGGTATTGACAAACCATTTTATAACCACTCGTAACCACCTAACTGACATTTAGTTCTAATGTTTAATTTTTAATCAAATGGCTGGTATTTGTTGGGCTCGCTAATTTTGGTTAAATGTGAGCTTGCTAATTTTGTTGTAACAAGAAAATTGGTGAATCTAAAAAGAAGGTAGTAAAAGAAAAATATGAGAAGAAATTACTTGGCGGCTCTGGTTATGATAGTCATTCGTATTTCGGCAAAATATATTATGTCGAATTGCATCAAGAAAATTTAGGAAAACACAAATGATGTCTCTCTTATGGCAAAAGGAGAATCAGATGAATATGCAGCGACAAAGGTCTTTTCATCTGGTTTTGATGACGAAGAAATGAGACGACCAATGCATGGAAAGTGTGAAGGGGAAGAGTTTGAAAGCTAGAAAATCTAAAGGAACTATGACGGATCAGGTATCCTATGACGACCTATATGATAGCGAATGGTACATTGATGATGGCTGCTTTTGTCATATGTTTGGAAGAACATCTAAGAGATTATCGTGTATTAATTAAAGGTAGTGATGTCAGATTTGGAAACAATAATTGAGAAAAAATCAGAAGGTATGGACTCATTAGAAATGGATAATTCAGAATAAAGTTTGTTGCATATGTTGGAGGTTTGAAACATAAATTGATAAGTGTGTCACAATTTTGTGTAGGTACAAGTAATCAAATTACTTTTGATGAGGAAGGAAGTGATATTGTTGAGAAAAAGACGATGAAAGTTCTTTTACAATCAAATAAAAAAAGAGAACTATACCCATTTGATATGAAACCAATTGGTAGTGCTCCTTTAATATGCCTCTCGTCCAATGCTGCAAAGGTTATTAGTTGGTTATGGCATCGACGGTTCTCAAAATTGAAATTTAAGAATATCAACAAATTGGTCATTGGAGACTCAGTGGCTTTTTGGCAGGATCTAAATTTTTAAGAGCGGAAATTTTAAAAGGTCTGAATTTTTAAGAGGGTCTGAACTTTTAACATGTTGCTTGGTTGGAATCTCTGAATTGCTATGATAAATGACAAAAATTACCATTTTACCCTTTTGTATTATTTCCTATTGAAGAAGTACTTTGGAAAAGAAAAATTGACAATACCTTGGGAGGAATGAAGACCAAGAAACGATTGATAGAAGAATCAGAAGCAATTCTAAAAAGGAAGACCAATAAGTTAAGAAATAAAGAAATTGAACTGGTCTTAGTGAAGTGGAAGCATTCCCTTGGAGGAAATCTCACATGAGAACCAATGGAAGAAGTGAAGAAAAATACCCAAACTTAGTAGATTATGAAGTGATTCCGAGGACGGAATCCTTTTAAGAATGGGTGATTGTAATAACCTGAAACTTTGTATATACTATACGTCCAAAACCATGTGAAACATCAGTTTTCAATACTATGATAATGTGTAATATGTAAAAACGGCAAAATGATCATTTACTATGATTTTGACCTTCATGTAGGAACTTTATGTTTTGGAACGTTATAATACGTCGTTTCAAGCGTTTCCATATTTTGAAATGTATTTTTGGACCAAAAAAATGCAAAAGTTAGGAAATTAGAAAATGGAATGTCTTAACAGGAAGGTTGGAAGAATAATGCATTTAATTTAGCGCCGCTATCTGTATTAGATAGCGACGCTATCTATTTAGATAGCGGCGCTATGATAGAGTATGATGTTATGGTACGTTGCATGTTAGAAATTATGTTGTTATGACTGTGTCATGCAGATTTGATAGTGGCACTAAAGTATGTAGATAGTGGCAATATTAGTAATAATGTTTCGATGGTGATCGATTGACGTAGAAGCATAGCGACGCTAAGGCCCTGTTTGTTTGTCACTTAATAGGGTTTTTAAGAGGCAACATCTTAATGGACCAAATTAAGATTGTTTGTTTATGACTTACTTTTTGCCTCTTAATTGAAAAAATACCTCTTATTGGATCAGACATCATGACCCATCTGAACAAAAAATAACACTCGTAATTCCTTTTGTGCCCTAACCATCCCCTCTCTCTCCTTCTCCATTTCGCCTCCCTTTCTGTTTCTTTCTTACGATCAGAAAATCCTCGCTTTCTTCCCATCGGAAATGCACCGCCGGGATTCTCCTCCGCCGCTGCGAAAGCTGTTGTCGTGCCACCGCTGCTCTGCTGCCATCGTCCCGCCACTGCTGCGCTTCTGATGCTCCTCCAATGTCCCTCCTTGCGCCGATGCTGCGCTTCTGATTCTCCTACGCGTATTCCGCCTCCAACACACCATGCAGGAGAACCACCTCCACCTCTTCTTCGCTTCTCACGCATCGACTTCTCTCTTCTCTTATCCGGCATATTCCTCCCGTCTCCTCTCGCCGATCGGAAACCGGACCAGACCTTCCTGTTTGAACATCAAAACGACTCCCATTTCCCCTCACCATCGCCCCTGCCGCTGCCGAATACAACAATATCCACCAATTGTTCTGGAATAGATATTATGGCTCCTTCAAAGTCGGTAAGTTCTGTTATTGTTCTACATCGAAAATTATATAAACCTTTGTCAATTTCAAGATGGATATGGAATGAATTCTCTTATTCACACTATATCCTCGTATTATTCATTATGAATTCGAGAATATTTTGTGTGGAAACGAAAATGAGATTTCGTAAATTGCCCACCATCCAAAATCGAAAATGAGATTTCGTAATGTGTGTGCAGGTCTGTGTAGACAGGGTTTCATAGAAGACGATGAGCAGCCATCTTGAGAAGTAGTACCAAAACAAACAAAACAATGGCATTGAAGAATAAAGTGCAGAGTACTGTTGTTGAAAATATGATTTTGTTGCTAAAATCAATTTGTAGTTGTAATGTTGAATTGAAATATGATTTTTGTTGGGGAAAACTATCTAATGTTGTAGTTATAATACAGAAGGGTAAAATGGTCATTTTTTCATTCAGCACAACAATTAAGAGGTTCCAATCAAACAGCATCAAAAAAATTCAGCTCTTCACAATTCAGACCCTCTTAAAAATTCAGACCTCTTAAACATACAGAACTTAAAAATTAAGATGTTACCAAACAGGGCCTAAGTCATGACTGATGGAAAACGACCATATTTCATTGGTCCAACTCAGCTTAAATGGGGTTAACACATTGGGTCACTGTTTAACCCGACGAAAATAGGTTATATCAGATGTTTAATGTAGTAGAAGTCCCTCCCAACTCTCCCCAAAACTCTCTCAATCTTAAGTGTGTGTGTTCTTGGTGTTTGAGTGTGTGTGGTGATTTCTTCAATGATTTAAGTGTTTTCAAGGGCAAACATTGGAAGCTTACTAACTTAAGGTAACCTTCTAGTTTTATGCTTTAGTTTGAGTTATAATTCCTGTATGAAAATTATGCATAAACCCTAGTTTTTGGTTATGGGTTATTATGTTGATTTAAGGTTAAATATGAACTCCTAATGAGTGTTTAATCTCTTTGTGAGTAATTACGATGAATATATATGAACACATAAGTTATAATGGATGATTCGGTTAGAACCCTAGCTGGTAAATTCAATATGCAAATTGATGGATGATGATGATTTAGGTTGTATTGATGAGATGTTTGACACAAGGACGTTGCATCTTCATGATAATACCATCATATGAGATAAGGCCAACTATGGGACAAAATTAGTATGTATGGAATTTATGATGAATTGTCAAGTCTAGGATTCAAGGAACCTATATCACTATCTGTGTTATTAGAGTTAGCTTAAAGCTAATATATACGTATGTTATGTAACTCCTTAGGTATTAGCGGAGTAAGGTTCAAAATAAGTGGAATACCAAGTGTTAGTGAAGGACTAGTTAGACTTCTCTAACTAGAAAAGGTGAGTACATGTAGCTATCCATAAGTAAGGTTTATATGAAGGAATACTTATGAAATGTTGAATGTTATGGTTAGACATATATATGCATATGTAAAATATACCTATCTTATGTGAAAAATCCATTTATCATATGAAAGAACTATTGGCTAATAACTATAATAACCTTAGATTGATTGGCAAATAAGATAAGAATGTATGTATGAATGATTAAGCTTGCCCTGACATATGTAGTCTCAATAAGAGACTTACTAGAATCTATCGGGATGGTACACCTCCCATCGCGAGATAGATGTCCCAAGATCAGGGTACTAGAATGGACTAATCAAGTTCTTTCTATCTTGGTACAAGAGATTTGGGGGAGGACTACAATGCAGTGAGTATAGCCCCCCAAGAATGGAAAGTATGTGTAAGACCAATCCATAGGAAGTTAATGAAAAGAATAGAGCCAATAATGATATGATGAAATGTATGAGACCTAATTGGATAACGAAATCAAAGAATGATAATTGTGAATGTCAAATGGTAAGGCCTTTAATAAACCATGATAATATGTTATAAATATTATATGTCTAACCCCATGTATCTCACAAGACTTTATAGTCTTACGTATTCATTATGTTATGTATTCTAGGTGCTAGTTCTAAAGCTTAGATTCCTATGAAGAAAGACTTGAAGTAGCGTAAAAGTCTTTATGTTTAACGATGTATGATAAGATGATGTAATATTTTATGAAAAATGAGGTGTTAAATAAGGTGGGTAGGGTGGGGTGGGGTGGGTGCGATGGGTATGTGTGGCTTTTAACTTTTTCAGACATGGTTCCATATCTTAATTTTTAAGAGGCACTTTATAGATTAAGTGACTTTCATTCAGATGCTACCAAACACACGAAATCTAAAAAATTAAGAGTTTGCCTCTTAAATTTTCAATTAAGAGGCTACCAAACAAGGCCTTAGTGAGAGGTTTGCTCTGAAATATGATAATAATCATTTCTGTGCAGCTTGTGAACATGATGAATAGGATCGTCAGGGTTATTCAATAATTGTTGATACTAAAATTGTTGAACCACTTGAATTACTTCATATTGATCTTTGTGGTCCTTCGAAAATTGAATATATCAATGGTTAAAAAGTATATTCTTGTTATTGTTGATGGGACCACACATAGAGATAACCATGGGAAACTAAATCTCTAATCTGAATTAACATAGGGCTCCCCAAAATTGGTTAAAGTTTGGAAACTTAGGTTTCCCCTAAACATGTGGCTTCTACCGAAGGATGGATTTGGGCCACACAATAAATTTAACATAGGTGTGATAGTAAATGATTGATTTTGGTATGAAAAAGGGTTTGGTTGGAAGTTTTGAACAGGGTGAAAGTCATACATCCTTGGTCTATTTGAGTAAAAAATTGTTTTGATTGTTTTGACCACAAGAGGTTTTTATTCAATTTTCTGATATTGAACTTTGGTGGGTGTTGGTAGCGTATTTTTTAAAGGCTTCTCAAAGCTCTTCCCAAACAAAAGATTGTAGTATGATGTGTGTTATGATATAAGCTCAAAACATAGGATAAACATATCAAAATTTGATACAATGCTACTAAAAATACTAAGAATAGTATAGTTTGAAGCAAGGGTCGGATCCTCAGGGATGTGGTTTAAAGTTATATGCCTTTTGGGACGTGGTAAACGAGACTTGAGATAATATTGGTAACATAAGAGGGGGGGGGGGGTTGGTTTTTCAAAATTGAATATAAAAGCAGAAAATAAAAATAGGACATATTTGTAGAAATTGTAAATTTGAATAGAAGGTGGAAAATTTTAAAAATGTTACAAAGACTTCTGATGTATTTTACATGAAAGTTGAATATGACGATATCAAACTAATTGTCTTAATCTAAGTTGGTACTAGGAACTGCTAACAAGTTCTAACATTCTCATACTAGTCAAAGATATTTAGTTAAATAAGTTCTTTAACTAAAACTAACTTTTACTAACTTAAAACCAAACAAGTTCTTAGTTATAACTATAAATTTTCATAGAGTTTTATACAAGTATTCCCAACAATGTCATTTCTACTCATAAGTTTGGAAGTGTGAAAACATGTAACAATCAAGTTTACATTTAATATAAATTCAATGGTTGTTACTAGGTTTAATTTATAAAACAATTACAGATTCTATAAATCAAATAACGATGCAAACTTAACTTAACTCAAATGGCCAAAATGAACCGATAAAATTCAGGAGTTTGGGTCTAAACAAAACATGAGTTAGTAGATTAAAAACAGAAAGTTGATATCATACATAAGGTTCAACTAAATTCAAGATAGAAACAAACTGAGCGAAAACAGAAATTTGTTGTTTTAGCCACTCATGACTTTAACAAAACAAATGAAGAAAATATTATAAGGGATAAACTTACAAAATGAAATTTACTAAGTAATTCCTAGAAGTAGAACTTCAAAACTGATGGTGCAAGGCTGCAACCTTCTCCAAGTGGTATGTGTAACCAATGTGAGATGTAAAGAGAACAGTGAGGTATGTTTGAGGTGATCTTCAAGTGTGGTATTTATAGGCTTGAAAGAGGAGTTATCAAAATAATTGGTGTCAATAAGAGAGCCCTAGAATTCCTCATTCAACTGTCCAATAAGCTCCCATAGTCATCCGAAGTTCAAAACTCAAGAAAAATGGGTCAAATTTTGGACAGACTCAGCTCGAGTCAAAATAGCCTTGTCCGACTCGGGTCGAGTGGAGCATTTTTGCACATTTTAGGCATCCTACTTTGGTGAGTCGAGTCAGTTTCCGGTACAGTCTTCCAAACATGTTTTCGCCATAACTTCTTCGTTACACGTCTATTTTGCCTGAAATTTTAATTGTAGCTTCCTTTCATCATTACAATTCCAATCAAGTCTTCAAATCATCTTGAAATTCACATAACATCACAGAGTAAACATGTCCCATGATCGAAAGTAGTTTTGTCTCGAAATGTAGCGAATGCATGAATTATGTCTAGAAACGCAGCAAAATATACACGAAATAAAGTCTCTTCGTTTGCTCGTTAATTACAAGTATTAAAGTGTTTTAATTTGGTTAATGAACAATAATAGTGTCGTTTGATGTAGAAAATTACGACCACAAACTGACAGTAGGACTCATCCATCAAACAGAGATCAGTAGGACTCATTCCATCAAACAGAGATTAGAGATAGCAGTTACTAGTCCGACGGGCACGCAATATATAGAAGTTCAAGAACATGCTCCTATTTAAGTGATATTTTCAGGCAATTTAGTCTAAATTTGCCAACACAAATGGCTCCAATTATTGTACCTTAAGGAACAGACGCATAGGGTCGTGTGTAACATGAACCTCAACCAACTCTAGGTTATTCATCTTATATATATATATATATATATATATATATATATATATATATATATATATATATATATATATATATATATATATATATATATATATATATATATATATATATATATATATATATATATATATATATATATATATATATATATATATATATATAAAAAATCTTTTTCGACAAACCCAGTTTTTAAAAGCTAAATATGATATTGTTTTAAATGAAATACATTAAAATATATTAAGTCTCTTTTATAAAATGAGAGTAATAGTGATAAATGTATTTTATAATTTCTTAATAAAATAGTTGGCTTGGATTTGTATGATAAGAGCGGCAAAATTTATGTTCAATTGAGATGTATATTAAAGAGAAAAAACTACTTTTTAATAAATTAGTATGTGGGTTAGATTGGTAACGAGAATAATGTTAATATTACTTCGACAACCTAAATGGCTCTGTCACCAAACAAAGAGAAAATTACATGATTTTACTTTCCAATATTCAATACAAGTGGATACGTAATATACTTTTAAACGCACATAATGAGAAGAACTGAAGTAAAAAGAACCATGAGCACGACTGGTCCTCCGGCTGCGGCATCGGACTCCACCAACTTAATGCTTCCTGTCGAAACCCTGTTGCCGGTGTTGGCATCAACCATCACGTCACCACCCAGCTCAAGCTGATGCGTAGATGAGTCTGCCAATAGCTTGAACCTGTAATTAACAGCCACCTGAATCCTAAACTTCACCACCTCCGCCGGAGCGGCCTTCACCACAGCCACCAACTCCTGACGACTCTCTGCTAAGTGCTCTTCGCTGGCATCCTGATTACCGACCAACGTAGATGACAGTTGGAGTTGGTCCCTGAGGAGGCTTCTGACTTGATTAGTCTCGCCATTACCTTGGTAAAACGGTGCCGCTTTCGGTGCAAGGAAGTCGTGAACAGTATCTACGACCTCTTGGGTGTCATCTTCTTCGTCGACGTCCACCGCCACCACTGAAGATGGAAGTTGGATGTTTTTCGACTTTTTTCCCATCAGGGCCCTGATATGCTTAGTCTTGCCATTACCTTGGTAAAAGGCTGGCACTGTGCAAACCCAGACGTATTTCTGGTTGGGTTCTTCAAGTGGGTAGTAAGAGAAGGCAAGGCTGAATGGATCATCATAGTACAGACCAATTGCCATATTCATATTTCTGAGTTTAAGATCGAAGTAGATGTCTTGTTCAGTGTGATCGGACGTTTTATTAAAGGCTGGAACAGAGAAATCTTCTATTGAGAGCATGGGTGTGTTTGGATATGCATAGAGACATGTAAGGACTAACGATACAATGGCTAATACCCATGCGATAGGACTAATATCACACATCTTGAGACAGAGAGAATCGAAGAAATTAATTGGATGAAACATGGAAATAGGTTTATTCCAGTATTTATAGAACTACTGGTTATCTGTACCAAAACATGAATATTTAAATCAAAATTATGTTTTATTATCTTTAAATACGACTAAATAAATTAATATTTGTTTTGATGATAAATAAAATACATTTCAAGCAAACACATAATTATTTTGTATGCAACTTGCTCAGTATATCTTCATATATCAAGAGTATTAAATTCATTGTTTATTCAAGCAGTTGGTACATAAGTATGACATTGGAGTATTGCTCTATAAAAAGAAGCAAACGAGTAGTTGTTTTTCACATCGGCTATCTCATCTCATTCTCCCTAGTCTCTACACTTCCTAATGGACGAAGATACATTCAAAGCAATCAGAGATTTTCTAAAATACTCATTCCTGTTTATATTTGGTACTGCCTATTATTACACAGTCCTATTTCTATCACGCGATCGTCCTACCATATACCTGGATGATTTTCATGTTTCTTCACTAAACAAGACGTCCAATTTATTGACTTATGACACCACCACAATCTATTTCGACCTCAGGATCAAGAATGAGAACTCAGGGGTAGGCGTTTACTACGACAATCCTCTTAATCTCACCATCTCATATTTCCCACCAGCCATAACAACAGACACCAATTTTACCATAGGAAAACACGCCATTCAAGGGTTTTACCAAGGGAACGGAAAGGTTAAACGTGTCCAATCCTCTATGGTGGTTCAAGACTTGTTTTCAAACGCGGAACAACGCAGGAAACTGGGAGAGACGTATGTTTCATTGATGGGCCCAGCCAAAGTGGAGGTTTTCAAGGTGGATTTGGATGCCAAAATAAAGTTCAAGTCGATCGAGAACAAGAAATCCAATGTGGTGGTCGGAGCTGTTGTGGAGGTTAACGGAGACACAGGTAATTTTGTTCTAAACAAGACCGTTCAGTTGCAGTATTCTTCTGGATCGAATAAGTGGGGAGCTGTTCAATGGCTGCTATTCTTACCTACGTATATTTTATTTGTTGCAGTTACTTCGGTTGTTTGGTTACTTTTAATAATCGCGCGTATGGCTCTTTGTGGTTAAACTGTAATATAATATTATAATAAATTTCTGCTTGTTAGTGGATCCTTTTTATATGTACCTTCGGTGTAATCTTTTATATTGGATCTTAGATTTCAATTTTAGCTTAATTTTCTTTTTAAAGTAAAATTTCCGATAGAGAGTGTCGATTCTGGTTTACTCAAGATAAATGATTGCGAGTCAAATTGATTCACCTAATATGGATGAGTGAAGTCAGTAAATATTTATGAGAATTTAAAGTTGATTTGAGTGGGTCGAATTATAAAGTCTTGAGTCTTAGGTAGCCCAACAAAACTAGATAAGATTGAACCGGACGCACTAGAATGATTATTTATGGGGTGTGCTAAAAAACCATACGATGTGGCATATGTGTGAGGAAGTCAATCTACACACGCATACATATCCACACACATAGGGGGGATTGATGGAACTAGACCATAATAATTACCAAATTCACAAGGGGACAGGAAGGTCACGACCTTCCAGGTTTTAGTAACCGAATAAAGTAATTCAAACCCTAAGGGTCGTTTGGTTCGTAGGAATTCGAATGAATTGGAATCTAATTCATTTGAATTCCTGCGTTTGGTTCAAGTTTTGTTTGAAGAAATTAGAATCAAATTCCATTGAAATGGAAGGAATGAATTCCTTTAGTGGTTGGATGGATTTCATTCACTTGGAAGAGAGAATGTGCAACATTAGCATAATACCATTCTATTACATTTCAAATTGAAACCCTCTACCACCACCCACCACCGCCACCCACCATCGTCACCCACCACCGCCACCACTACCCACCACCACGGTCACCCACCACTACGCACCACCACGGTCACCCACCACCACTACCCACCACCACCGCCACCGCCACCGCCACCGCCACCGCCACCACCACCCACTGCCACCCAACACCACCACCATTGTCACCCACTCCCACCACACACCACCGTCGCCACAACCCGCCACCCGCCACCGCCCACCACCACTACCGTCACCCAACACCACTGTCAGCATCACCATAACCCACCACTACCACCGCCACACACCACATGCCACTGCCGTCACCCACCACCACCGCCGTCACCCACCACCACCACCGCCACCTCCCGTCATCACCCACCATTGTCACGCACCGCCACCGACAGCATCAACCACCGCCACCACCACCACCGCCACCACCGCCACCGCCACCTACCGTGACCCACCGCCACCGCCACAACCACCACCACTACCGCCACCACCCACCAATAGCAATTAGTTATAAAACAAAGTAAAATTACGCAAAAAAAAAAACAAGAAAGGTAAATTTATCATTTACATGGATTCAAATTTCATTTCCTTTTCATTTCCTGTTGACCATCCATTGACATACAAAATATGGAAATGTATTCCAATTCCATTTCCTACCAACCAAATAAAATATGGAATTGGATTCCAATTCATTATAGATTTTAATTCATCGACATACTCCAATTCCTTCACAAATATTTCTACGAACCAAACCACACCTAATTAATGACATCCGTTAAATTAACCTTTGCCTGTTCGAAGCTACCAGCTTCGTTTTCTATTTGTATAGATGTTAATGAATTTAATGGAATTTTTTAACCCAGGTATTAACTTCTAGTTTCAGTTGTTATTGAAAATTGTAATTGAGTTTTAAAGTGCTTGCACATGTTTGTATCACTTAGTTGAGACGTAGTACATTACAAAAAAGAAATTATATGTTAACAATTTTAGACCACTTTATAATCTGTAATGAACCAACGAAAATAATGAAACTTTCAAATAATTTGACAGTTGATAGTTTTTTTGTACTTTTCCTAAATATATATATATATATATATATATATATATATATATATATATATATATATATATATATATCTATATTATAAAACGTATTGCCCCAAGGTACAAGTGTAAAGCATTCAACACAAAAGTTACAAGCCCTCTTATGCACAAAATCGATGGCGGTTTCTTCCTGTAACTTCCCACCATCTCCACATCTTTCAACCTCCCATGTTGATCTTTGACTGAATCAAACTCTAACCGTAAAAAAACTCCCCACCTCTTCTCCCACTACATCTTCAACCTCCCACTTCATCTTCAACCTCCCATGTACTTTCAACTCCCCATTTCTCGGATGTCTGCCTATATAAAGAGAGGGAGACCCCCTTCAGCCACTCTTTTCCCCTATCTCTACGACACTCACACGCATCCTCTCTCTTTCTCTACAACTCAATTGATGCTCTCCAGATCCGTAGGTGTCGCCACCACACAAAAAACGCAAGCGATGAACAAGGTAATCGATTAGGTATGTCGAATTTCTTGTAGGTATTTTTGGTTTTTGTGTGTTGCCTTTATTTATTAGCAATCAACCAGATTCGTTGCGTCGCCACCCAATTTCTCCCTCCTGCTTCTCTCCAACCTACCTGGCGGTCCCTCACTGTCACCGAACCACCATCACCACCAGACCCAAAAGAATGCAACTGAATCGGAAATAAGCTTGGCCAAAAGGCCAATTCGCACCATCCCAAACAGAAGAAAAGTATTAAAGGTAAAAACCTTTTTGTGGCAGAATAGTTAACTGGTTGTGTAAGTTTCATGACGATTTTGACGATTTCAAGTAGTTGTTACCTGATCAGTCAGTGAATGGTTATTTCACAATCATCTACGAGGGTCAAGGTATAAGAAGCTTATCAGTGTTTCTTGGATAAAACTCTATCAATTCGGTGTGTACTTGCTAATTATGTTTGTAATACAGGAAGTTGCTATTCGCTTATTTGGGTTATGATGTTGAGTGATTTGGGCTCTCTCTTACAAATATAATAACAAAAATCCAACAGTTGAAAGTATTTTACCAGAGTTGGAAAATATTCAATTAAACCAATTTGATGATCTCAGGTATCTTCCTCTTAAGGTAATCAGGTTAAATTTCATGTCCTTTTGCTGTAATTTCTGTATCGCTTTTATTTTTCTACATATTAGATCTATTTCTTTGATTAGTCCATTTGAGAAGGAACAAGTAGCGGGACATACACCAAACGAGTTCCAAGGTGGGGGGCATTTTCTGGTGAATTTTTTCTTTATTATTCAAAATTAGTATTATAGTCATTAAACCATTCATTACTTATAAATAATGTATTTGTTTGTGTTTTTCATTTACAATTTTGTAGTTTATCCAATTTCAATATGTTTGGATTGGATCAATTTCGTGCCATTATAAACAAACCCAGGTCAGTCCCAAATGAACACCATTTTTAAAAATTCTTTATATTCTTTCTATTATTTAGAAAAATTACCATTTTTTCATGTATATAGGTTATTGTTGCAGTTTGTAGGGGCAACCAGGTGGTGGGGAAAATCGGTGGTTGGACAGTGGTAGATGAAAATGGTAAACCATCTGTGATTATTGTAATAAATGCTTTCTTTGATTTGTAATTTCTTAACTAAACTTTTGTTGTTGCACTTTTGGGATTTGACGAAGTTGCTGGTGTTATATAAATGAATGTGCTAACTGCATCCTTGTGTTTTTACAGGTTCCGGAACAAATTGACATTGGTTTTACACGGCTGAAATGATGGTCTCGAAGAGCAGGGTATGTTTTATGTTTCTATTTTATTTTTTTATGTTTTTTCTGCATCAAGTTGTAGCAGGATATGCTGAAATAGTTATTGGCGTGCTATAAGGCTTTCTGTTATCTTGCATAGGTATGTGATGATGGTTATTGCTCTAGGATCAATGTTGATCGGTAAGCAAAACCTTAAATTTTGTGTTTTGGTCATTGCAGAGTCATCTAATTGTTAATTCATAAACACCATTTAACTAGAACCATATAAATGGTTCTGATGGAAATTTATTTGGTATCATTGTTTGTATGGCAGGTTGGGATCCAATGACTTTACCTTAAAATTGGTGGAATCCACACTCACATAAGAATAAGGGAGGGATATACATAAACTTGAAGGTATATATTGGTGTTTTAAGAGAATTCGGATTATCACTTGTGTTTGTATAAGGTGGTTTACGGGAGGTTTTCTAACTCCCAAAATAGTGGGTGGTTGAGGGTGGTTTTATAACTCCTAAGTCCTAACATAGTGGGTGGTTAAGGGTGGTTTTATAACTCCCGACATAGTTGGTGGTTAAGGGTGGTTTTTTGGGTGGTATTTTAATCCCAACATAGTGGGTGGTTAAGTGTGGTTTTGGGTGGTATTATAACTCCCGACATAGTGGGTAGTTAAGGGCGGTTTTTCGGGTAGTTATATAACTCTCGAAATTGTGAGTATATAATCCAGTTTTTGGTCATACGTTTCAAGGTACAGAAAATACTTCAATCTGAAAGTGTTTCACGCCTTTCTTTGTATCCAAGCAATCGAAACCCGAATTTTTCTAACAAGTTGAAGCGTATTGATGTTTTGTTGTTTAAGCTGGTGTTGTGTTGAAGCTTTAAGTACATCAAATTCTAAACGGGTACTTTCTTCTGGTTATCAATTGTTTCTTTTTTGTTTACTACCTTTACTACAGATTATTTAACTTATATATTGTTTATTACTGCATGTTACCTGATTTCTCGATTACAACATCCTACTTTAAAGTCTATCTTCTTTGAATTGGCATATAATGGAACTAACAAAGGGTATATTTGTTTTTGTTGTCTCTCAGTGAATCGGTTGGGTATTGTAGCAGAACTCAAGGGGCATAAGATACATATCAGCTCACGTACACTCAGATTAAGAAGATAAAACCATGTAAATTTTATGTTACTTTGTGTGAAAAACGTTTAAAATCAGAAAAAGTTGATGCTATCACAATGTGCTTCATTTACAAACCTTTTGGCTTAAACCGGTTCAATTACAAAGATAAAATTATGATGGTACAACCTTTCAAATGAGATAACCATGATGCTAATTTTGCAAAAACTAACTTTTGCGCTAAACACACTTGCACAAGAAAATTGATATTTGATCCTTGAGTTTACATTTTTTGCAATTTTTGTCAAAATTTCTGTTATTTAAATTGAACCAATGACAAATGCCTATAGCCAGAAATGCATTATGTCAATTAAGCAATTTACTTTCAATTTTTTTGTTATTATGCGTTTTATCAATTTTAACCAATGTAATTTGAATTTATTTGACAGTTTTGGTCGTGCTAACTGAAACCGGGTTTATGAGATTCTATTTCATAAACACACACCAATATATATAAGAATATTTTTTAGTTTCTTTTAAGGACCAAAATTGCAAAAGTAAAACAAATTTTTATTTATCAATATTATTTTGCAATTTTCGTTTGTGACTTCAATATAGCGTTGAACATAGTGTGTATATTCTGTTAACATGATTGTATTTATAAGAATATATTTTTACTTTTAACCGTACAATTAGAAAATGGAAGGACGGATGGATCAGAACATGATGATTGAGATAATTTCACGATGTTCGTTAAAGACAGTTGGCATGATACGATGTACAAACAAAGAAATTCAGCATTTGACATATCAACAAAATGTACTGGATCTCTGTAGGCAGCGGAACGCTATTGTGTCAGGTTTTTTTCTGCAATATAGGAAACCTTTTCTCGCTATAAAAACGTTGTTTGTCCCCTCAACTTTTTCGATGCACGTTTATGTCAATGAGTTTTTACCTGATCCGTCTAGAATTGTCGCCTGTTCCGAACAGGGAATCATTGTGATTCAATCTGGCCATCCAACAGATACTAACTTACCTGTCTTCCGTGTGTGTAAACCAACAACCAACCAATTACAAGTACTTCACAACCCTGAATCTAATTATTATACGTTTAAGGCTGCCATTGTGATCATTGGTGTCCAACCGTTGCATTATAAGATCTTCCGGTTGTCATTCTCTCCGACATGGTTAGTGACTATCTTTGAGACCTTATGTGTGAAGTTTTATATAATTTATTTTTGTACGTTTTTTATATACTCCCACCCCATACTAAATGAATACGATTTTTTATAGGATAGCCGAATATTTTTCTGTTGATTTTGATAATAGCAACATACTTACATTTGTTTTATAGATAATAGCAACATATAATTCCGCAATAGCGACTTAGCTTGGAATTTCAGGCTTATGCTACAGTGAAAGTGATGGTGGCTGGGTTTTGGATCCTAATCTGACATGTGAGATGGGTTCCCGTTATGATGTTTCTTAAACTACAACACACACATAGAAACATTTAACACGCATCTTCTTTTTTCTGTTAGACAAAATTGCCCCTGCCAAATATTATGTAATACGCGTTGTTGTTATCTGTTTCTTCTTCTTCATAGGTTACGGCTCCCCGATTCTAAGAAGGTAGACTCTGGTTTTTCTATTGTTCCCGGTCTTTCATTTTTCTATTTTCTTATGTTTTTGGTTTTTCTGCTAATTGCCGTTTTCTATTATTCCCCGTGTTTCTAATTTTTGTACTTTTTATATTTAACGCAAAATAGCAACACAAATTTTTTTCAAATGCAAAACAACAACCATTCATATTTATTTCCAATACAAAATTCTCTTGTGATAATAGACAAGTACCCTAAAAAATATTGTACAATGTATATTTAACGTAAAATAGCAACGTACATTTGTTTTTCAAACGCATAACAAGAAATATGTATATTTATGTCTAAATCAAAATAACACCCCTCTCCAAAATCCTAATCATTGAAACATAACTATTTGTCGTAAGAAAACTATTCACCGCCCCTGTTGGACGATGCATTTGACTATAAAACTTGATATCACGATGCATTTGACTATTTTAACCATAATTACTGCAATAATCCATTATCAAAACCAAACCATTCAATGCATATCAAAATATAGTTATTCAACGACAAAAACTAATCACTGTACCTCGCATTCGACGTTTGATGAAAGTAAAATAATCGTCATCCAAAAATTATTCAGGTAAATGAAATTAATCGCCGTCTGATGCATAGCGTGTGTACACACCAACTTCTTTTTCAATTTAAAATGAGCGAATAAAACAGTGACTGCCTACCCATTACTAACCAAAGCAACCTCGACACCCCCTCCCCTCCCCCCCCCCCCCCCACCGCCGCCGCATCGCGCGGGACGCCTGCTAGTATATATATATATATATATATATATATATATATATATATATATATAATATCTTTGATTAGAATTGAAGCATCAATTACAGATTAATGCAAGATCAAAACTCAAATTTCCATTCTCATTTAAGTGATTGTTTTGCCATTAAAAATACCGTAGATTTTGCATAGAAAACTGACCAAATTAATAAGAGGATGCCGGAGGGTTTTGAACTAATGGCTGGTTGAAATATACCAAGGTTGCAGATGGCAAAATGCAGATGATGAGAACCGAAATAGCTTCATTTTTCGGTGAAAGGAGTTTGTTTTGATTTTTAGCTGCAATAGTCGCCATACAAAAAAATCTAAAACGTTTTGTTTGTTGAAGGTGCATAAGGTTAAACATGAATTTTGTACTAAAGATAGCATAATCCTCTAATTCATAGTCTTTTGTGACCAAAATAAGTTATTGAAAGGGATAAGTTTTTTCATTGATGTAAACAATTGTTAAGATATGAGATATCCATTAAATTGTGAGGCATCCTTCAATAAGATTGTTCATTGATGTAAAGAATTGTGAAGATATACAACATTCTTGTAGGTTATGACAAACTAAAGAAATTAATGGATAACTTTTAAATAAATAGAAGGTTCATTGATACAAATAATGACTCATTATTACTAATTGTTTTTAGTTATTATTTTTTACATATTCTTGTCTTTCTTCCGTACTTGTCTATAACTGTTAGTGCAAACATTCTTCATATTTTCTTTCTTTCTATACTCTTTAATACCTAATATGATTATTTACTTCCATCATTTTATCATCAATAACAACGTACTTTAAAGCAGATAGATATGTTGATGGCCATATAGTTAATGTTTTGAATCGTCTATACAGAGATTTGAATAAAATTATTTGAGGATGAGGTGGTGTGTAGTGCCGAAGGTGCTTGTAGCAGCTGATGACAAAATGCTTAATACTTTTCTTTTCTTTTTTCAATATACTTGGCTCATAACATCATTTTTATTTCAATTGAAACATTATGTGAATAATTTTCTTTATATTGTGTAATTTCATTTTTGTATGTCCCAGTAAGAAGAATAAAATTTAAAGCAAGTTAGTATATATTACAACATGACTACCTACATATATTGTGGTTAATGCCTATACATCCTTATATTTTCACTAGCACATCTATCTTTTTTCCTACAAATATCATAATTGATATCTACATATCTACTAATTTTACCTACACAAAAAGTATTTTTACACATATAAATTGTATGACTATGTCACCAATTCTTTTCAAGGACATGTCATGTAACTTGACACGTCATATATGTAGTCCACATCATTGCCCATGTGAGAGGCCACATCATCGGCCACCCAAACAAATTATAATACCTACCCAGACATATTTCAATATAATTAAATTATGACATTAATCTAAACAAATTTTAGTCTCATCGGATGATACACAAGAGATGTAACAGGAATACGAATCTGTCAATTGATGAATCACTTTCTGAGTTCTCTAATTCTTCCCCTATGATTATGTCCTCTTATCTCGCATTCATCTGATTCTCACTTGAGTTTCTTCCAGCCTTCAATGTATATTGACAGACCACATTGTACACCTGCAGTAGGTTCTCCCTCTCAGCTTAGAAACATAGGCGAAGTCAAAAGCCACTGCTGTTGAAATTTATACTTCGGTCGGATCCTTAAACCTCGGTAGAGGAAGTCATTTACTTCAGGCTCTGACTAACCAAGTAGATAAGCAATTAGAGGTTGTATCATGTGTTGAGTGTTTTTCACCTAGAAGGGCAATTATGCTTCTCTAAGAGGATCAACAGAATTGTTAGAAAGAAAGAGTGTTAGATCAACAAAATTGAGGAAGGTCACACCTCGTTCGGATAAGAAGATACATATTCATTTATACATAAAAATGAAACATCTAAAATAGACATCAGAAGCTGGTGGTAACCAAAGTAGGTTACCAAACCAAAAGGATTGTGATGAAGAAGAGAAATGCATCTTAAACATGGAATCGTGTCTGAAGAAGCCAATCACTAGTACCATATATGGATTACCGATTCACCGTGACAGCAGTAGCTTGGGCTAGGTCACAGGAGTGAATACATCAACAGCATAAGAAGATGAGACAACAATATCGTCAGACCGAAACTTATTTTGCACAGGAGAAGTTGTTCTCAGACAGAAAAAGTTGACACTCGACCGAAGTGTAGCCTGACCGAAGTGTAGAAGCATAGTTAGACAGTTACATAGTTTTTCACGAATGATGTCACTCAAACCAAAGACCAATTGGGAGTCTTCTAGAAAAGTTCTTGAAAGCATTTTTTATGTAATAACCATTTTAGGAAAAAATGACTTTCAAGTTTTTTAATATTTAGTTGTTGGGTTGTTTGCCATCTAGGATATGTTCCAGAGGATTTTTCGTTCCATAGATGGAGAGTCCCAACCTGCAATTGTATTGATTTGTTTATTAATAAGATTGTATGGAGGTGTTGTCCTCTTTTACCATAAATTTTGTTGAAGGATCTTATTTTTTACATTGTCCTGAGCCTCAAATCAACCAGCCTAGTTCTAATGATCATGCTTATGAGCTCAAACCTGAAATTGATACTACAACTAAAATGGAAGAAAAATATGTAGGAAAAAAAGAAACAAAGACCAAAGTTGAACATGATGATGATGAAAATTGTTGACCCTATCTAACACTGTTACTCCGGTTTCTCACGGGTGCTACTATTTATAACTCATATTTACTTAGTATGCCCCTTTAATTGTGATTTTATTGGTAGGGCTGACATCATTATGACAAACGTTTCTCCAATTTCCAATGTCTCTCATCATTGCCTTTTTTTCAGAAAAAATTAATAGCTATCCACAAAATAAAAAATATTTTTTAGTTGTTTTTATTACTTACTAAATTTTATAGATTATATATTATCCTCTAAAAAAATGAAATGTGTTAAAAAATAAGTGTAAAGATTCAACTAGATATTTAAATTTAATTATATTTATCAGGAAGTTTCTAGGCCACTGACTTCAGGATCCAGCCTTAGGTCACCGACATCCAACCCACTAAAACCTCCGACTAAGGGGTGGGCAAAACCGAAACATTGAAAAAAAAAGATAAAACCGACACCGAAAAACCGAAATCAAACCCAAACCGTCGGTTTTGGGTTTACATTTTTTAAAACTGACAAAATCGGTTTGGGTTTGGTCTGTGTATTGAGAAAAATTGAACCGAACCGATTTGTATAAAGTCGTTAAAAGTATACTATATATTCATATATTATATATAAGATTTGTGTAATCTTATAACAAGTATTAACTTGGTCAAGTGTTTAGCATGTTGGTTTATTGTAGCAGCGTTCCCAAGTTCGAATCTTGTTAGACGCATAAATGTTTATTTTGCTACAGACCTGTATAATCCCTTATCCTTTTGTTATATTAACAGTGGGAAATCCCACATCGGCTAATGCACCAAGCATTTGCATACCTCATCTTCTATATAATGAGTTCTCAAGTAAGATGGCACGGTTAAACGAGTTCATGGTTTAAAAATCGAAACAGAACCAGAAAAACTCGGAAACTTAAAATCAAACAGATCAGTTTTGGGTTTGGGTTCGGTTTTAAATATTAAAAACCGATATTATTCAATTTGGGGTCAAAACCGACTCATGTTCACCCTACATCCGACATCTAACCCACTAAAACAGTCAGCCACTGACTTCCGACATCTAATCCACCAAAATCTAATCCACCAAAATCTCTGACCACCAAAATTTGTGGTTGGATTTGACTACAAAACCTGAATATATTTGGTTTTCATAATTGTCTTTTATTATTATAAATATATACATAAACTACATATAAATTATTTATATTACATTTCTATAGATAATAATTGTATATATAAATATATAATTAGTATTAATTGTATATAATAAAAAAATAATTTATACATTAAAAAAACAAAATGACCATTATTTAATAAATTTATAATTATTATAGATGAAAAAAATATAAATTTCTATATAATTATTATAATTATTTAAGAAAAAACTAAGGGATATATTCAGGAAAGTCCTTACATTTTGATCATATATTCGATTAAGCCCTAATTTTTTTTGTATTTAATTAAGCCCAACATTTTGTTAAATGTTTACAATTTTAGGTATATATAGAAATGAAATATTCATTAAAGTTTTTATATTTTGACCCTTTTAACAATTTAGAATTGAATTTTTAGTTTTTATTTAATTAAGTCCTTGCATTTTTAACCTTATATTTTGATCCTATACATCATTAGTTGTAAAAATATAAAAACGACATAACCAGCTACTATCCAAAATGTGAACATTTAACAAAATGTAGGACTTAATTGAATATAAAAAAACAATTAGGCTTAATCGAATATAATGTCAAAATATAATAATATTTTTGAATATAATATATATCCCTAAAAACCAATATAATAAATAAATAATAAATTTAGAAATTAAAAAAGATATAAATAGTCAACCCTCTCTTCACCCATCTTTATCCATTGTCAAAAAAAAAAAAAAAAAATGATGCTCGCCAATATATCGCAACTCGCAACTCGCAACTCGCAAGGGAGGTGAAGCCTGATATGCGTTCTCATCTCCAGCAAATCCATCTTCATTGGTTCTAAAGGAACGGTACCTGCTGGCCAATATATCGCGAATTTGGTGGTGCTTGAGCTTGACCCTCTTAATGTGTTTAGGCCCAAAAAGCAAAACCCTATCTCATCACACGCTTCTCACATTTGTCGTTGACTCGTTGTCGAGCTCTTAAAAAATGATGGATGTTAATGGGCTTCTATCTCTTGATACTCCTGGGCCCAAGCTTTTAAATTGTTTAAATTTACGTTCAACGTATTACGTATGTCAAGTGTGTATTCGGTAATTGCTCCAACCGAAAATATTACTACTGAAATTAATATTTATTTGGACAATGATAATCAATTACAACTACCACTGCAACCACTAAAATTAGACTCCAAAATTCACAAGTTGTTGATGAGGATGATTTCTTATTTCTTAGGAAAAAGACTTTCCATGTTGTCAATTACCATGCTCGTAACATGTTCGAAAAATACGGTTTAATCGACAAATCTATCAATGTTGGTGGAGTATTTTCTTCAAATTTAATAACGACAATGGATTACAACATGTTCTTAAGAAGAACCTTCGGAGTATAAATGATATTTCGATTCTCATTAGACAACAGGACATAGAAAGCATTCTCAAAACTGTAACTCATAATAAGGTCCCGAATTGGGTGAACACCTATGATATACCTCTTCAACTATATCATAGTTGAATATAGTTATGACATCAATTGTAGCATTACATACTAGAGGGACCAAAACTGTAAGTTACTTTAAAAGTTATACAAAAGTTTGATTATAGTAGAGCCTTAAATTGTCAGCATTTATCTTAAGTTGTCAAGATTTATATCGTTTGTGCGTGTTTCTGTTTTTTTCCCTTTATTTGGCTATACCTTTAAATATATGGGACATGACTTTTAGAAGGTCAACATTTCTAACATTCCTATTTGTTTATGTTATTTGTACTTGTTTATAACTTTGAAAAACTCATTGTACTTTGCAAATTTCTTGGAAAGAACTGTTCTTCAAAACTTTGAATATTATAGCTGCTATATCTTATGTTATCTTCCATTTTAAAGTTTTATATTTTCAAAAGAAAAAATTTTAAATAACTTTTTCTACTTTTAAATTGCGAAATTAATGCACAAGCTATTTATAACTATTTAATGTGTACAATCAACTGTTTAATAAACTCAACTGGTATTAACTATAGGTCAAAGACCAACAAATTTAAAATAAACTACAATAAATATAAATATCAATAAGAGTAATAGAAAAAGTGCCAACATATTTGGTTGAATTATGGGAATATACGACTGACTTCTTATCTCTTTATTTTAAGCAATTGATTGGAACAGATGGCTAATTTCTAGAAAATGTTAAGGTTGTGTTTATGGCAATAAGATAGTGATTGGTAAGACTAGTAAGATAATTTGCAAGTTCATTTAAGAAAAATATTACTTTATAAAATGACCACATAGGTGGACGTATGTATCAAGATTACTAAGATTAAAAAAAAAAAAAAAAAAAAAAGACAATCACCCTTCAACCTGCGAATTTAGTCTTGCTAAACTTGTGATAGACCTTTCTTGATAAATACAAACCGACATCAAGTCACAGAGATTTAGGGTGCGTTTAGTTGCAGTTAGTTGCAGACAACTGTTCTGTTTTCCAGAAAAATTTTCCAACAAAAATGAGAATTTGAAAAACGCGTTTAGTTCGTCAATTTTTCCAAAGTTTTCCAAGAAAATGAAAATTTTTCATTTTTCCAAAATTACAAAGAATTTGGAAAATTTTGGAAAACCCAAAATTATTGTTTTCTAAATTTTTCTATTTCCAAAATTTTTCTAAAACATATAAAAACAAACACACACTCTCATTCTCACCTACACCCCACAATTACACCTACACCCACCCTACCCTCTACCCACCCCACCCCATACCCACCCACCTCCACCCCACCATCCACCCCACAACCCACCCCACCCCACCCCCACCCCACCCACCTACCCACCTCCACCCCACCTAACCCTCACCCACCACCACCCACCCCCATCTCACTCCACCTCCACCTCCACCTCCACCTACCCCCACCCCACCCCCACCCCATCCCCACCCCCATACACCCACTCTACCCACTTAACCGCACCCCACCCCACCCCCGAAAACTGAAACTAGCATTACCTAAACTAAACAACTCCAAACTTCAAACCAAACTTACTTACTGATTCCAGAAAAATCAGAAGCATTTAATAATCCAAAACATCCAACAAGCAATTAAACATAAACCATTACCGAAAACATGCAAAATAACTCAAACCGAATGATTAACATTAACTAATACCAAATCCAGAAGTCTCAAGGTTTTGACTTCGAAAATAATCCCAAATCGACTTGTCCCAACAAATTCTACAATCCAGAATCGAAGGAATCAAGTGATAACTAAAACTAATAAATACTAAAAATAAATGAAAAACATAAAAATACCAACTTAAAGCTACTGATATCCGAAATCCTGATTCAAAGAAGCCTAGGTTCCACCTTTGGGTCTGTTCTTCGCTCCTGAAACTTGACCTACATGCCTCTATTTATAGTTGAGAAATCGAGCTAATCGCATCGCGTATGGCTGAAAACCGCGGCGCGGCCTTATCCATATCCCCGTTTCTCGCACTTTGAATTTCAACTCATCATCTGATATTTGACTTCTCGCGACGCGCATGTCTTCTACTCGCGGCACGTGTACGTTTTCGACTGAAATTGGTCTTTATCCAGAACTTCTTCATTTTGTCCGCTTTTAGTCCTTGTTTTTATCTTTTTTTCACATACAAGCACTTGACACAAAAGTGAATAATACCATAAATTGTACGATATAATTTCACTAAGAATAGGGCCTAACAACGACTAAAATACTTGATATTGATAGGCGTTGTCAGTTATAATGACAAGCGTGTTTTGATTATTACTTTTGTTCCAAGTGATTTTACTTATAATTTTTTTCCAAGTATAATTCTAGTATGATAACTAAAGTTGGGTTTCAAAAATATTTGATTTTACAACTAAGATAGTGTATCGTTCATTCACTAATCATTCCGAGTTCGTTAGGCTTAGGACTTAAGACGATCGGTTGAATGAACATGTATTATGTTGAACTTGTAATTTTAAATAAAAAGTTGTAATTGGTAAGAGTAAGACATGATATTGGTAAATCACTAATTGTGCCTAGTCCAAATAGACGTATAGATTAATACAGTTAGTCGAGTAACAGATTATGTGCTGAAAGTTATTAATTGTTGAAATGATCAACCTTAGTTATGTTTTACAATTAAATTGGAACTTAAGGGAAGATGAAGACATGAGTCTTAATTACCCGATACTTAATCGGAAGTACCTTGTTTTCTTTGATGATAAACCAGTTTAAATTTCAATTTCTACAATTGCATTTCGTCGTTTCTTTTATCTGGCTACTCTGACATAATAATTTGCCAACAAACTCCCTATTGATGCGAGTGTTACTTACTCTATCTATTAGTGGTATTAAGGTTATTTATGATCGAGTTAATGACCTCAATCATTCTATATATGAAAGGATCAATAGTTCAAAATTTAGTTCGGAAAGGCCCCCTAACATATTGTTATTGTATCTACAGCTTAAAGGGAAAGGCTCGAGTTGAGCACCTATCCGAGTGAGTCAATGCAATCATCCCATTAGACATAAATGACTTTAGAGTGACTCGTACAAGTCTTTTCACATATTGTATGCTTGGACTCATGTATTGTAGATCACTATATAGCACTTTGCATGATTTCATGTTATGTAAAGAAAAGGCATATGCGCCTATGTGTTTAAAAGAAAAGTACATGTACTTATGTTTTGAAAAGAAAGGCATATGAGCATATGCTTTGAAGGAGAAATATTTGTACTCACGTTGTATATAAAGAAGAGTATAAAAACCTATATTTTGGAAACAAAGGTATTTGAAACATTGGTTTTCAAAATAATACTTTTAAATATGCATTTGAATTATTGGTTTCAAAATGGTAATAAAGTTTGATATTGACATTGGTTCTAAAAGAATAAGGAGTTCAAAATGAAGTTATGATGCTACTAGTTACAAAAGTCTTATAATAAACCTATGGTATTAGAAAATGTTAGAAATCTATTACATATGTGTTATTGTGTCTAAAGTCTATGTATCTCACGAGATGAAAGTCTTACTTATTCCATTTTTAATTTCAATGACATGTATTCACGTACAGAAGGTAGTTTGAATGAACATAGATTGCTAGTATGGGCTTTTGGAACTCTAGAAGAATTCATACATAGAAGTAGAAGTGGGAAGCGTAATTTAGTATATTTTGAATTTTAAACGTTTTAATAAATTTTAATGCTTTCTTTTTGTAACCCTACACATTGTGTTCTCATCTTTTGTAAAAAGTTTTAATCTGGGCCAAATTTTCGAATTATGAAATGTTTTAAAATCTAAAAAACAAACAAACGTTTCCTTTAAAATGGTAAGAGAAGTGGGGTGTTCATTGCATCTGCAGTCAACAATGTTTTTCCAATTCATACATGCCCTTACAGACATTCTCATGGCCTTCTCAATAACATAGATTAACATAGATTGCTAGTATGGACTTTTGGAACTCTAGAAGAATTCATACATAGAAGTAGAAGTGGGAAGCGTAATTTAGTATATTTTGAATTTTAAACGTATTAATAAATTTTAATGCTTTCCTTTTGTAACCCTACACATTGTGTTCTCATCTTTTGTAAAAAGTTTTAATCTGGGAAAAATTTTCGAATTATGAAATGTTTTAAAAACTAAAAAACAAACAAATGTTTCCTTTAAAATGGTAAGAGAAGTGGGGTGTTCATTGCATCTGCAGTCAACAATGTTTTTCCAATTCATGCATGCCCTTACGGACATTCTCATGGCCTTCTCAATAGTTGTAATTCCTGCCTAACCCTCCCTGCCTTCACACATTCTACCATTAATGTCTTTTCATATGCAAATTCAGGTGGATACCCTGATGAACGAAAGTCTACCGATGGCTTTGCTATCTTTCTCAGATGAAACCTAATATCTTAGTACTCAAAGAGACAACATACTGTTTCTTGTTCCTTTACGAGTCTTAATACAATGCACTAGCCGACACTATAGCTGAACTCACGTGGCTTCAAGCTCTCCTTGGAGAACTTGGTGACAGAACACCTGCTCCTCCACCATGTGGTGTGATAACCTAGGTGCTACTTACCTCTCAATCAATCCAGTCATCCATGCACTACTAGAAAAAAGGCCTTTAATGATGGCAATGTCAGTCATTAAAGGGTATAGATGACAGACAAATGTCAGTCATTGAAAGACCAGTCATAAATAAAAGATGGCATACATTTGTCTGTCATGAATTTATGACATACAATTATGACATACGTTTACGACAAACCATTTGTAGGTCGTAAACTTTTTGCAGTTTTTTAAAATTCTTGATTTGGATTCTATAAAATATATTTTTATAAGTTTACTAATATCCAAATTAAATCACATATTTATGTCTTGTAACACAAAATAAAATATCATACACAAAAAAGGTAATCCATTTCAAAGATATACAACATCTCAAGTACAACAATGCAATAGTAAATAAATGTATTACATTTATACTATGAAAAAACTTCAGTCCAACTCCGCCCAGAATAAGTACCAGGGGTAAAATCGTCCACTTCCATCCAACTCTCTAAGTGAGACCATATGTTGAAGTAAGGCAGCTATATTTCTACCACTCCAACAGTCACGAACAAGTGAGCAGAAAGCATATCCAAGAATTCATATCAGAGTTTTTTTTTAGTAAAATGTATTCATACGAGGACATTCTGAGGTTTCAAGTCCCTATGGCATGCTCCAGCAACCATATGCATGTATGCCAGCCCCCTAAAATATGAAAATAGTAGTCACACATTAATTAATTTTATAAAGTAAAGAAACAAATAAAGATTAAAGAAAAAAACTAACTTGATATATGTATGGTTTCACACACACACACATATATATATATATATATATATATATATATATATATATATATATATATATATATATATATATATATATATATATATATATATATATATATATATATATATATATATATATATATATATATATATATATATATATATATATATATATATATATATATATATATATATAAGAGGCATTCTTTGACGGGCATCACTGTGATGTTTTAAAACCCTAAAAATTGTCTCGGGGATATATTTCATCACTAAATTCAAAAAAAACTCATCTTTGCTTGTTGTTGAATAAAAACATTGCTTCAAAAAAACCACATTTGGATTAGGATAAAAAATGAAAAACAAGAAATATTGTATAAAATATTGGCATACGTGTTTTGGTTCTCCATTCTAAGCAGCAAAAAACTCTGATTCAAAGTGTATTAGCAAAATAACCCTGATATTGAGAGCTCCATGTAAACTGTATAGAAACACCACAGAGAAAAAAAAAATACAAGATCTCTTTTAGATGCAATTGCCTGCACTTGACAAAAGTATAATATAATATGTCCCTGTTGAATGACCATAACAAATTCTCTTTCAGTCCCTGTTGAATGACCATAACAAGTTCTTATTAGGCAAACTTTGAAAATTCTATTCATTGTAGCAATGAGGTAACCAATTTAAAAGGTAATAGGTTACTCATTGCTATATTTGGTAGATTTTTCAAAGTACGATGATTTATAATTGTAAGAAATAAAGTGCTATATCTAAAAAGTACATTGCTAATTCTAACACTTAACTAAGATTTAAAGGTTGTCTTTCAGGTATATTTTACCTCTTCAGCACTATTACCTGATGCAGCCAACCAAGCATGTCACCTACACAATGTATCTTAAAAAAACGAGATTCTGACCATATTTGCATAATTGCCTGATGCAGCCAACCAAGCATTTTGACATAATTACCTGATGCAGCCAACCAAGCATTCTCCATATCTGTTCTGTAAACAGCTAACATATATGAATCTTCAAAAAAACAAAGCTCCAACAATTACATACACACAATAGATAAATAGATACACAAAACCACTGGCATAAGTAGATATAATCACACATAATGTTATGAATAAGTATATCGACAATAAAATAAAAATAATATGATAAAGAAAATAAATGTGGACACAAGGATTTAACGTGGAAAAACCCTTTCGGGAAAAAACCACGGGCACAACCGATGATAATCACTCTATGTGTGTGTGTGTGTGTGTGTGTGTGTGTGTATATATATATATATATATATATATATATATATATATATATATATATATATATATATATATATATATATATATATATATATATATTTCACTCAATGGTTTTGGACGATTTCATTTGGAAAATGATCATCCCTATTTATAGGGATGATCAGCCGAAACTCGCCGTGATCGTTGAAAGAAAATTGTAGGCGCCTGCTTTTGCTGCAATTGAATTGAATTTTTTTTCTGTCGTTCAAAACTCTTCACGTGCATAATTGAAATTTTGATATTGATTACTATTTAGTGGGGCCCACATGAATTATTCTTTTGACTTTGCTTTTGAAGACAATTATTCACAATCTCCACCTTGACTTTAAAAGCAATAAGTAATCAAACAACTCCACCTTGAGACGAATTTCCGCTTGTAGAACTCCTCATTATAAAATCATCGTGTGCCGACAATCCTTGGAATTAGATTGTCATACCAACCAAGCTTGAGAAAAGCTCAAACTTAGTTGCTGGAACCGGCTTCATCATCATATCCGCCGGATTGTCATGAGTGCTAATCTTTTGAACTTGAATATCACCTTTGGAAATAACATTTCGAATAAAGTGATAACGTATATCAATATGTTTCGTTCTCTCATGAAACATTTGATCTTTTGTGAGATAAATAGCACTTTGACTATCACAAAAAAACTTTGTGGGAGATGTGTCTCCACAAAGTTCACCGTATAAATTTCTTAACCAAATAGCTTCTTTGCAAGCTTCAGAAATTTCCATATACTCTGCTTCAGTTGTGGATAAGGCGACAGTGTTCTGTAGACTTGCCTTCCAACTCACAGCACATCCACCAATGGAGAAAACGTAACCTGTCAGAGATCTTCTTTTATCTAAATCTCCAGCATAATCAGAATCTACATAACCAACCAGTCCTTCACCAGAATTTCCAAATTGTAAACATGCATTGGAAGTACCGCATAAATATCTGAAAATCCATTGAACAGCTTTCCAATGCTCTTTTCCTGGGTTAGCCATATATCTGCTAACAACACTTAAAGCGTGAGATAAATCAGGGCGTGAACATACCATGACATACATTAGAGAACCAACTGCACTAGAATATGGAACTTTCGCCATGTAGTTAATTTCATTATCTGTCTTTGGACAATATGCTGAAGACAGTTTGAAATGTGCAGCTAACGGAGTACTCACTGGCTTAGCTTTATGCATGTTGAATCTTTGAAGAACTTTCTCAATATACCTCTTTTGACTTAGGTATAGTTTTCCATGCTGTCTGTTACGAGTAATTTCCATACCAAGAATTTTCTTGGCTGGACCTAAGTCCGTCATCTCAAACTCTTTGCTTAGTTGTGCTTTCAGTTTTGCTATCTCTAGTTTATCTTTCGCAGCAATCAACATATCATCAACATAAAGAAGCAGATATATTGATGAACCATTGACTGACTTAAAATAAACACAACTATCATAATATGATCTTTTAAAATTCTGAGATAGCATAAAAGAGTCAAACCTCTTATACCATTGCCTTGGGGACTGCTTTAACCCATAAAGAGATTTCTTCAATCTACATACCAAGTTCTCTTTTCCAGGGATAATGAAGCCTTCAGGTTGCTCCATATAAATATCTTCCTCCAATTCACCATGTAAAAATGCAGTTTTGACATCTAACTGCTCAAGCTCATAGTTATGTATGGCAACAATACTAAGTAAAGTACGAATTGAGCTATGCTTAACAACAGGAGAGAAAACATCAGTTAAATCAATGCTTGGAATTTGGCTATAGCCTTTCGCAACTAACCTTGCTTTAAATCTTGCTTCTTCATTAGGAGTAATACCTTCTTTTCTTTTAAAAATCCATTTGCAGCGGATAGGCTTCTTTTCTTTTGGTAATTTCACCAACTCCCAAGTGCCATTCTTTTCAAGAGATTCCATTTCATCATGCATGACAGTTATCCATTTGTTGCAATGTTCTGAAGTAATGGCTTCCATGTAAGTTGAAGGTTCTTTGATACCTTCAATTTCTTCAGCAACGTTTAAAGCATAAGCAACAATATTTGCTTCTTCTATCAGTTTCTTGGGAGGATGAATGACCCTCCTAGGTCTATCAGTTGCTATAGAACGTTGTGGTTGGTGAGTAGGAGTAGGAGTAAAAGACTCTTGCTCAACTATTTGATTTTGATCAATAGAGTTTTCTTTTTCTGGTGTATGTTCTAAGTCAACAGATTGCTCCACCTGCACACTTATCTTTTCTTGACTCTCAACAGGAATATTAGTAGGAGAATCTTTATGTAGCATAGCTGATTCATTAAATACTACATTTCTACTAATCACGACCTTTTTAGTTTCAGGACACCATAACTTATATCCTTTCACACCAGACTTGTAACCAAGAAAGATACATTTAATTGCCCTGGGTTCTAATTTTCCATTATCAACATGAGCATAAGCATGGCAACCAAAAATTCTTAAATCTGAATAGTTTGCTGGGGAGCCAGACCATACCTCAACAGGAGTCTTTTTATCAAGTGGAATAGAAGGTGACATGTTAATTAGATAACATGCAGTAGAAGCAGCTTCTGCCCAAAAACGCTTAGATAATCCTGTTTTAGATAACATACAACGGGCTTTTGAAATAATGGTTCTGTTCATACGTTCAGCTACACCATTTTGTTGAGGTGTGTGAGAAACGGTGTAGTGTCTAACAATTCCTTCTAGTTTACAATATGAATTAAATTCATTTGAACAAAACTCCATACCATTATCTGTGCGAAGCTTTTTGACCTTCTTACCGGTCTGGTTTTCCACCATGACTTTCCATTCTTTGAATGCAGAGAATGCTTCAGATTTAAGCTTCAAGAAATATGGCCAAACTCTTCTTGAATAATCATCAATAATTGTCAACATATAACGAGCACATCCTAGTGATGCTTCTTGAGATGGTCCCCATAAATCAGCATGTACATACTCCAATATGCCTTTTATAGTATGTACTGAGGTGTTAAATTTTACCCTCTTGTGCTTGCCAAAAATACAATGTTCACAGAATTCCAGTTTGCCAACGCATTGGCCATCAAGCAATCCTCTTCTGCTTAAAGTTGTCAAACCAAGTTCACTTATATGCCCAAGACGCATATGCCACAGGTTAGTAGTATCAGTAGAAGAATTTGAAGTAACATTAGAATTACCTGTTAATGTACTACCTTGTAGATGATACAGGTTTGCAGATTTAATATCAGCTTTCATCACAATCAAAACTCCTTTAAAAACCTTTAAAACTCCACCTTCACCGGAATATTTGTACCCTTTAAGATCAAGAGTACTTAAAGAAATAAGGTTTCTTTTCAAACCTGGAACGTGTCGAACATCAGACAGAGTTCTGACAACACCATCAAACATCTTGATTTGAATGGAACCAATTCCAGTGACTTTATATGGTGCATTATCACCCATCAATACGAAGCCACCTTCTATAGATTGATAGTTTGTAAACCAGCTTCTGTTTGGACTCATATGAAAAGTACAAGCTGAGTCAAGAATCCATTCATCATTGGTTTTTAGGATTCCTGCAAAAGCTACAAGAACATCACCGTTAGAATTATTTTCAGCAGCATAAGTAGCTTTTCCTTCATCATCTTGATTTGGTTTGTGATTTTGATTAGAAGCTCTTTTCTCCTTGTTTTTTAACTTGTAACATTCAGAGATATCATGTCCATTCTTTTAGCAATATCTGCAGGACTTGTAATGTCTGGACCTGGATTTGCTTCGAGAATTTCTTAAGTTCTTGCCTTTTGAGTTGTTCTTATCTGTTGGTCTGCCGCGAACCATCAGACTTTCTCCTTTAGAGTTTGAACCTTCGGTAGATACCATGTCTTTCATCTTTTCTTTGGCATGCAAAGCTTCATAAACTTCTTGAAGTGTTAAAGTATCACGACTATATAATATGGTATCTCTAAAGTTTGAATAAGAACTAGGCAAAGAACATAAAAGAATTAAACCCAAATCCTCTTCATCATATTTTACCTCCATATCTTCAAGATCAGTGATGATCTCTTTAAACGTCGAAAGATGATCCAGCAATGATCCACCTTCTTGCATCTTAAGCGAAAATAATTTTTGTTTAAGGTGCATCTTACTTGTGAGATCTTTGTTCATGCAAATTTGTTCTAATTTTAGCCATAAAGAGGCTGCAGTAGTTTCTTTCAAAACTTCCTGCAAAATATTGTTAGATAAATGAAGATGAATATGAGATAGAGCCTTACTATCTTTACGATCCTTCTCTTCTTCTGACCAAGCCGTAGGCATTTTGTCTCGGCCTAACAAAGCATCATCGAGATCCAACTGGGCTAATACGGCTCGCATTTTCACTTGCCATAATGAAAATCTTGTGTCTCGATCCAGTAAAGAAATATCGTATTTCAAAGTAGCCATGTCGATATAATACTCAATAAATTGAGAATGAGTATAGAAAACAACGTGGCTCTGATACCACTTGTTATGAATAATTATATCGACAATAAAATAAAAATAATACGATAAAGAAAATAAATGTGGACACAAGGATTTAACGTGGAAAAACCATTTCGGGAAAAAACCACGGGCACAACCGATGATAATCACTATATGAGAAAATGAGGAGGTTACAAGATTTTGAACTGAAAAATATATATCTCTCTTTTTCTTTTAATACATAGAGTATCACAATATATATCTATGTATATATATATATATATATATATATATATATATATATATATATATATATATATATATATATATATATATATATATATATATATATATATATATATATATATATATATATATATATATATTTATTTATTTATTTCACTCAATGGTTTTGGACGATTTCATTTGGAAAATGATCATCCCTATTTATAGGGATGATCAGCCGAAACTCGCCGTGATCGTTGAAAGAAAATTGTAGGCGCCTGCTTTTGCTGCAATTGAATTGAATTTTTTTTCCGTCGTTCAAAACTCTTCACGTGCATAATTGAAATTTTGATATTGATTACTATTTAGTGGGGCCCACATGAATTATTCTTTTGACTTTGCTTTTGAAGACAATTATTCACACATAAATTCATACACACGCACAAACACACACATACAGACACAAGATTCTGACCATATTTACGAAGGTGTTCCGTGATAGTTTTATTGTGCAGAGTGGCGAACCAGTTTTTCTTTGGTTCTAAAATAGTTCTCACCAACTGTGACGTTGCCATTGAAACGAAATGGAGCTTTCTATTTCTCTTTCTTTCTCCTCTGATTCTGACCGATTCCAAACTCGACGGTGGTGCTAGAGCTAATCGAAGGTGGTGACAATGGAGCTAATCAAAGGCGACGCTGTAGATATCATCACACCCTTCTGATTCCAAGTTGATCTCACACAGCAGCAGGAAGGAGAAACGGGGGAGGAGGATGAAGCTTTGGAGTTATGATCGGTAACCGACGCCGGCGCTGGAGGTTATTGACGGAGGAAATCGATGCTGGCGATGGAGGTAATCGACGGTAGTGGGAAGGAGAAAGGGGGAGAGGCGGCTGAAACTTTCGACTTGTGAGGAGAAATACGCGAAAACAGGGAAAAGGAAATTTAGGGCAACTTCTCGTGAATCAATGTTAGTGTTTGAATTTTGGGAAAAATATTATGCGCTTTTTTTATTTTCAGACAGTAATTCATGACACACATGTTGTATGTCGTAAAATTTTACAATAGATGACTAAGATTATGACAGACAATTATGTCTGTCATAAATCGTAAAAAATGACAGATTTTTATGACTGACATTTTGTAAGTCATAATTCGTCTGTCATTAAAGACCTGTTTTCTAGTAGTAATGCTCGCACGAAGCACATGGAAATTGACTTCCAGTTAGTTCAGGAAAAATTTGCCAAAAGGAAGCTGAAAGTTCAATTCATCTCAACCGATCAACTCGCATACATCTTTACTAAGCCTATATCCATGGTTCTCAAGGCCAACCTTTAGTTCATTCACCGCACTTAGCTTGTCTGAGGGCATATGAATCTATGTACTTATTTCAACACAGTTATTTATAATCTAAGAGATCTTTATGTAAATACGTTTCTTATATGTATTCTTCTATGATTATGTTTACCATTAATAAAAATTACTCTTTGATTGTGGCTTGATACTAGCTAGGGTATTTACCTAAACCATCAAAGTCTTATATCGATAAGAATTCTCTTGTACAAAAATGATATAGCGTACAACAAGAAATGATAAAAAGTAGTCACAAGATATAGTCTTGCAAATGTAGAGATCATGTTTATATTATTTTAAGCTATTTAGGTTAAAATAGTCGGATTTTAATAGACATATCGTGCGTTGCATTAACGAAATTGATTTTTAAGATTATACAAATATAACATATAGTTATTTCTAACTTCGATTACTTTATCACATACAATATGGAGTTTCGGTTATGATATTTGAAATCACAATACTTGCTTATAGAACTCACGTGGAAATATTCTCTTATTAAGGTATTAAAATATCTATAATCGACAAGTTGAACTACAGGTTTTCTTTTTCGAGTAGTGATCCCGCACTACACTAAGTTACTTAACTGTGTGTTTTTGTACTTGTTTGCACGTGTGATTATTACATATTACAAGTTGATTGGTGCCTTAGAGATTCTCTCGTAAGTTGTCAGTTGTCATGTCTTCGTATTCGTTATCCAAATCATGTGATTGTTATCTAATGCTAAAAGAAATAATATTCAACATGACAAATTGTATGTTCTTTATATGTATGTCTACCTTTTGAAAATAATTGTATCACGTTTAATATAAATACTAGTTACTCATTTCTAATATAATAAATTGTGGGAGATAGTGTTTAAATATCTTTTATTGTTCTAAAGCGTAGATTTATATGATGTTTCATATAAATACTAGTTACTCATTTCTAATATAATAAACTAGGCGTATTCCCGCGCGTTGCGCATGAGTAAATTAATATAGCAAAAATATATTGACCAATCAAATATAAACATAAACATTTTAGATTTAATCAAAATATGAAAAACAAAAAATAAATCAAACATATGACATATGTATTAATAATAATTTTTTATCCAAACATCGAACAAAAAAACATAACACCTTTTTTGGAGTTAATTATTATAGATGGTCCAACATTAAAAATATATAGAAATATATTAACATAAATTGTCTCCGAATTTAAAATAAATATAAAATAATAATAATAACATAAATAAGAGTCTAAAATAATTATTGTATGTTGTCAAGTCGTATTTTCCTCCATCTTATTTTCTAAACTCTACCAAAATAAGCTACCTATCATATGCGAACTATATATATCTTTATATTAACTAATGTGTCATAAGTAACAATTAAGTACCATAAGTTCAAAAACTTTTGGGTTGTAGTGGTTAATTAGTTGAAATGTGAAGAGATTGTGTATTAAAATAAATTAATGGTGTTGGTAATAGTAGGAAGTTGAAGTGTTGAAAGTTTCAAACATATATTATATATTTATAAAAAATATATCTTCATATAAATATATAGATTGTGAATTGATTTATAACTACCTGTGAAAATTTTCAATTATTATAAAAAATAAATTATATATTTTTTAGTTAGGTTTAGATTTCAATTTAGGTTTTATATTTTACAGATTGAAACCTTTTAACTATTTTGAAAAAAAAAGCATTTGATCATTGTCTAAGTTTAGTTTATATTTTGATTTTGGTTTTGCATTTAGACCATCTTTCGATCAACAAATTCAATGTATTATATTGTCAATTAAAAAGTTTAACTTTGGTTTTGTATTTAACACCATACATTAATTAACAACTTAAGTATAGTATATTAATAATTCAAAAATTCGATCATCAAGATGATATATTTTATATGTAATAAATAACTTAATGTTGGAAGTTGAATAGTTAAGAGTTTCAAGTCGATATAATGAAAGTAAAATGCTCTAATATTTAATAAATAACTTAATGTTGGAAGTTGAATAGTTAAGAGTTTTAAGTCGATATGATGAAAGTAAAATGCTCTAATAAATGTAAAAATTATTATAAATCATTCATCGTAATCAATATTTAGTGATATAAAATCTAGATTTAATATATATGAAAAAATGAGCCAGTCTTTAAAAATCGATAATTAAAATTATAGAAGTATAACCAAGTCTAACATGTATTAAGTGCTTAGAACATTTGAAGTGTTTTATAGAAAAAGATAATTTATTATTTTAATAGTTTAATAATTCAATTTCATACATTAATTATTTGTATGTCAAACTTCTATATATTCAGGAATTGTAAGTCTTGAGTTGAATACATTATGACTTGTTACTCAACCAACAATATAATCATCTATTTAACTCAATTGTATATAGACAATCCAATATTAAAAATATAACACATTAACATGAACTACATTAGAATCTAATACAAAAAATAAAACGTACTAAAAATAATACATATATTATCTTTGAGGAATGTATTATTATAGATCGTTTCTTCGTAAAACTTGTAGGTAAAATAAATATAATTTAGCCTTGTCAAATAACGCTAATATGAAAAAATATTATATGAACCACATGACCACTAAATACTTTATCAAACAATATAAGCTCACTTATTCAAACAATATACAACCATTTTGGTAAATATGGATTAGAAAACGTTACAATGAATAATCAATCTATTATATATCTTCCTACCGTTATGTTGGGGTATAACCAATATGTATTTTGTTTCTTGTCTTGCAACTTGTAATTTGCTTTAGCTTCTTCACATGTCTCCTTCCCAATACAATATAAACATATGCACCTTCGAAATATATGTTCTCAACCATGCCGTTATTCTCTTGCCTTGCGACTTGTAATTTGTTATAGTTTCTTCATGTTTCTCCTTCGTAATACAATATAAACATATGCAACTTCAAAGTGTGTGTTTTCTCAAATCATCTTTTCTTCCATCATATTCTTCATGCTAGACTCTATCTTTTCTTCCATCATATTCTTCATGCTAGAATCTAATTTATATGTGAATTATGTATAACTCTTATATTAATTAGGTGTGATAACTAACAATAAAGTATCATAGGTTAAAAAACTTTTGAGTTGTGGAAATATGCAAAGACATAAAAAGTTAGAAAATCAATGGAAATATGAAAAGTCATGGGAGTTTCAAATGCTTGTGGTGTTTTGAAATATGCCTCTATTATAAGATATATAGATTGTAGGAGATAGTGTTTAAATTTTATTGTTCTAAAGCGTATAATAAATTGTAGCAGATAGTGTTTAAATATCTTTTTTAGTTATCTAACACATAGAGTGATAGAACGACCGGAAACAACCCTTTTAGAAAGAAAAAAAAATGAGCAAAATAACTATCAGATTACAAGAAGAGTATGTTAAGACATAGAACGACCAAAAACAGTGCTTTTAGAAAAAAGAAATTAAGCATAAATAGCTTACATCAGATTACAAGAAGAGTATGAAATTTTATTTTATCTTTTATATATCAATTTTGCTTCAGTCAGTTTGAAATTGATTATGCAAAACCAATTATTTAACCCAATATAAGTTGTAAAAGTAAGATTTTTTTTTCAAATTATAAGCTGATTATCACGATTCAATGATAATAATAATAAATCAATTTCAAAACAACATTCACACATCCCCTAAGTCATTTGTAATTTACGATTCAAAAATAAACTTTAGAATGGATTGGTTATGTTGGCGAACGGACAGAGAGTCATACTGCGGCACATGGACGGAGAGGTCAAACTAGCGGCAGAAGAGCATTCCTATGCTCCGTAAATTGATGATACACTAGCCGGAAGGGCAATGGCCTTCCTCTTCACCGACTTCCCTAATGGTTGGACAGAAGAAAACATTTGGAAAACGTTCCATGAGTGTGGAAATATTGTTGACGTCTATATAGCAAAAAGCAAAATATGTCTAAAAAATTTGTTTGGTTTGTACGGTTTATCAGAGTCATGGATGGAAGGAAGTTTTGAGTTGGTCGGTCTTAGTGACATCTGGATTGGATCATATAGGTTGGGAGTTAATATGGCGAAATACAACATGAACTTACACTCAAGGAGAAGGAGAACAGGGGGAGGCGATAAAGCTCAAATGAACGTTACACAAAGAAGAAGTGTGAAGTGTGTTGTGGTAAAAGAGTTTTAGACCTCAAGGAATGAATGAATAAGAAGTGTGCATCCTCCAAAGTACAGAACATTGGGTCGGAAGAAGAAGGGGCAAGTGGTCAATATAATTCCATCGTCTTCTATGAAGACATAATAGATGGTGTCTTATTTGTAAAGGCAAAAATACTTAGATGTTGAGGAGCATGTCCTCGTTGTGGCGGATGAAGGTTGTGACGACATCAATGTAAGTTACACTGGTGGCCTAATTATCAAGCTGGATTTCATAAACAAGGAGGCGAGTAGAGCTTTTCCCTTGGAAGGAGTTTGTTGAAGGCAAAGTTTGAAGATGATACAGTAAACTTTGATGGATCGATTGCTCACCGATAAATAAGATAAAATAAACAAGATAAAGTGCAGAAATTAAATGACTTGAAGATTAAATGCACTAATTAAGTGCAAGAAAGTAAAACTTGAAATGTAAAGTGTTTGATGGAAATGAAGTTTGTATTGATAATTCAATGAGGAGTGATTACAATGTTCTTCAAAACCATGAGAATAAATGAAGTCATGATCTCCCTTTTATAATGCAAAGGAAGACCAGAGGATATCATCCTAAGGACAGAAGAAGGGACAACCCTTCCTTCTTCTGTCAGACATGATGACTTTTATAATATAATAATATGTTATCATACTAAGGCGGACCATGCTTCTAATATAAAAATACAATCAGTACATGTGACATGCTTCTAAGGGAACACGCCTAGACTTAGCCTAATAATAGTCTATAACTTGATTTGCTTATCTTCTTGTCTTATTATCATCTTCATTTGTTTTGATTCATCAATGGTGTTCTAATGTTTTTCGTTTCTTCTGAATGACTGAAGATCTTTTGGTTGGCTTGGTTAAGGTGATGACAAAAGATCATGCTTGATCTTCGATCTTCGGTAAAGAGCATTCTTCTAATCTTCATACTTGATCTGATTGAACTTGTTGTTTTGTGTTAAGAGGATGAAGTGATACCGAATATCATCTTTTGGACACTGGTTCTGCTGGACACTTTGCATTTGTTGGTTATAACATATTATGAACAATACACAATAATAACAGTATTGAGGTGAAAAAAGAAGTTCTTTGATAACTTCAACAAGACACATCAATCAGTTACAAAGTTAGTCTTAGAACATCTGAACATCACAAAACCATAACAAGCATCATCAATACAAGTTGGTCAATGACGCTAACAATTCCCCATTCGGTGACCAACTGAGAGAGACTTCAAATTGTCTTTACTCCAACATATCTTTCCCCACGAACTTTATCACTTTGGCCCATACTTTTAGCAACCATCCACTTAATCTTCTGAACTATCTCAGTCTTCACTTCCTTTGTAGTATGCTTTGATTTTTTCATAGCTTCCATGCAACCAAACAGATACTCATTCGTGCACTTTCTCATATCTTGGAGTTGAAAAAATTTCTTCTCATAAAATTACCTTTCCTCTGTACCCGAGTCTCAATTCTGGAATGTTTGCTGCTCCCATTTTCCAATCAAACTCTCATGATGGCAGAGATGTATCAAGAATCTCAGTTTAATCATCGTTAACCAACTTATAATTCTCTCCATCTGCATAACAGAACTCTTGCACCAACTGCCTTAGAAATCTTTTCACTGCAAGATAACCTATTTTATATTCGGATTTCTTCTCAGCTTTATGAACCAATTTGATGGCCATAAGGAAGAGATCTTATGGATTCTTCTTCTTGAAGTCTGTCTTGCTAACAATCACACACTCTTCACCCATTGTCACTTTGTAATTATAGAAAGGATACTTTTTGAAATCCCTCTTGTCAAAAGAAACAAATGTTGAAATAGCCATTATGGACCAACCGGGTCTTAGAGGTTGAATCTTTTACAAGTGAAAATTCTTTGCTCTAGAGAAGAACTCAATCTTTCTCTAATGTTCTAGGATGGCAAGATTGAAGAAGATCTTGTATTTTCGTGCATTTGGAGATAGTGGATCCCAGTTCATTTCTCTGTTCAATGGTGGAGCAAAATCGGTACAAAATCTGCATTTGTTAAGGGTCGGAGTTTAAACAGGTTTCAGAATAGTGGTTTGTTGGGGCCTTATGTTTGTATTGCTGTAATGGTTCTCCTTTCTTGGTACAATTACTCTTGAATTTTAGCAGCGCATTCGTCAACGTATTTTTCTTTGGCTTTAACTGTCTCAGGATCATCTGATCTTTTGATCGGTGAGAAAGTAAAGCCATATTGACGAGGTGAATTTATTTTTTGTGAATGAGGAGGAGTGGGATCTTTTGGTGGAGGTGGAGGAAAATCTGTGGTTTTTGGTGGAGATGGTGGTGGTGAAGGCTTTTTCGGTGATGATGGTTTTGGAGATGAGGAGAGGGTTGGATCTTTCTGTTGTTCCCCTGTTTAGGTTGCATTCTCCTGTGATTCTTCTTCTGCTGTGTTAACTGCAACAATCACTTTTTCTTTCCCTTTTTCGTTATCAGTCGAAGATCCACTAGGAGCCACCATTCCCGCTCTCATGGTTGAATCACCATATTAGGTCATGAGCAGGTGCCGTTTAATTTCAGTTGTATCTCCAACACCTTCGACACACTCTTTGTAATGTGTTCAGACAGATCATCAGTCAACATCTCTAGGCGCTTTTTAAGCTTATCCACCAATTTTTCAAGGCGAGTAGCATTGATGGCCATGTTCTCTACTGGGTTCTGAATCCCATCTGTGAGGTTCTTAAGTGTTGTTATGAGAAGCTGCAGAAGAACCTGATGGGTTCTCCGAAGGGACAGATTATCGTGATAGACATTGGCGAGAAACGAGTCAGTCACATCAAAGAATTTTCTAACTCATTCTTCGACATGCTTGTCAAAAGCTTCCATCTCCTCTACAATTCATGTGGTCTTTGAAGCCTGTTTTATTAGTTTTTCTGCATCATTCTTTTGTTGTTCATCAAGTTCCTTTAAACCTTTGGGAATGGCATCTTGGGCTGTAGAATCTATGTGTAGTTCTTGTTAGTGATTAGGGTTAATATGTATATATGTTAAAGTCTCTCCTCTCTCCACAAGGGCTCTTTTGGAGAGACACTCTTGGACTCCACATATATTTACATGGTATCAGAGCCGGCATCCCGCACCCTGTAACCTCATCGAGCCTACATCTCTGAGGGGGAGTGTTAGTGTATCCCACATTGGTGTGACACGGTCTTATAAGTATGTATAGATGTTGAACTCTTTCCTCTCTCCGTAAGGGATTTTTTGGAGAGATACTCTTGTGCTCCACATATATTTATAGTTCCCTCTTCTCAAGTGCCTCCACTTTGGTACGTAAATCACCAATTTCTTTGACCAACTCCTCATGCTTATGATCCTGCTTCATGTCAGATACTAGAGAGATGAAGGTATCCATTTTCTTGTCAATGGTGGAAAATTCATCTCTGGAAACCGAAGGAAGCGAAGGAGGGGGATCACTCTTCGGTTCAGAAGTAGAGCTTGTATCGTGAATATTCAAGAAGAATGGTTTGGCGATACATTGTTCTGACATTGACGGTTCATCGTGACCAAAGAGTCGTGACTCACTTTTTGAAAGCACAACATTTTCATCCATTTCTTCTCGTTTGGTATCATCTTTTTCTGGAAGGGGATCCTTTTGAGGAAGATCCTCCTTTGGAACATCGGTTGGTGGAGTATCTTTCTAAGTGCCAGTATATGATTCTTCAGTCAAGGGAACAAAATGTTTCTCCACTTCAGCCCAAGTTCGTTCGTTTGGTGGAATCGAGTACCCAAAAGTTCCAACTAAAGTAGCAACATGTCGGTTTAGGTACTCATTGATTTCTTGAAATTTTGCGTGTATCGCTTCTCGTGTCTCAATCTCTCCCACGATATTAGATTCTTTAGGTGAACTAAGAATATCTAACATTTCCAGTTGCCTTGTTCTCTCCTCGAATTGGTTTCTCAAGTTTAATCCCAATTGATTTATCTGAACTTGTGCTCTTTGGAACTTCATTTTAAGATGCAAATTTTGTTCTTTTGTTGTTTTCTCAAGGTGAGATTTTCGTGAAGATATCTTTTGTAGAAACAATAACAACATGAGTATTCACCAAAGATACAAATTACATTTTTTAATAGAATGATATATGACCATGGTAACACATATTCTGACCAAGAGTTAGACTTTTGGATTTTCGAAAACTGTAACAAATTTATTTTTGCAATACATCAGATACGTAAGTATCAATATAATGACCAAATAATAATTTTTGGATTTCCAAAAAGGTTCATTTTGTTATAATATGGATTGCTTGATAATAACATTGAGGGTTTAACCCCATATAAATAGGGATACAAAATGGGCTCTTGGCCAAACCTAAACCCTAATGGGTATTAACCCAAATCACTAACATCCCCCCGCAGTTTGATCAGGAGGAGACGATGAAGAAGAAGAGAGAGTCGTGCCAACGATCATGGAGACGACGGCAGAGGAGTTCGGAGAAAGGCAGCGAGCAAAGAGAAAGGGCTCGAGCTGCAACAGACGGAGCCAATGCCAACGAGATCAACGACTGTAGTGTTGATAGATGGAGAGAGAGACGACTGCAAATCAGAGACTGTCCGATGAAGAATATCTGGAGAAGAAAAGATCATCCAAGGAAAGGGGTTGAAGCAGACGAGGCAGTAGAAGAAGCCGATGACGGAGCTATGGTTTGGTGCCGGCGGCTATATTATTATTTATGTGAATAAAGAGGAAAGATAAAATATTGACGGCACCTCCGACGACTAGAAGGTCGCCGGAGGTGGAGGTCGGCGGCGGCGACATGTTGTGGTCAGTAGTAGGGTTTTAACCTAGAGCTCTGATACCATGTTATAATATGGATTACTTGATAATAACAATAAGTGTTTAACCACATATAAATAGGGATACAAAATGGGCTTTTGGTCAAACCTAAACCCTAATGAGTTTACCTAAACCCTAATGGGTATTAACCCTAATCACTAACACATTTTTAGTTTCCTAAGAATCTCAAAGGAACGTTTTTGTTATGACTTATAAGTAATGCAACTTATAAGTAAAATTTCAATTTTTCCTGGTAATATGCAAACACGAGATCATTTGGAAACACATCAAGCAATTGAGTACAGAAGAATGAAAAGAAACCGAGCAATGGAGATACACAGAACAAATGAGATACCAAACAATTGAGTACAGAAGAATGAGATGTATGTAGAGAAACTAAGCATGCATTTAAGACCTATCCAGATGAATAACTTAATTGTACTAAGGAACTGTGTGATACAGAGAGATGACAATTTTAAGCATGTGAGGCTCAATCAGACAAACAAAGAGATACCGAGGGGCGAGGAATGTCATACCGAGGAATACAGATCATTAACAAACTAAGGAATACATAGCATTAGCATACAGAGGAATACAAAGCACTAGCATATAGAGGAATAGCAATGCACTTCAGAAGAATGAATTACATATACTCATACAGAGAAATGATATTTCACACAGAAAAGAGATTATTCATGCATATACCAAGAATGGATCATGTGATACAGAAGAATGATGAGATGCTAATTAATACAGATGAACCAATAATGCATGCATTGCGAACAATCACACACAAAGTCATACCGAGGATAAGGATGTTGAAGTACGCATCTTGGACAATATAAGTTAACTTTATATTGTTTAACAGCAATAGTTCCTTTAAAAATAATGTTACTCAGAATTTGGTTTTTATATATAGCAATTTTTTGTTTAACTGTTAAACTAAATATGGACGGAAAATAGAAAGTATTAAGTATATTACGATTTGTAAATAAGACAAGCCAAATATTACTATATTTTCTATTAAATCTAACTTTTAATAGTTATTAATTTGTTTAAAAAAATATAATTCACAAAATTGATCTTAAATGGTATATTAGAAAGAGTTTATGAAAAGTCATTCATTAAAATTATGATCTTAGAAGTTTTGTGTGGTATTAAACACACCAAAAAACGAAAAACATTAACCATTAATTATTCAAAACGACTCCACGAGGTACATTGTACTTGGTCGTTGAAATAGGTTTCCGGTTATTGAAAAGATAAATCCAGTTTTGGGTTCCTTATTTTCTTTCTAATATTATTTTTGAGTCTGTCTTTCTGTTTTAAGAGTGAACCACGAGCGCATGCTTTTCAGGCTTCAGGTGCTTTAACAACTACTATATGTCATGAAATACAAGTTCATATTTTAACTATAGATTTTTATACTATGTTTCCAAATTTGGATTATCTAAACCTCATAGATATAATAATATAGATATTCACAAAGGAAAGTGATCCGTACACAACAACTTTTATTCATACACAACAATTTATGCTTTAGGATGTTGTACACTATGTATAAAAACTGTTAAATTTTTGTGTATGGAGAAAAATTGTTGTGTAAGAATCACTTTCCTTCACAAAAATAAGCATATAACTTTTACATATTATTCGAAATGATCAAAAAACATTATTTTACCGGAATGTGGTAATATGGGGGTAACTAGGTATAAAGTGTTTAAAATTTCATATGTATCAAAGGTTTTCAAAACAAATAATCTTATATACAAAAGATATGACAAATACGATTGACTGTTTCACAAATGACTATCATTTTACGACGGTTTATAGAAATTAATTTTTGTTTTCACAAGTTTTCTTAACTTGTCGTTAGATTATGTTGAAAATATGCATTCCGGACTTTAAAACAGTATTTCGGACATACGAATTGGTTTCTGGATTTCCGACACCAATACTAGGGGTGAGCATGGTGCGGTTTTAGGCCAAAAGCAAACCGCAAACCGCATGCATCGGTTTTTGAAAATTTAAAACCGCAATATGCGGTTTTTCAAGTGGTGCGGTTTTGCTGTTTTTCCCAACAGTGCGGTTTCAAGTGGCGTGGTTTCGGTTTTTAAACCGCACAATGAAATTGTGTGGTTTTAAAACTGCAAGAGACTAAAAATGAAGTATTTTTATTAAAATTTTAGCTTTTCGTCCTATATGCAACACGACATATCGTAAAAACACGAAATAATTTTTTTATTACAATTTTAGCCACAATCAAAAGTTTGGTGAAGTCATAGTTTTAGTCCACAAACACAATCATATAAGAGACTCTTGGACTATTATTATTATAAGTGACGATGCTATTTAAGTCACTAACAAAAATATACAGAGCCTAAAACATTCATAATAACATAAACGAATCTTAAACATACATAATAACATAAAATATTATATATATATATATATATATATATATATATATATATATATATATATATATATATATATATATATATATATATATATATATATATATATATATATATATAATATTAGTGGTGCGGTTCGGTTTTTAAGGGTTGGATTTTAGGGTAAAACTGTACCGCACCGACTTTGGTCGGTTTTTGTCAAATTAAAAACCGCATCTTCGGTTTTTCGGTTTCAATTTTTGCAGTTTTTGCATTTTTTTTGGATCGGTGCAGTTTTTGCTCAACCCTAACCAATGCTATGCTTTTCTCCATCTTTACACAATAAAACGTTAAGTATATCTGTGCATTTGTTAAGTAAGTTTTTTGACGTTAACCCCAATAGCAATAAACTGATGTGTTTTTTGTCGGAAAATATTAAGTATGTAATTGTGTGACTAAAGTAAGATAAAATAACTCTAAACATTGCTAGAAAACAACATCAATTATATCAAACCGAAATAAATAAGAAAAATGGCTAAGTAAGGAAAAGGTGAGAATTTGACTAGGGTTATCGGGATACTACAGCTGCAGAGTCGGAGCATCGCATCTGCAATGCCGATACACCACATTGGATCTCGGTGTTGTAATTAATTCTCAATCAAGATAGACGATTTGTAGTCATACTGCACCTACAAAGACGGGACACCGCAGTTGCTGACCCAACAACTGTAGTGCTTCTCAATGCGCTCACCTAGTATGGACGTACGATAACAACTTGCCTCACATTGTAATGACAAACCACACATTCTATACAAAGGATGACAATGCAATCAATAACCTAGTCAAAGCTACAACGCATCCACTCTGCACTCACATTAAAGGTGTTTAACATATACATGGTAGAATAGTAACAAACTTTAACTAAAAGCGTATCTTACATTAAAAGATGCATATTTATAAGGAGACATTTATGCATGACACGACGGGGCTAATTGTTGAGATATTTACATCTACTAAGAAAAGATTATCTCCATGTGTCATTGCGTTATTGATGGAATGTGGTCCTTACCCTTCATGCCAACACTATAAAAGGAAAATTTACTTACACATACACACACACACAGAGACCCCTTGTACTCTATACCATTCATATATATGTAATACGCCATTTCGCTTGTGTTTACCTCATAGCATTCTCTAACATCAAGATGCAAATGTACTCTCATTGTGAAGAATGTGTACCTTTTAGCGATTGAAGAAATCTCATCTTGATATTATCAAATGTCAACTATAAATAGTATTTTGTGAATGTTTTCTTGTAATTTGTATACTTCACAACATTATCATTCATCATTTTACAAGAAATTAATAAAATATATTTCAAGAACCTTTTCATTTGTTCTTCATCCTAAATCATTTAAATTTTAATGTTCAAAACGTTTGTTATAACTCTACAAATTTTGTTAATTCTCATCTTATTGAAAATCAACGATCTTGAAAGTACCTAAACCATGGGGTTTCAAATTTTATCAATTGGTATCAGAGCATGATCAGCCACATTTCTTGTTTTAATTGATTTTCATTTATTTTTCAAGTATTTCAATCCAAGTAAATTTTATTTTCAATGTTTTTTAGTTGATTTATCTTTCAAAGTCACTTGTTCAAATGGCAAATTTGAGTTATACAAATATGAATTCTGTTTTTATTTCCAACTATGTTGGATCTACTTTAAGGGAACCATACCCATTTCTAAAGAGTATAGTTGAAGGACTACCTCAATGCAACTTCATTTTGAAGGAGTTAATGAGGATTTATGGAAAATTATAAAGGTAATATTTTAATTATCTTAGTCGCTGCTAGAAAACCAGTTCAACTGCTCTTGTTCATGCCTTTGGTGATAGATATCTTGAGATAATTTAGAATGAGAATACATGGAAATAGCAATTTCAATCCAAACGTGAAATTTCTATTTAAGATTCCTCTTGAAATCCTCAATTAAATGGAAAACCACAAAACTTCTTTTACTCAAGTGATTTGAATTCTTTTGAAACAAATTGTTGGAGCTGGGAATGATCTACAATGCTAAGTGATGCCTAGGTTAGAATATTATCTTTGTATTTAGGAATGTTCCATTCTCTCTTATAAAGATAGGGAATGTGTCCATTGTTAGTGTGTACTCAAGGTAGTCTTTTTAGTTTTAGAAAAAAACCGCCAAGGGAACTTCTCCTTGGCACAAGTGTTCATCATGTATCATGTTTACTCTTTTTATTTATATCATATCAGATTACTCATATTGTTCTTCAGTTTTTATATTGTTAATCTTTGTGATAATTATTATTTCGCATCTAACTAGCCACCACGGATCTTAACAATTGGTATCAAAGCCATACTCGTGTCTATATGAGGAATGATCCGGTCTAGCTTGTTATTTTGAAGATTTTCATGTTCTTACAAAAAATTTCTTAGATTCGCATCTAAAAATTTTTGTGATGAGTCATTTCTAATTTTCGTGTTGATAGTTGTTGCTGCTCATCTATTTTTCTACTGCTATGATCAAGCTTTCTCAAGTATATTTTTCATTGGAAAATAAGAAAAAGGTTATGTTCTTGTCTGTAGTATTTTATAGATCTATTTTATACATATATTTCTTGATATTATGGAAAATACCAAGAACATTTGAGTTGAGAAGAAACAAGTTTTTAAAAAAAAAATATCAGTAAAATTATTTGAACATATTTTCTTCAAAAATATTAAAAAACTTCTTACAAATTTTGTTCACTGATCTTCAAGTTTTGCTGGTATTTCCTTGAAAAAATTGAGTATAAGATATGGTAGATCTTTTTACATTGAGGGTCAAAATATGTGTTGTGAAAGTAGAGTATTTTTACTGTTGTTGGATGTACATGAACGTATTCAAAAATTGCTTTTAGAGGACCATGTCTTCCCTACTCTCATTGCAGGAAACTAGGACACACTCTCCCTTTGGCATGTTAATTGTGTGTAGCGCATGGCGTACACTCATTGACTGGCACGCGTTTGTGGAACTCCGATCGATATTTTTGTCTCACTCTCTTTCCTCATTTAATGCATCTTACACTCACTTTATCATATCTCTCTCACTTGTTGGGAGAAAACTCTACCACCGACAACCACTTTCCACTTTATCACTCTCTCTCTCACCTCTTTTACACCCTAATCTCACTTACATTCAGTGACCTAGCCATACCCTAACAAGTTAAACCCGCCTGATGCCAAGAACACTTCACGTGACCACCCTCCTACCACCTTTTCTTTATCCGAAATTTTATTTTCCTTTGACTTTATTCCAGCCGAAGAAGCATATTTAACCCAACCTCGATTCAGTTTTTACCAAACCAAAATCGGATTCATGTTGACCCATCACAGCCCAAACCCATGTGGATCCACCATCCGATTATACCAAAACCTTTTTCCTTTTTCTTTGAAAAAAAACTTTTTCTTAGTTCGGTATAGAAGCTATTCAAAACCTCGTTAACTTGAGGAATGAAAAATGACGTGAACCAAATCATTGATAATCTCCTTGGCGATGCTAACAACCAATCGTCACAAGGCGTTTCATGGATGCAATCTACCAAAGATTCATTGAAGGGAGAAGGAACTGTTGGAACTGGATCTAATAAAGGATGTTCATTTAAATCCTTTATGGCATGTAAACCCTCATAATATCTTTGATGTTTATGAACCAAAAGTGACTATGTGGTGGATTCGGGAAACCGAACAAGTTTTAGAAGTTAGTAGATGCAATGAAGGTCAAAATGTGTACTATGACTCTCGGTTACTAAAGGATGATACGTTGGTTTGGTGGAACACCCTATATGAAAGCTTAGGCAAGAATACTCTACAAATGGTCATGGAATGAATTCGTGTTTCGTTTAAAAAAAATGTTTTACCTGGTACGAAATAAAGAAAGGCTACATGAAGATTTCATCTTCTTGAATAAAGGAAACTTGTCGATTGATGAATACACCAAGAAATTTTGTGATATGCTCCTGTTTGTGGAAGAATCCTATCCGATCGAACGTTCTAGAATCAGTAGCTATGGATGGGGGCTACCTTAGGAGTACGAATTAGAAGTGAAACAGGCTTCCACTTTCAATGAAGCTATTGTAGACGCCCGAAATGTAGAAGAAGTTGGCAAAAGAAGAAGTCCCGAAAGACCCAACTTTTGAGAGAAACAAAAGTTTAAAGGAAGTAACCATTCATAAAAGAAGGAACAAACTACCCATTTCAATTCTTGTCATGAAGGTAGAAATAAATGTGGAAAGTGTGGTTTAGAATGTCGGGCAAATTCAACAACATGCGTCAATTGTAGGATATTTGGTCATTAAATGAAAGAGTTCACCATGAAAGACTTGAAGGATGTGGAGTGCTATTCATGTCATGAAAAGGGCACTATGGCAACCAATGTCCAGAAAAATGAGGGAGACTCTTGTATCGATGACCAACAAGAAGGTGGGAACTCAAAAGGTGAAGACGTGCCCCTTCCAACTCACTCGGGAAGAGGCAAAGGAAACCAACGATGAGGTTTCAGGTATAGTACTCGTTAACTCATTACCCGTTTATGTTTTGTATGATTTCGGCGCCACATATTCGTTCATGTCTCATGAGTTTTGTGTTAAATTAAATATACCGTTATAATTGCTAAATGAAGTATATGAAATAGAGATAGCAAACAGAAAATATATTAGCGTGCAACACATGTATCGAATTTGTGACTTGAACATCAACGATAAAAGGTTCCAACTAAATCTTCTACCCACTCGGGATTAGAGCTTTTGACATTGTTATCGGGATGGATGGCTTGGGGCGAATCATGCAAAAATCTCTTGTGAGAGTAAAATAATATTGGTTAAAGTGCCCGATGGAAGTAATGTGTATGTGTATGGTGAAAACGCAACCATGTGTCGAGTCTTACTAGCGATGCCAAGGCCCAAAGATGTTTATCCAAAGGTTGCTATTCCTTTCTTGTTTATGTGATGGTCGACAATAAAGGAAAGAAAACTATTCACAACATTGGTGTCGTATGTGACTACCCCGAGGTCTTTCTGATGATCTACACGGCTTGCCACACGAGAGGCAAGTTGAGTTTTGTATAGATATTGTCCTGGGGGGCTACACCCATTGTTAGTGCCCCGTATCATTTGGCCCCTACGGAAATGCGTGAGTTAATGTCCCAATTACAAGAGCTTCTCGATAAGGGCTTTATTTGGCCGAGTTCATCGCCTTTGGTCGCACCCGTCTTGTTCAATAAAATCACTATAAAAAATTGTTATCCGTTACCCTGAATCGATGATCTTTTCGATCAACTTCAAGGCGACGTCTATTTCTCAAAAATTGACTTACATTCCGGCTATCACCATGTTCGGGTGAAAGATGGTGATATCAGAAAGACGACCTTTCACACTTGTTATGGTCATTATGAATTTCTTGTAATGTCGTTTGATCTAATGAATGCCTAGGCGATTTTCATGGATTTGATGAATCGGGTTTGTAAAGCATTTCTTGAAAAGTTTGTTATCGTATGTATAGATGATATTCTCATTTATTCCAAAAGCAATGATGATCTTGAACAACACTTGTGTGCGGTTTAGGAAGTGTTGAAGAAAGAAAAGTATGCAGATTTTTCGAAGTGCAAATTTTGGTTGTGAGAAGTCAAGTTTCTTGGACATGTTGTCTTGGTTTAAGGCATAAAAATCGACCCATCAAAAATCAAAGTCATGATGAAATGGGAACCTCACAAGACTCCAACCACACTTAGAAGCTTTCTTGGACTTGCCGGTTATTACCGAAGATTTATCCAAGATTTTTCGTGTATTTAAATTCCTCTCACGATGTTAACGAGAAAAAGAATGAAGTTTTTTGAAAGAAAAAGCAAGAAGAAGCGTTCGCCTTATTAAAGGAAAAGTTTTGTAATGCACCCGTCCTCGCATTACCCGAGGGAACCGAAGACTTTGTTGTGTATAGTGATGCGTCCAATAAAGGACTTGTTGTATGTTAATGCAATGGGGAAAAGTTATATCCTACGCCTCTCGACAATTAAAGGATCCGGAAATGAGATATAACACTCATGATTTGGAGCTTGCGAGCATTGTGTTTGCCTTGAAACTTTGGAGGCATTACCTTTACGGACGAAGTGCAAACTACATATGGATCATAAGAGCCTACAACATGTGTTAACCCAAAAAGAACTCTATAAGTGTAAAAGTAGATAGCTCGATCTCATTAGTGATTACTATTGTGAAATCATATATCATCCCGAAAAAACAAATGTTGTGGTAGACGCCTTAGGTAGAAAAATTCGTGAGAAGAAAATCAAGGAAAGATCGATATGAATTGAAGTAGTATCAAGCCTAGTGGAAAGGATCAAACTTTCTCAAAAAGAAGTCCTAGTAATTGAAGCTTTGAAGAAATAAAAGTTGGGAAAGAACCAAGAATTTGAGGAAATAGTCGAGGCTTGAAAGTTTTTAAGAACCAAATTTAGGTTTTGAAACATGGTGGCAATAGAAAATTGATATTGAATGACTCAAAAATCAAAGTGCTCCATTCACCCTAGTGGTACAAAGATGTATCAAGATCTTAAACGACATTATTAGTAACCAGAAATGAAGTCAAGAGTGGCAAGGTACATTTCTAAGTGTTCAACGTGTGTACAAGTTAAAGCGGAACACCAAATCCTATATGAAAGTGCTTAACCTTTGCAAGTGCCAGCGGGTAAATGGGAAGACATTACAGTAGACTTCATTGTAATTACCAAGGACAAGAAATGGGAAAAATTGTATTTGGGTCATAATTGATAGATCGACCAAGAGTGCGTTATTCTTAGGCATCAGCGAAACTACACCACTTGAAAAACTAGCAAAAAATTATACTGATGAAGTGGTGACATTACATGGCGTGCCATTTTCCATAGTCTCCGATAGAGACCTGAGATTTACATCAAGATTTTGGAATGCAGTGCAAGAAAAACTGGGAACAAGGATTCCTCTAAGTACGTCTTATCATCCTCAAACGGATGGTCAAATGAAAGAACTATTCATAACCGTCGAGAATATGTTAAGGTCTTATGTTATAGACTTTGGTGGCGAATGGGATGAACATTTTCCCCTTGTGGAATTTTCATACAACAATAGCTATCATTCTAGCACTGAAATGCTACCCTATGAAGTTGAATATGAAATAAAATGTAGAACACCATTGTGTTGGTTGGAAGCAGGAGAAACTAAGCTCACAGGACCGGAAATTGTGAAAATAACGAATGAGAATATTGGTGTGATTCAAGAAAATATGAAACGGCTCAAGACCGACAAAGAAGCTAACTTAAAGAAAAGACTTTATGGCATGAATGAATGTGATTTAATGATGTGAAAGTGTCACCATGGAAAGGTGTGGTGAGATTTGGAAAGAGAGGTAAACTAAGTCCAAGGTATATTGGACCATTAAAGATTGTGAAGAAAGTTGGAGTACAAACTATCAAGCTGGACTTGCCATAAGAACTCAAGGGGATACATGATACTTTTCATGTATGTTACTTAAAAAAAATACTTTGGGAAGGAAGATGAAATCATCCCTTTGAAAAACTTGAAGGTTGAGACTTCCAACAAGCTAGTGGAAGAACTCGAGGCTATATTGGAATCAAAGACTAAAAAGTTAACGAACACGGAATTGAACTTGTGTTGGTCAAATGGAAACAATCTTTGGGACCAAACTTGACTTGGGAAACAATGGAATAAATGAAGAAGCGTTATCTAGATTTTGTGAATTGTGAAATGATTCTGAGGAAGGAATCCTAATAAGGGGTAGGTAAATGTAACGAAGTGAAATTTTTGTAATTGTGTCAAACTATGAGAAATCACGACTTAATAAATGTTTGATGTTTAACTATCCATATTAAGCACTTAATGAAGGGAAAAATGGTCAAAATGTGTGAAATGTAAAATACATGAATTAATATATTTCATTAAGTTCCTTAAGGTAGTTATGCATTGTAGTGATGACTTAGATAATAATAAAGATTAAAAATGAAATATGAATGTTGCTAGAGAAATAATGTTTTAGCACATTTTTGGTGAGTGATTATCTCAAGATAGGAAAAAAATATCATCATAAAAAATGTGGTCCTTAAGAAATGGAAAACACATCAAAAAGAATGGAAGCGATTGGAGTTGAAAATGAACAAGTTATGAAGCTTTGAAATCTGACCAAAACTGCCAAAAATCAGGTTGTGGTCATGTTTGTGACCGAATAGCGGGAGATGTATAGAGTTTTAAGGAAACTTCAATAAAGGTATTTTGTAGTTTACATTCGCACCTTTCTGTTCATATAAAGTTTGTGAAAATTGGATTTCGTATGAAAAAGTTATGAATGATATAAGTTGGGTAAAAATCAAGTGAAATCTGAAAAGTGTTAAAAGAATGTTCTGAGTATGGGATGGTATTTTGCGCGGGTTGCGTAGGAAAATACAAAAGAGAGACGCAGGTCGCGGAAATGGAAAAAAAATGATCAGACCTCCTATTGTTGTGCACGAGTCGCGCCATAGTTCTGTCATGGTCCATGCGGGTCGCATGGAATGTTGTACTGAAATTCCTTGGGCACGTAATGGTGTGTGTATAGGCTAACTCATCACACTTTTAACCACCTAGCACATCATTTGACCCCCATTGAAGGCCATGTGGGTTATACAATAAATTAACAACATTAGGAACGAAAAATACCTATTCTAGATCAAATTTTCCTCTTTTTCTCCTCCCAAGCTCTATCTAGAAGCTCTATGTGTGTTCTTGGTGAGATCACTAGGTGTTTTTGAATTCAAGTTTCAAATTCAAATATTTCAAATGGCTTTTGGGTGCAAAGTGATCATCTCAAGGTAAGAAACACTTCCCAGTCATTTGTTTGAATTAATTTCATGGAAATTAAATTATGGGATGAACCCTAATTTTATGGGATTTTGAGAAAACATGAAATTAGTTATGGATAATGCTTGTATATGATTGGATGATGCTTATTTACCAAATGTTTTGCTTTTAAGCTCAACAAATCCTAAAAGTTGAGTTGGTTCACATGAATTGGGTTTGCATTGGTGAAACTAGACAACATTTTTAATGGGTTATGTTAGAATGATGGTAGTTACTCTATAGTTAGTAAATATTTATAATTTGGAAGTGTAAATGTCCAAGAACCATTAAGTTAAGGTTCTTGTGCATTCAATAGCGGGAATACAATATTGTAGAATGAATTATTATGAAATTGGAAGTTTAAAGTGTGGTAGTACCATCAAATGTATCAAAATGAAATATTGATTTTGTCATAGTATTGTAATTGGTATTGTGTCAACTAGGAACGTACATATGCCCATAATATCTTAATGGATTAAGTGGTTATGAGGAACCCTCATAAATGAGTGAATCGTAACATAGATGTTAATATGTATAAATTGTTTGTGATTCTAATAGGTGGTGAGAAAGTTGGTGATCAAGGAAAAAGCAAAGGTGCAATATAGACTGTTAAGGGTGTCAATCCCTAACAAATATGATAGGAAATGAATCTGACCAATCACTGCTATTCTACACTGGATTAGAGTACAGGGCAAGCAAGGTCGAACCACAAAGACACGGTATATAAAATTTATGTCTAGTTAGTATAAAATACTAAGTATGATGTAATGAGAGGAGTTTTGTAATAATAGAAACAAAAAGCATACGAGTAATAAACTTTTAAGAGAAAAACTATAATTAAAGGCCTAGTCCCGAGTATTCGATGTTCATCGTAATAGAATGAATCCGGCCGACGTGCTTTAGAATACAATTCTAAGTTGGCTATTGAAAATCATAAAATGCAATCTTTATGATAATAACTTGCTAAAATATTTAGATAAAGGTCCGCTTATCATCTAAACCTAGTTTCGTTTTACCCGACCTAAGGTCTGCTTATAGGCCGAATGCAGAAACTGCATAAGATGTGCAAGTACCAATCAATGTCCAATTCTTCTCGTCCGTTGGGAAGTGTGTGAACATATGACTAAATTTTAAACAAGGAATTGGGCACTTGTTTTTGTTACCAAACATCGACTATGCAAAACTATTAGGTGCCTCACACAGTCGACTAACAGTGCGTGAAAAATATCTATTTAGGGTGATCAGTCATAAAAAAATCCAATTCAAGACTAAAATTGAAACAAGAAATTGATCATTAGAATTATTCAAAAGCAATCATCGAGCCGAATGTTTCAAACTACATAATGAATATGTCCGAACTCGGAACTAGAGTACGGTTCTAGCCGGACATGGCTAGAACTGAATCAAATACAAAAGTGTAATCAAAATGTTGCTTACAAATGAAAATATACAAACCGAATCTTAAAAGGATTGATTCGGCCTTGTAATCCTTCAGAAAACTGCTTCAAAATGGCATGGGGTCGTGGTGTAAAGAGCAGGGACTGAACTCCTTTCTGGCTGAAATGAATCGGTATTTATAGGCCTCAGGGACATTAGCGGCGCTAACATTAGAGTTTTCGTAACCAACCACATTAGCGGCGCTAATGTTCAAATATTTTGGCCTCTTGTCATTTTTGCCCCCCTTTTCCTTGATTTTTCGCGATTTCGGCAGTTAGCGTCGCTATTGTTAAAATTAGCGTCGCTAATGATATTAGAGTCGCTAACTTTTAAAGTTAGAGTCGCTAATCTATAAATTCCAGCAATTTGTCATTGTTGGCCCCTCTTTGTTCCAACGTTTGCCAGTTTTCGCCCAAATGTCCAAAAATCCTGTAAAAAGTCATTTTCCAAGTTTAGTGAGTATTTTAGCCCTTTTAACTTAACTTTATCCATAAAAACATTATGATAACACCCGAAATATGTGCAAACTTAACGCGTTATCAGAGATCCAGCTAACTCCTTTCTCAAATACAAGGTGAGTACATGAGGATATTTTTCTTGAGTACATAGCAAACAAGAACTCAACTTTAAAAGTTTATAAAACATAAGATTTTGGATGTATGTTACAATGGTCTTAAAAGTTACAAATCTTTCAATACATAGTTATATGTACGATTTCTGAAAGAAGTGTGAAGCATGTCATATTGCAAGTTTTTGTTTAAAGACTTAATAAGTCTTTGGTTAAGTTTTCTAGTAAGTCATTGGACTTTGATTTTTATATATTGAGTCCTTTGAATGTTGAATCAAACACATTTAAACTTTAAGCTAATATTGACCTACTTATCATGAATTGAAGTGTTGATTACAAAAATGTTAAAATGTGTTTAAGTTGAATGCATGCATAAGGGAAAGTCCATTCTAGAGCTTACCCGAGAAGGGGAGGTCACTTAGACTCTACTGGGATGGTACCTCCCATCGTGAAGTAGAAGTCTCAAGACCAACCATGATACGAACAAATATGTTTTGTCCTATGATGGGGAGAATTTAAACACAACCTTATATGGTGGGTGTGTCCCATCCTATGAAAGGGAGACTTATACGTAAGTATAACCTTATAGGACGAATGTTTACAACTTGAATTCAATTTGAAGATCTAAGTTTCATTGCTTGAAATGTAAGCATTAAGTATGAAATCTTGATTTAAGTCATGTTTATAAGAATGAACGTGTTGCACCTAAAGTTATTCTCTAATATTGTTTGGGTCTAAAACCCTTGTATCTCACAATACATTATGTCGTACGTACTTTCTTTGTTTTCCTATTGCTATGTACTCAAATTATGTGGAAGATTGAATTAAAAGGCTTTTAGGACTTAAATACCTTTGCTAATGGGCAACTTAGTACTTGTTTTGCTTCTAACTATGGTTCATGATCCTATAAATTGTAATCCCACAAAGATTATGCTTTTGTAACAAATTAACTTTGCAGTTTTTGGGTAACCGTATTTTTGATAATCAAATGGCATTGTAATTATGTGATTAATTATGGGGTGTTATAGCCGTGAATATGAAAAGGCTCCTAATAGGATATTTCCCTCTCATTCCCTCCTCACTTTTTATGCTAAAAAGTTGTATCCTTCTGTTCTCTTTGTAGTTGACGCCGCAAGCAGGTCCCCCTCCCTAAAACCAAAGAAGTTGTTCCAACTTAATCAAATCAAAATTCAATTCAAGCTTCAATCTTTCAAGGGTGTTGAAAAATTGGATTTATTCTCCCTCGGAGCTACTTCAAGTAAGTTTATAACCATGATTGTATAGTTTTTGATTTTTCATGTCTTCAATGTTTGATGTCTTTAATGTTCGATCATGTTTTTAATGTTTGATCATGTTTTTAATGTTTGAGATGTCTTCAATGGTTGATCACCTTCATCAAAAGTGAATGTATTGTGTATAGTTTTCAATTTTCATGTATTCAATGTTTAATCATGTGTCTTCAATGTTTGATCATCTTCAAAATAGTGTATGCATATTGTATAGTTTTTAATTTTCATGTCCTCAATGTCTGATCATATTGTCTCCAATATTCGATCATCTTCAAAATGGGGTGTGTAACTATGTGTACTTTTCATGTCTTCAATGATTTGTTTCATCGTGGAATATAAGTACGAATTACCAACATTAATGTTTTAATTGTTTGAAACTTTGAATAGTATTTTGTTATTTTTCTAAATTTATTAATGTTGTTATTTTTTCATTAGGAGGAAGAAGATGATGATGTTGTCATTGTTGAAATTAAACATTTTTTATGTTAACACTACAAATTTTTTTACATTTAGTGGCACAATTACTTAGTGTCATATTATTTTTGTGCCACTATTTGATGATTTTTAGTGGCACATAAATTTTTAATTTTCATTCCCGGCTCATTCTCGCTAAATTTCGCTAAATTTTCATTCCCGCCTCCCGCCTATTGTCATTCCCGCTTTACATTTGACGCTTATACCTCAAAACTTTATTAACTTCTAAAATTCCAACCCTAATTTTGCTTATCCTTTGAAAACCTAAAAGGAAATCTGATTCTTCCTCTCTACCAGTCAATGAAATCTGATTCTTCCTCTCTATCAGTTAACCAGGATGCTTAGATTTCTAATTTTGTTTCTAACTTTTGAGTCGCTCCTTTAGGATTTGGGGATTTGGTGAAATCGCCGATTCTTCCTCTCTATTAGTTAACCACGATGCCATCAAGTCGCAACCCTACTTCTCATCACATATTCTCTTTCAACCTCCAATGAACGGTGCTCGATCTCCCATTGGCATAACTTGACATATTCGTTTTCTGTTACTCATCAGAAGGGACAAGGCGACAAACAAAAAAGAGTGGATGTCGGTGTTGATGGAAGATCAACAAGGAAGAAGAAACCAGGTGATTTTTCAATTTTAACAAGAAATATTTAATTATGAGCCAATCATTTTTCTAATCAATTTGATGTTATCATTTAAGTTAAAACATCACATGAATTCACTTAATTTCTCCATAGTTGCAGCGGTGGAACCCTTAAGGGTCCCCTGCCTTTTAACCGGATTTGTGATTTTCTTTTATGCTAGAAGACATGTTGTATCACCGTCGTTCTACATCTACCATTCGAGACCTAATTGGTTAATTCAACATATCATCTTTTGTGCTTATATTGTTTACTGGTTAAACTTTGTAAGTATTGTTTTCACCCGAGATGCAGAGAATGGAGACCAAAGGTTTCTTTATCGATTTAATACAGGTTTTTGTTTCCAATTTGGTTATCACTTTGCGTTTTTTTTCTTGTTTGGTATTTCCTGATATTTGGTCATTATTTTTCCAAAGTGAAATGGTGCAGGTATGCTGTAACTCGTCTATTGCAATTGTGGGGATATGGTTTGAGATATAATTTCAATTTGGTATAAGAAGTTTTTAGTTTGTCTATCACTTTGTTTGTTTTTGTTTGAGATTTCTTGTGATTTGGACATTATTTTTTTAACGTGAGATGATACTTTTTAACGTGAGATGATACAGGTATGTTGTAACCATGGTTTCTTAATCATGTAATAAAGAGGTCAATGGTCTACTTCATGCTTTCTGGATGCTTCATTAAGTCATTTCTCAAAATTTATACCATGGTTCCTTAATCAGGTAATAGAGTGTCATCATTTGTTTTAGATGCACTTGAAAGTTGTGGGCCTGTATTAATTTTTGTTAGTTGCAGTTAAAAGTAGCGAATTTGTGATACATGTAATAATTTTTTTCATTATGTTATCTAATAATTTCCAAGATTATGTTGTTGACTTACCATTTTTTATGCTCATCATCTGCTGACACTCTTGTGTTTATCAGTTTTTGTGACAAATATTTATAGATGCTCTCAATGGGATTTTGATGTAATAAAATCCTCAAATTTTGAAACTCAAAAACATCTCGCATAGTTGGAGGATATTATGTAAAATCTCAATCTCAAATATCATGTGTTTCATAATTATATTAGAATAACATCATAAAAATTGTTAAATTAAGCCTAATTTCATACTTTATTAGTTTATTATCACATTCAATTCTTAGCATATATTTTTGGCCAACCGTTTCATCCTTAATTGCTAAGTTAGACTCAAATCTCAATTGCTAATTTCATTTTAGTTCACTAAAATAGAATCAGTTTGTTTACTTTGAAATTCCATGTGTTCTGAAAGTTATAGTTTTGTAAAATAGGGTCTTTTTATCTAGTTTTGATATTTTAATATAGTTAGGAGAATTAGGATTTTTTAATCGTTTTTGATATTGCAGACCATAATGTGATCATTTTGTTTAATGATTTTATAATGGTGTCATTTGAAAGTTATGGTTGTAATAATCGCTTCTAATTTCTTTTCTTAGTTTGGTAAATAATTACCGTTTCATATACTTGTTTATTTCATGTTTGCTTGATTTTCATTTTTCATACAACTTTGCTTGTTTATTTCTCTTACTACCAGGTTTGCACTAAACGTTTTAAGAATTCAAACTAGTTACCTGTTTGCTTCACTTGTTAAGAACACCAGACGAGGATTGAATGATTGAATTGCTAGCAGTTTGCTACCAGGTCTGCACTCTGTTTATAATTTAGTCAAGACCAATGTCTGAACTTTGAACTGCTAACAACACCAGACCACGACTGATTTGCTTAATACCACCAATGATATCATTGTAATGGTCCTGTGGCAGGTTTTGTACTTACAGTCTAATCAGGTACTATAGCAGCCTACTTACAATTTAATCAACTTATTTCTATTAGAGTACTCTACTTTTAATTTAATCAAGACCATGGTCTCCGTGGCAGTATATATTTACAGTGCTAGTCCTTGTGGCAGGAAATACTAACAACGGTAATTACTTTCAACTCGGTTAACCAAGTGATTTACGCTTCTTATTTTATGTGTCATACTTGTTCATGATATTCTTACATGTATTTATGTGTTGTATTATGGTTATATGATAGGAAATTGTTCGTAAGTTGGATAAAGAAACGGAGCAATTATACAAATTTCGAAATCAATCAAGTTCCATGTTTCTTCCTGGTTTTATGTTTTGAGTACGACTACAACATTTAGATTTATTAAAATTTTAGGAAGACATCTGTAATTAAATACTACAAACATTATTGTTAGATAAGTTTGAATTGAAAAAATGACAGTGTGTTTCCATTTATTATCTTAATTGTCTCATTGTTAATTTATGTTCTATTTAAATTTAAGAAAAAATAGCGTTCATAATTAAAATTTTAATATAATTTTTTTTTTATAAAAAGTGCCACTAAAAATATGAAATTAATATTTATTTTAAAAATTAATTAGTGGCATCAAAATAGTGCCACTAAAATCTACATGTGATATAGTGGCATAATAAAAAGTGCCACTAAAACCATTTATGCTGCAGCGACACAACCGAAAAGTGCCACTAAAGGTCTTTAGTGGCAGCGCTTTTAGTGACACATTTTTTGTGTGCCGCTGATTGCCTAGCAGACCTTTAGTGGCACTTTTTGGGTTTTTAGTGGCATTTTTTCTGTGCCACTAAATGATATTTTTTTTGTAGTGTAACAATTTATTTGTATTTGTAATTTGGGATTGTGATTTTGTCATACTTTAAATTTTATTTACATTTGGAACTAATTTAAGTAGGTCTAATCTTTAGTTAATTTATTTATATATTTTTAATTTAAACGAGTTAACCCGGTTTCAAGCCATTTTATATAATTGGTTGGGTAGGAAAATGTATAGATAGGCCAACTTGATGACAACCCATTTATCTCGGATGTTGAGTTGGGTTGTAAAAATCAAGTCATTTAAGTAAACATGTTGCGTTGACTTGAGATCTTCGACATAATAAATGGACTGAATCCAAACGCAACCCATGTCGACCCGTTTCCATGTCGACCCGTTTCCAACTCTAATTTAATATATTTATTTTTTATTTAAATATGGTGTTAAATGTAAAACCTTAACATTTGAATTATCAATATAATATATTTAATTTGTTATTTTAAATATAACATTAAATGAAAAGACTAAATCAAAATGTCAAATAAGTTTAAAAAATAGTCACGAGTTATTTTTCAAAATAGTTAAAAGGTTGAGATATATTAAATATGAAACTTAAATCGCATTGCCAAATTGACTAAAATTAATCAAAAACTATTTTTTATAGTAATTCAAAATTTTCGAAATCAATTAGCAATAACGTTTAAGAGTAACATAAAATTATAAAAATATTATATTACCTTATAAATAAATCATAATGACCCATAATTAATATACCAACATATATAATTATCTTTCATAATATATATTTCATTAAAATTTCAATTATATAATTTGTGTTGCAATAGAGTGTTACGAACTTCGTTTGCTTGATAGGCACGTATATTTTGCACCAATCAGTCTCTATATATTACCCTCCTCACTCCCCACTACCCTTCAATCTCTCTCTCTCTCTCTCAATATAATCTAGGGCAACATTTTGTCATTCGCAATTTGTTTCCTCTAATTCATTGCTCTTCATTCGGCTACATCCCTCTCAATCAGGTATCCCCTCAATTTCCCTTAGTTTTGGTCGAATATGATGCGCATTTCCATTTGGAATTGTGTTGGCAGATTCTTTAGATGTATATGTTTGTCTTTGTTAATACTAATCTATCTATGGAAACTCGATGAAGATCTGATTTACATTCTTCTGTGTGTTGGTACTTGATTTTGACGGTGTACTTTTATTTATAGTTTCTCGTCTTATTTTAAGAAGTAGTGTTTATCCGTTGCTAATCCATTAAAATCGAAGAGATCAATGTTCTACAGACGGATGAGTTTAAATCTCCTCTTTTTTTCATACATGCAGAGTTCGTTTGTTGTGTTGTCGTAATTTGGAAATAGAAATGAAGGGAAAACATCGGAACATTAAAATGGGAGAAATAATACGGAAAAATCAGCAAAATTGTTGTTCTGAAGGGGAATATGAACGAGTTGTTAATGCATGATTAAAATTTTTATATACGTTGAGAGTTTCTGCCAGTTGCATTTTGTCTTATTCCAGTAGAAGAAATCTGTATTCGTGTACTTTTGTTGTTTGTTACTGTTATCAGAATGGTTTATGCAAATGAAAAAGGCCCACACTTTTTCTCTTAATATTTTTATCTCGAGTAAGTTAAAGTACAGCTGTATCTGTATTTCTTTATTATTATAATATGCTCTCCACGATGTAAACATTTAACTGGTTAGGCAAATAAAGTATTCCTTTTGTCTAAAATTAAATTCAAGTGGTCTTTTAGTAGTCAAATATTTGAAGTAAGCACACTCTCAAATTAAAATCAATGACATGACAAACGAGAAAATGTGGAGATTTGGACTGAAATTTTGCAAATAGGATATTACAAAAACAAATTTTCAGCACCTATTTTGATGTGGGGTTTGTTGTTGTTGGGAAGTCACATCAAGAATTAGAACACAGTGTACCTGAGTCATTATGTGGGGTTTGATGTGGGGTTTATTGGGTTCTTTATTTTGTTTCTTAAAGTGTTTACTTTATGGAGCTCCTGTGACTAATTGATTAATCATATTGATCACTTTCAACTAATATACTACGTATATGATGCAAAGAAATATTGTGAAATAATAGGGAGTGACCCCAACCACTGTTTTATTATGTTTTAAGCAGTAGATCCATATAGGAAACTCCACATTTACAACTTTGTGGGGGGGGGGGGGGGGGGGGGGCATCTCCATGTGAGTTCTTTGAAGACACTGTATAACTGTTGAGTGATTCATTACAGACACAATAAAAGACAGTATATTCAAATTATAGCAACTAACATGTGTCTACTTTCAAGAACATATTATGTAGTCAACTTTCTGTTTAGTTCTTGCGACTTCCTTCTAGCTAAAGATGACATCTTTTTTTGTAATGTGGTGACAGATTTCAAGAACATATTACAATTCATTTCTTGGTCAATATAATAATCTAAAGAACATGCTTTTTTTGTTATATGTAGTCGAAACTTGAGATCTTCGACATGGTGTTTGAGCACATATTGTAAATGCATAGCTTTAAGAATGAGGTATGTCACTTTTGCTCATCATTATTTATGAAGAAGAAAACATTACCACTCATTAAGCCATGAATTTTGTATTTCAGATATCAGGAATTAGCTTGTTCACAATGGACTACTCACCCAGTACCAGTGCTGATAAGAAAACATTAAAAAGGTGGTTTTTTATTGATAAAAGGGTCGGGTAAAAGAGTAATATCAGCAGTTTTTCATATCAAACCCTCAAACTTTGTAGTATAAATCTCAAAATTTGTCTTCTGATCAAATGGATTTGAGCCCAGCAAATGCTTCTCCTGTTCTAGCTGATCCTGTACCTATGAATCAGACTAGATTAGGATTCCATTCCAGTGTTGTATTCCCACGTTCAATCCCAAAAAAGAAGTCTGGAAAAGTTGATGATGTTCGATCCAACGGTTGGCTTGATGCCATGCAATCTTCTTCACCTCCTCGTAGAAGGATGGTTAAAGATGTTGGGGGCGAGCTTGATTCTGATGATAGTGATCGTCTTTATTATTCTTGGAAGGTATGCACTTTTTAAACAATCTTACTTTTGTTTTGATTATTAACTTATCATTATTCAAGTGAAAATGCCAAGAACTGCCATGTTAATTTGTGCGAACAATAGATTTTGTTTCATTGGAATGAAAGAAACTTGTTTCTTTTGCTTGATGTGAACCATTTTGGAAAAAATGCTATTCCTTATGATTTATTAATATTCATTCCTTAAAAGCAACTCTAATGAAACTCCATTTTGGTGAATTGGTGTTACATACCATTCCAGCCTAGCTAATATTCATCGCCAATATGATCATGTTGGTGAATATTAGTAACAAGCCAAATACCTCAACACTAATATTTATACTATTTTTGTGTAAAAGTTACACTCCGGAGTAGATACTAAAAGTTTATACTTAAAAGATATTCTAATATTCTAATAATAAAATAATAGTTACTTTGTCATCAAGTTATTTTATTATAATTTAATAGTTATAGTATCTAAATTGATATAATAGGAATTATAATTAAGTTAGTTTACGGATTAATTCATGTTTTTAATAAACTTAAATTTTAAGATGGGGATGTTTTTATTACTAAAATCTCATTAATTAATTAATCGATATTACATTATTAACATTTATTCAAATAAAATAATAAATCATTATACAATTAATTATTATAATTATTTTTTACTAAAGTAAGATTAGTTTTTTATCACAAAAAGGAAACGTTTTGGTGTTGTGATTTGTGAAATAGTGAACCAGCATGTATAGCAGCCACTATTCCATTTCACTAAAACGTACGGTGGGGAGTTTACCGTTCTACCTAATTTTTTCGATGAAATTCCAATAGTAGTTTAACGGTTGCTTAGTAACCCTTATATACTATCACTTGGCATCAAAACACCAAACCCTTTTAAATACATAGATTGCTAAATATTTAGCCTAAAAGGGGTGTTCAAATTCGGATATCCGGAATTTCGGATGTCCGAATTTCGGATATCCAAATTTCGGATAGTTGATATTGATATCCGAATCCGTATCCGGAATTTCCGTATCCGATACGGATTCGGATATCATTTCGGATATCCGATTTTATAAATTTTTTTTTCAAATTTAATTAAATTAGCCTAAAAAATCATTTATCCAATTATAAATACATTAATATAAACATATTTGATATTACATTATGGTATTCAAAACCAAACGAAGTAAAAAGAGTATGAGATTAATCGACGAAACATAGTAATATATATAAAAAAGGAAATATATTTTTTGGAATTCGGATATCGGATATCCGAAATATCTGAAATTTTGTAAAATCACTATCCGAATCCAAATCCGAAAATTTGGATATCCGAATTTCGGATATCCGATTTTTGGGTAATTTAGCATCGGATTTTCAGATCTGATATTTGGATACGGATATTTTGAACACCCCAGTAAAAGGTATAAATTAATTTACTTAAAATATGCCATCACAAAAATCTTATCGGGCTTTAAAATAAGTTCATACATTGAATATGATATAAAAAATTGGGTAAATTGCATAAAAGTCACTAACTTTTTCAGTTTTTTTGATTTTGACATTGTATTTTTAGTTTTTGCAATTAAGTTATTATGTTTTTAGAAAAATTGCAATTAAGTCATTATTTTTTCCAAAAAGTTGCAAAAATGACCATATGACAGGATGACAACAGGTTACCAGGTCATATGGTCAGATTTGCAAATTTTCAGAGAACATAATGACTTAATAGCAAAAATAAAAAACATAATGTCAAAATCTAGAAATCTGAAAAGTTAGCGACTTTTATGCAATTTACCCTATGCAATTTATACAACTTAATCACTTTACATGTCTCATACGTGTCCAAAAAAGTAAATTTGTTGTTACCTTGGATAGTTTATCCTAACAGCCCCAAAAAAGAACATAAAAAAATCAAAGTATAATGCTACTTGTGACAAAAAGCAATTTTATCACAAGTTGCATTGAACTTTGATTTTATTATTATTATTTTTTTTGGGCTATTATGGTAAAATATCTAAGTTAACAACAAAATTACTTTTTTGGACATGTATGAGGCATGTAAAGTGATTAAGTTGTATAAATTGCATAGGGTAAATTGCATAAAAGTCGTTAACTTTTCCGGATTTCTAGATTTGACACTATGCTTTTTATTTTTGCTATTAAGTCATTAGGTTTTCTAAAAAATTACAAATCTGACCATATGACCTGTTAACCTGTAGTCATCTTGTCATATGGTCATTTTCGCAACTTTTTGGAAAAATAATGACTTAATTACAACTTTTCTGAAAACTAATAACTTAATTGCAAAAATTAAAAATACAGTGTCAAAATCGAGAAAGTTGAAAAAGTTAATGACTTTTATGCAATTTACCCTAAAAAATTTAATAAGCATTTAAACTTTTCACTTTTATTTCAACGAATTTTCGTAACATAAGATATTTTTAAAAAAAGTAAGAAATAACTAATTACATAGTATAATTGTAGTGTTTTAATAAGTAAGCATAAAAATTATGTTATTTTATTATTGAACTGTAGAATTTATTTTTTCTTGATGAGATGTTTTTAGAATATAGTTGGATTTAGGAAAAAGAAAAGGTCTTTTGTCATAAAAGTCCTTAAGTTTGTTGTAAATGTTTAGTTTTGTTCTTCTATGGATTTTATGTCCACTAAAGCCCAAAGTTTGCAAAAAAAAAAATAATAATAATAATCATCTTTGTCCCTAAAACCTCTGATAGGTTTCCAAGTTACCTTGAAAGTATTTGTGCATAGAAGTCCTTGAGTTTTTCGAAAATGTTCGATTTTGTCCTCCAACACTGCCATCACCCACCACCACCACCCGCCACCACTACAGTGGAAGTGGTGGTGGTGGTGGAGGGCAAAACCAAACATTTTCAAAAGACTTAAGGAATTCTATGTGAAATTAATTTCATGGTAAAAACGTAAAAATTTGCAAACATAATGACTTTTATGTGAAAATAATTTCAAGGTAACCTGGAAACCTGTGATACTGTTATCATAGGTTTCAGCCTTTCAGGGACAAAGATGGAAAAAAGTTTGCAAACTTTGGGCTTTAGTGGACATAAAATTCATAGAAGGACAAAACCGAACATTTATGACAATTAGTGTTTTTTTTTAATTCCGTTATGAAATGAAATGAAACCAGGCTCTTAAACTTGGCACTTTTAGTTCAAAATGCTTTAATTTTATTAGTTTTTACAAGAATGATGGTTTCTTTGCGGTAAAAAAGTTATATTTGACATTTGTGATATTATATGTACATGTACCCCTAATAATCCGCTATCTTTGTGTTCTTTTTGTTGCTCAAAGCTCAAGTATCCATCGGCCCTCAAATCTTTTCATCACATTATAAATCGTGCAAATAACAAAAAGATAGTAATCTTTTTAGATTATGATGGGACACTCTCGCCCATTGTAGATGATCCCAATCGTGCTTTTATGTCAGTCGATGTAAGTATCACTTCCAAATATCCCATTTTTTATAAATTGCCTAAAAATTCTAACACACTTTCTTTTTTAAGATGCGTTCTGCTGTAAAGGGTGTTGCAAAGTACTTCCCCACAGCAATCATTAGTGGAAGAAGCCGCGATAAGGTATTACAAATGCATTGTACCATCCTATTTTCATTTCTTTCTATTACAACATTAAACTTTCATTTCTTTTGTTATTTAAGGCGTTGTACGTTGAAAAATCTACCCATTTATAGCATTGTACATCCAGTTGTCCCATTGTAACAGTATTTAGGTGAAATTGCTATAATTGGATAGATTCTGTAAAGTACGATGTTGTAATAGGAAATAAAAGCGGGATCCCATAATAAACAAATCATGAAAGTAAGTTGCTATTTCTTGTTTGTAATGGTAAATAAAACAACATAATGAAAGTACTTTATATTTTCCTATTACAACATTGTACTTTTAATTGCTTTCTTAATAAGATATTATACTTTGAAAAATCTTCCTAATTGGAACAGTAAAAGTTGGTTTGTGTTCAAAAGACATTGCACTAATTGGGTAGAACTATCAGAACACAATGTTGTAATCCAAAAAAAAAAAAAGGAAAAGTAGGATGCTCTAATAAAAAATCTATGAAAGCACGTTATACTTACAATTGCTTTCTTATTTAGGGCATTATACTTTGTCTAATGTCTACTCAATTATAATACTAAAAGTTGTTTTGTATTCAGATGACATTGCTATATATAACCAGTTAGATTTTCAAAGTACATTGCTATAAAAGAAAATAATACATGTAGAGTGCTATAACAAAACAAATCAATGAAAGTGCATTGTTATTTCTTGTAAATTATATAACTCAATGTGATCAATCAAAGTCTTACTTTTTTAATGTTAAACATGTTTGTTCAGGTTTATGAGTTAGTAGGACTAACAGAACTCTTTTATGCCGGTAGTCATGGTATGGACATCATGTTCCCTGCTAAGGACACAATGTCTATCAACCATACACACTATATTCGATCTACCGACAAAAAGGTATTATATTGACCAAAATGCCCTTACAGGTTTTTCTTTCTCCGATAATATTCCCTTTAGACGATCCATATGTTTGCTTGTATAGGGCAAGGAAGTAAATTTGTTCCAGCCCGCTAGAGAGTTTATACCAATGATCAATAAGGTGGGGGTAATATTGGAAAATTGCATCCTTTCTGATATGCTTGATATGAAAACGTATTCATTAGTAAAAGCTAACGGATTACAATCTCAAATAGGTTTTTAGGATCCTTGTTGATGTGACAAAGGATATCCAAGGGGCATTTGTGGAAAATCACAAATTTTGTACTGCTGTACATTACCGTAATGTAGATGACAAGGTAAGAAACACTTTTCTTTCGCAAGTATCAGCAACTGATTTTTTAAAAACAATTACCAAAGAAACTTAAATCCGTTGCAATATTTTTAAATTAGTGACGGAATTAAAATCCGTTGCTAATTTTTCAAATTTAACTACGGATTTTTGTTAAATCCGTCAGCAAAGAAACTGAAATCTGTTGCTAATTTTTATTACCATTGAAAGATTATATTTTGTACATGTTGCAGAATTGGCTGTTAATCGCGCAGCGTGTCCATGATGTCTTGAAAGATTATCCTTGTTTGAGATTGACTCATGGGCGGAAGGTAATTAAACCGACTTTTTTAATAAATACATTTTATAAACTTTATAATTTACTTCTTTATAAACTTTAAAAGTTAGTTAATATGTAGGTTTTAGAGGTCCGTCCTGTGATTGATTGGGACAAAGGGAAAGCGGTCGAGTTTCTACTCCAATCACTGGGTATGTTTAATTTTTGTATAAAACAAACAATCGTTTATATAAAGAGATATATATAATAATCTACCTTTTTATAAAATGAAATAGTTTTGGACAAATAATGTTCAGCGCGAATGTTTTGTTTTTGTATTCCGAAAATAGGGTTAAGCAACAGTGACAACGTGCTTGCAATCTATATCGGAGATGATAGAACAGATGAAGATGCATTCAAGGTATATATGACTGATATTTTTTGTTTCAACATTTGTATTTGATCGACTAATTGATTTATATTCTCATTTTTTGTTAGGTTTTAAGAGAAGGAAATCATGGTTACGGGATTTTGGTATCTTCGGTACCTAAAGAAAGCAAAGCTTTCTTGTCCCTCCGGGACACTTTGGAGGTCAAAGACTTCCTTAAATCCCTAGTTTCATGGAAGGAACAACATAAATGATCAAACGAGGTTTCAATTTTTAAAAGTTGAAATAGTTTGATGATAAGCCGAGGCTGAGTCATACGGGAACCGTAGGCTGAGCATGGCATGTTTAGTTTGTTTTTTTGTAAGTTATTTTAATTAGTTATTGGTCCGCATTTGTTTGGTTGATTGTATGTATCTATCCTATTGGATTTTCATTTCTTTTGAATTTTGCTTAGTTATCTAATATGAAGAAATATTTGTGTTTTCATGGGTTTGAGCTTTTGGTATTTTGCGCTTTACTCAAACTTTCACTTGTCATGGTGAAGAGTTCTGGTCAAAGCTTTTGATGACACATTATGCGACAATTTGTGAATTTGCTTGGTGAACACTGAACAGATGGTTCGGACCACAAAAGGTTTATTAATTTGTCTCAATTCTTAACACATTTTCTTTGCTTATTGTATGTGATATCCCTACATGGGTTCCACGACGTGCAAGATTGGAAATGGATCACCAAAACTGAGAAAGTGACATGAGGCTAAACAAGATCGGAACCAGTGATATATAGAAGAAATATGGTCGATTTTCATAAAAACTATTCTAGTTTGGTTTTTTATGGTTAACCATTGAGAAAAACTTTTTTTAGCTAATTATTGAAAGTTTGTGTTTTGTTTCGAAAAACTATTGTAAGTTTTTTTTTGGTAATGAGTTGTAAAAAAACTGGATACTACTTTTTTTTTTTTTTGTTATAGTTGTTTTATTTTTTTGGAAAAATTTCAAAGTTTTAATGGTTAAAGCATAGAAGTTAATTATTCGAGTGGTTAAATCGAAAAAAATTCAAACACTAGTAGTTTTTTTTAGAATGTAAAGTTTTATGTATTGGTTTTTTTGAAAAGTAAAATAAGTTCTCGTTGGTTAAACCGAGATAAAGTTTATTCGGTGGTTAAACAGTTAAACTCCAAAATACAATGGTTCTTATGGAATTTGACATAAATTAATATTACACAAATAACTGATAAAATATAATCTATAAAAAAGTGTTATGTGATTCTCTAAATTGAAATAAAACATACTAATGAGAAAAAAGGAAATTTATTAACATGTTAAACAAAGCGAAGAATACAAAGACATTTTAAACGAGTTTTAACTTTTAAACATCGGCATTGACATTACCATTTACGGTAGATTCCAGAGATCATTAATCTCTCTGGTTGTTAAAGTATGGAAAGTGAAACGATGTTCGTTAGCGTTGTCTGTGATGTTTGTGGGTGATTTCTCTCAAGATTGGTGATGACAACTGATGTAAAAACACGAAAAAAAAACAATATGGTATGGGAATGGAGGTTCGTTAAATCCAATAAACAAAACAAGGGAAAGATAAACGACGGGATGTAGACAGTGATTCTCAAGGTAAGTCGATTAACCTTAATTTTAAAGATCTTGCGAATGTGTATGTATCACTCTATATTACCAACTTTCCAAACTCTTTTAAATCGATGGGTTTTGATGGTTGAGTCATGTGTGAAAAGTTGGTTAAGATAGCGGATGTCTATATGGCAAGAAAGTTGCCAAAACTTAGGAGGCCTTTTGCCTTTTTTTCTCATTTTTTAAAGGTTATAATTAAGTTTTTTTTTTAAGTATGCTTTTGTTAACCGACTATGTAAAACTTGGGTTGAAGATTACCGTATATTTGCTTCTATGAAAAAGAATCAACCTATTAGAAAAAGTAATGTGCATAGGATTACAGCCAATCACAATGGGGAAGGGAATAATAATTTTCTGGTCTAAAACATATGGTGCAATAATCACGAGAAAAGGGAGTATGGGTGATCACTATAACCTGTCATAGTGACCATTTCGGAAATAAATAAAAAGTTAGATGACCTTTTGGAATTTAAACAAAGTTAAGTGACCAAATGATTCTCGACTTGGAAGAGCCAATCAAGAGGGTGATGTGTCTACTTTAGGCACAAATTTATCCTAGTTTTCCAATGAAGTAGAAAACTGCAAGGGCTAAGTGTTGGCGTGGTGGTATGGTGTAGTATGTAAAATAATTCTCGTCTTGGAAGAGCCAATCAAGAGGGTTGGAGTTATCAAAGTTAGGAAGGTGTATTTTTGGTGGTCAAGGGTTGTGTGGCAGTGGCGGTGGGGCTTAGATATCATTTTGGAGTATTTCGTTTTGCACTTGTAAGTAACAAGGTTGGTTATTATTTTTGTTTCATTGTCGAGCTTAGCGATAACGACTTGTGGTTGATGGCGATGAGGGGTTGTTGGAGCTGCTTTGCGATGTAATTCTTCCGGGAGGATGAGGGATGGTAAGGTCGGGAATGAGCGCACCATATTGATAGAAGCCAATGGCTAGTCTCCTAAGAATGACGAATAAGAAATAGAGAAGTAGGGCAATTTCCGTTATATTTCATCAAAGCAAAATAGAGTACATTAAATAATCAAAATCTAGCTTAAAAATTGGAACATCCTAAGGTAGACTGATTTCTAGGACTATTGGATGACAGTGATTATTTAATGAAAACATGTAACTTGATCAAGTCATGAACATGAAGGAATTTTTGTTGCGTTTATTCTCTAAAGCGGGTTGGATGACTGATTGCCCTATTGGGCGGAGTTGCGTAGCTAAGTGCATGGTTACCGGTGAGCCAACATTGTGGGTAATGGTGAATGGGCTAACAGGGGAGGGGTCGTATCACGAGGACCGGTCCGTTAGTTTTTCATGCCTAGGGCGACAAAGTTAATGATGTCATTATGTTTGTCTCGCACGATGCATCAAACACACATACAACATAAATTAAAATTAAAAATAAAAATACAATATAGTTTTTTAAATTCATATAAATGTGAACAAAAAGTTGCAAAAAAACACCTAAAACAAAGTTATTGCATTTTTTTGGACCAAAACATCAATTACTTTCTGATACTTAGCAATAGCTAGTTCTATCGAAAATCTGGAACACCATAGAAGGGTGAAAAACAATTGAAAGGTGGCATTTGTATATAAAATTTTGATAAATATAAGATCTCAATTTAAATTCAATATTGCTCGAAATACGAACATAATAAATGACAAAGATGCGCCACTACTAGAAAAATGATTTTTCATGACAGACAAATAATGACAGACATTATTTTTATGACAGATAAAAATATTTGTCATAAAAATACGTCATCTATTGTAAAAAAAACTTAAAATTTACAACAGATATAAGTATACGTCGTATTTTAATCTCGTAAAAAAATACGGACGACATTTTATTAAAACTAGCAAATGCTTCGTGCATTGCACGAATTTTTTTTTGGTTTTGTCGGTTTGTTGAAGCGGGAGACAGAAAGGGTTGGTATACGTATAGTCAGCCCACTTATTGTCGGCTAGAAAAAGTGCTTTTTTTTTAATGGAGTTTTTTAAGTTTTTAATATGATATTTCCGTTTTATATATATATATATATATATATATATATATATATATATATATATATATATATATATATATATATATATATATATATATTTTTTTTTTTTTTTTTTTTTTTTTTTTTTTTTTTTTTTTTTTTCTGTTCGGCTGTTGTCATTTAGTTTGAAAATGGAAAAGTACAGCGGAAAGTAATTTTTGGGTATTGGTGCCGGTTATTAGTTTTATAAAGTAAGGGTTTCATCTTTTATTATTTACGGTTTCTTTTTCTTCTTTAGAGCTTGAAGCGCTTCCTCTGTACAGGTATGCTGTACGTCTGTTGTTTTACTCTATAGTCGGAGATTTTTTTGGTAAATTTTTTTGGTTGCTGGTGTGTAACTATTTTAAAGGTGTGTTATTTGATTAGATGGCTTTTAACGGGTTTCATGTGGGGGATCGCATTGAGGTAGTGAATGAAGATGAAGGTTTTGAAAATTCGTATGATCAAGCTTTTTATAGTTTCATTGGAAAAATTAAAGAGTATAATTGGTAAGTGCAAAATACGCAAAACGCTTCTTAATATGTTGTTCCTTTTGGACCTGTTTGTTATGTATCCTAGAAAGACTCACCAGGCTGCCCGTTTCATCCTTAATTCAAGGTCAGGTCCATGGTCATCATACCAATTGGTTGGCACCAACCTCAAGAAACTCGGATAGGCGAGGGTGTAAATGAAATTGACAAAACCTAATCAGAAAAATAACAAAAAGTAAGTTATTTGTTAAATGTGATATTTATAGTATTGACAGATTACCCTTGCAAGGTCTCCAAGCAATGTAAATGCACTTTGACAGGTACTTTCATTCATTTTAAAATACATTGCCACACACATACAGTCCTACAAACACGACCACTCAAACCACCCCCATCTACGTACAACAATGCTTCCGTTTTTGCCGATTAATACAATGAAAAAAGAGTTAAGATTGGTTCTTAAGTATCTGTAACCGACCGCCAAAAACTCATTTTCCATTTTCTAATCATTATCTTTAACACGTAGATGATTCTTTGGAAAGCTATCTGAAACTGAAAACAAAGACCGGATAATTTAGTGCATATGAACAAACGGTTGCAGGAAGTAATGAGCAAAAATGATTAAGAGGTATACCTATAAGAGCAATGAAGTATGCAGTTTCTCTTTAGAGTCTACACGAATTTGACAAAATAAGAAAAAAAAATGTTAAAATGAAAATATGATAGCAAGACATTTATTATTTTAAAATATACTCACCCATGACACATGTAAGCCTGAGAAAGATTGGGAGTACATTACCATTTATTGTATTTTTCCCTAAATCAAATCTAAAAAAAAGTCACAACTTTATGAGAAAGAAAAATCAAAAGTACATTTCTATAAGTTTTGAAAAAAGAAATAACATTAGTTGCTATTTATACCCAAATTGGCAATGTACCTACAGATCCAATTAGTCTATCTTCTGTAACACCAAGTGGAATCTGAATAATCAAGAAAGAAAGCAAACAGGATTATATATGAAGCAGATGATATGTGCTAAAAAAATATCACAATGTTTCATTTCCCCAATGAAACTACCTGCACAAATGGTGATCTAACTACTTGAGTCTTGACTTTACCAGCAAAGTCATATTCCACTCTATCAGCAAGTCCATCTTCCCACCTTTGAGTAAAATAAAGTTTTGTTGTTAGCCAATTAATTAGAAGGAAACATTGCAATTCATATCAAGCATAATGTAATGTAAAAGTGCACATTAATATAGTTGAGATTTGGTAACCTTACTCTTCTGGCAGGCTGGATCAGCATTTGAAGTTGAACCAACAACTACATCGATAGGTGGAAGAAAAGCGCTGTAAAACCCAAAGCGACAAGAGGATTACTGAAACGCAAAGTTACGTTCAATACTAAAAACCGGAAAGCGACAAGAGGATTACTGAAACGACCAAAAAAACCAACCATATCTAGGGCCGTTTTAAACCAGTACAAACGACGAAAAAGATGAAAACGGAAGAAAAGCGCTGTAAGCCTTTCGTAATTTCTTTGTTTGTTTTTTCTGTGAAACCCAGCAACAAATAAAACCCAAAAGATGTAGAAACGTGGAATGAGAGAATCTACCTGCAAGTTAATCAGGAGCTTGATGGTGATTTAATCAGTTTACTCGAAAACAGAGCGGACGACGGATGCAGGGTTTTAATTTGGAAGAAAGCAAGAGACGCCGGAAGACGAAAGGAACGACATGCAAGCAAGAAGGAAACGCAACGGCAGCAGTGCAACAGAAAAGCGACGGGAATTCACCGGATGAAGCCTGAAAGGAAAGAAACGAAACGGCGATTAAGAAAGAGAAGCAATTCGTTGAAGAACACATGGCGATGACCAGGAGAAGAAGAAAGCCTAAAGCAGCACGTGTCATTCGCAGGCAACAAAAATCCGGAAACGGTGAGCCGGTTTCAAACCCCACGAAAAAAAACCCCACCAAGAAAGTAATGGTCGCAAAAAAAGAAGGGAATAAAAAAAGAAGGGAATAACATGATTTAATCAAGACGAACATCAGGCGAATAAAAAAAAGAAGGAAATAACATGGTTCAATCAAGGCAAACATCACGCGAATTAAGTAAAAGAATAATAATGTCTGTCATCCTGAAGCGTCGTTTTTTTAATTTTGGGAGTAATACGCGCGTGTTCCGAAAAAATCGAAACCCCTCATTTTTTATTCCTTCTTGTTCGTATCTTCAAAACCCTAAAGAAGTTTCTCTATATGATTTTGCTCTCGTTTTTTTTCTTATCTCCAATCTCTTTGTCGTTCCTTTGCAAAATTAAAGCACGGTATGCCCCTCGTTGAGATCCTCTCGTTGGTGCTCACGCAAAAGTAGTTTGAATCACAGGTATTGTAAGCCGGTAATTTGCTCTCGTTGGTGCTCTCTTATCTCCGAATTCTTTATAGGATTTCCCCCTCCTGTTCGTGTTCGTATCACAGGTATTTTAAGCCGGTATTTTGCTCTCGTTGATGCTCTCTTCAGTTTAAGATCTTGTTGATCGGAGATTCTGGTGTCTGCAAAAGTAGTATTCTCTTCAGTTTCGTTTCAAATTGCCTCCGACCTTTACCTTACTATCGGTAACTTAACTTCAGCTTCAGTAAATCGTTTGATTGAATTCTAACTTTTAGTTTTTGAATTTTTGAACTTTTAGTTTTTCAATTAATGATAATTTTTTGTTTGATTTCTAAAATCACAGGTTTTAGTGGAAGGTAGAGCATTCTTGAGAGCGTCCATACTCAATAGACCATCTAAACTCAATGTTATTGCTACCTCTATGGTTTCCTCCTCTTTCTCTTTCTTTTTCCTTCCTTATAATTCCGTCCTAACAGAAATTTAGGATCATAGCTTTGTAACAAACTTTTGGGCAAATTTCCAACTTTTATTGGATGATTTTAAGAACTCGCACCGGTTTACAGCTGAAATTTAATTCAGATTATTCATCCTTTTATCGATTTAGGGGAATCGATTCCACATATTACCAAAAACTTGTAACATTGCTTGAAAAAACTAGTTGTCCGATGATTTTTTTTCACTGAACAATGCTTAGATGCTCTAATGTTCAAATTTCGAATGTAGGCTGGTCGATTACAAAGACTTTATGAGTCATGGGAGGATAACTCACAAATTGGATTTGTCATGATGAAGGTATTCCATGTTTCACTGAAAATATCATGTTCTTTGTGTTTGGGTTTGTTTCTATCTCAAGATGTCATTTGGATTTATTGAAGGGTAGTGGTAGGGCATTTAGCTCTGGTGTAGTGTAGACATGGTAACCATCTACCGTTTACTTCAAGAAGGTGTGCACTTTTTTTTATCTTTTTTAATTGTATAAATGAGTTTTATTATGGTTGCAAAGCATCAAGGCTATATAGATCAAGTTCTTACTTTTCTTGCTAAATGGCTACATGTATTATATACAGTTTATTTAGGAACATATTTGAAACAAAATGTGAGTATTCAACTTTCTTCTTCTTTCCTCCTCTCTTCCCTCCATCTCTCTCTCTCTCTCTCTCTCTGTGTTGACTTTTAGACCATTAGGAGTGGGTATCACGGAGTGACCGTGATGGACACGGTGGCACCCCATCACGGCGTGCACACCGCCCCGGGTGCTCCGTGATGGGGGTTACCGTGATGGAAGGTGATGGGGTTCACGGGAGACCACGACCAATCAATTTTTTTTCTTTTTTTTTTTCTTTTTTTAAATTACTTTTATATATATATAACTAGCCAATCACACCCAACCATTTTTATTATTATTGAATTATTTTTTATTGGGAAAAGATGATGTGGTGTGATGGGTATTTTTAGGTGGTGTGATGAGAATGTGATGGTGAGGTGGCGCTGATGTGGCGTCCATCACATTTGGGCAATGTGATGGGTACTCCCACCAGCCTTAACAATTGACTATTGACCATCGTACAGCTGGCTATATTGGATGGTATCACCATGGGTGGTGGTCAGGTGTTGCGGGACCTGGAATGTTTCGCATTGAAAATGAAAAAAAGGTGTGCATTGCCACCTTTTTAAATTTATTTTATTGACTTATATACCCTTGCACTCTTTCTGTAGCTTTCATGGTATGGTAGCGAGTTGGCATCAGCGGTTAAAATCAGCATGTGTCATGCAGTGAGGGACTTAATTGGGATAATCTTCAATTTAAAGATCAAAGTGCACATATGTTTTATTTAAAGAATAGACTTGATGGTTGGAGAATATTTCAGAGAGGATCTTTATAGTACTTCACTTTATACACAACACAGGTAGATTGATTTTCTTTTTTCTTTTTTTCTTTTTTGGATTTAGCTACTTTTTAAAATTAACCTTCTGAAACAAATTACAGTTTTTTGCCACTACAGAAGATCAAATGGGCTTTCATCTAGATGCAGGGGCTTCATTTTATCTTTCTTGTCTTTTTGGTTATTTAGGTAACAGTTTAACTATTAATACAATATTTTTTTCTTTATATTATTTCCAAGAATAAAATATTCTCTTAACTCTTAATCCTATGGAATTTAAATTTTGTAATTTCCATTTGTGCATTCCATTTCTTTTTGACTTAATGAACTTAATAGGGACGGGACTTAATCCAATAAGCCATATATATGTGATTCTTTTCTAATTATAAAAAAAGAACAACTTAATATACAAAGTCAGAAAGATGAGGTTTTCCCGATTAAGTGGCGTATGTACTTTCAGCATTCATTTTTTTTACATTTATTAACAGCCATAATGATTTATTTATTCATTTTATTTCTTACAGAAACTTGCTTGGATTGAAGAATGCCTTGGTCAACTCATGACAGATGACCCTTCTGTCATATCAAATTCTCTTGCTCAATATGGCGATCTTGTCTATATGGATAAAAGCAGTGTTCTTCACAAGTAATCTTCCATTTTTACCCATAATAGCAACATACTTTACTTTTCTTATCAGTATAGATATGTCAAAGCTTGGTTTTTATATAGGGTTAAATGCACATTTAAGCAACCATCTCCTGTTTGTGTTTATTTGTGTTTGTAGGATCTCTAATTTTCTTTATTAGCTTGGTGGAGAATGTTATGTAAAGGTACTACACACAGTAAGCGTTTTTTAAAAATGGATTTTTTAAAACCTTTTTTAAGTTAGATAAATATTGGCATCTATCATTTTGTTGGTTATGCTTATTATTTTTGTTATGCATTCTACTTACAGCTAAATATTATGATTCAGATGTGCACTTTTTGCTGGTTGATTATATGTGACTTCTTAATTTATGTTAAAAAGGTTAATATTTTTGTAAAACTTGTGCGTTACTTGTTAATATGTTGATAGTTGCTTTTGTTAAAATGGTTTTATGTTGATTACAAGCAACACATATGCTGATAAATGATGTTTTGCAGGGAAGAGATTGTTGATAAATGGTAGTACCTTCCATTTGCAGGTTAAATAACTTGTTTCCTATCTCCATTAATGATTTTTTTATATTTAGTTTCATAAATATATATTAAAATGGTAATATTTCCAAGTTCAAGTTCTTAGCTTGGGATCCAATATCATAGAATGTGGAGTTTGCCAGCAGCCATTTCTTGTAAGTGCACACATACACGGTCACGGGCGTTGTTCATTATACGCTCGCCTTTTTGGGTTTTTCATCTATATTTTATTATGACTAGTACATTAAGCTTTTAAATAACTTGGATTTATTTGGGTTGTACGGTTTGATTTCTATGAAATAAGTGTTTGTATTTTATGGTGTAGTTTCTTTTACCATCCTGCATCCACAAAACAGGGGCAATCATTGAATATTGAAGTCAAGGAAATGGGCAAATAAGGAATATGAACATAGTCTCACTTGTGGAAGAGCATAACCAAAAGATTTCTCAAATTGCTGAGCTTTTGCTGTTGAAACAAGTCCTTCATCAACATGATTTTTAAAGGTGTTTAATGTATGTCTATTTTAATATTCGGATCCATAATAGGAATATGTAACCCATAATAGCAATGAATTTACATTTATTTTCTGTTGAAATGATTATTTTTATTTACTATATTATGTACAATGGATTGTCTTTTGCGTATGACATTTTATTTTGTATAATGAGACATTAAATGTGATTTAATTTGAATATTAGTAAAAGTTTGTCATAAATTTACGACAGACAAATGTCTGTCATATTTCATTTATGACGGGGCTTTCAATGACACACTTTGTCTGTCATATGTAGTCGTTTACGACAGGTAATGTCTGTCATAATTGTCTGTCGTAAATTTATGATAGACAAATGTCTGTCGTCTTTCATTTATGACAGGGCTTTCAATGATAGACATTTGTCTTTCATCTATGACCATTTACTACAAGCATTGTCTGTCATTAAAAGTAATTTTTCTAGTAGTGTGCTAGGCCAAGGGAAAGATCGGTAAATCAGTAATTTAAATAACCTGAGTTAGTGTAGGAGTATTTTCGACATTTATTTAAAGTTTGTTATTTTGATGCTATTAGACTGTGCGGTATACGTCCCACGACACTGCTGTGGGTATGAGGTGGCGAGTCCCCACTCCGTGGAACACCGCCCCGGGCTGGTGTCGACCACGGCTACGACCACGGCTACATGGGTAAGCGTGGCTAGGAGGACAACGGGCAACGACAAAAAATCCGAACGTCGGGCTATCCGTCGGTGCTTTTGACCGTTAAAAAAAATGTAATTTGCATTCCTATATATATATATATATATATATATATATATATATATATATATATATATATATATATATATATATATATATATATATATATATATATATATATATATATATAGTCCGGATCAAATGAAAATCATTATTTTCCTAGGAACCTAGGAACCTTTTGATGAATTTTTTTTTTCAAAAAAAAAAAAAACATAATACACTTAGTCGCTTATATTTAAGACTTTTTGTCAAAAAAAATTTGAAAAATAATATGTATACACAAAATGTGCACATATGCACTTTTTTCGCAAATGTGTATATGATCACGTTTCGTGCATAGTGCACATTTCGTGTGTATATATTTTTTTTCAAATTTTTTTTACAAAATGTCTTAAATATAAGCGATTAGGTGTATTATGTCATTTTTTAAAAAAAAAAATCCAGTCAAAAGGTTCATAGGAAAAAAATCGTTCCCATTTAAACTTTAGTCTATATATATATATATATATATATATATATATATATATATATATATATATATATATATATATATATATATATATATATATATATATATATATATATATAACACACACAAATTAAAATTTCATAATTTTAGGGAAACAGGTAGGTGGTTGCTCGGCTTGGGTAGGTGGTTGCTCGGGTGGGTTTTGCGATTGTTGGAATTAGAAGTTCGATGGTGATGATTGTTGAAACGGATTGAAACTTTGTTGGAAAAGTTGTTGTGACATAATCTCAAATTGCGGATAAAAGGGTGCATCACTCAACATCGGGTTAAGCGAATAAATCGGAGTTTCGAACTATGGCCGATACGGTGGTGGAGAAGATGGATCGAACCCGAATAAATTTGGGTTGTTTTGAGGATTGTTTGAAGGGTTGTTTGAAGCCATTTTGGATACAAATAAAGAGATTGTTTCTTTAGAATGTGTAGATGAATGTGTGTTATATGTGTATATATAGAGTATATTTGAAAAAAAAATTAACTTTTCTACCGTTGAAAAACAGTCAAAATGTTTGAAAAAGGAAGAGAGAGACAGCGGCAAAGGCATGTCACTCACTCTTGCCGCCCAAGCCTTGCCGCACCTAGGGAGCGGTGTTTGCCGCCGGCAACGAACGCCACGAGGGATGCCGCCAACGTTTTTGGTGTCCGCTCCGCACAGCCTTACAGAGAAAAAAAAAAAAAAAAAAAAAAAAAAAAAAAAACTAGACGCACAAAGTTGGAAAATAACACAGACCGTGGTTCAAACTAGTTACCCCATAAAATTTGTTGCCCTGTCGTGGGCTTGGGTCAAGCCATGCGTATCACTTGTGCCAAGTACTCTTTATTAACTAAGAAATATAAAAAAGCTTGTATTTAATACCAAATTAATATATTCTGGTCAAAAGTTTACGGCTGTATTTCGAGAAATATTGTCCAATTCATGTGAAAGGAGAAATTTGCATAAATCATAAATGTTATAGACTTTGAAAACTAAAAGATATCGATAGTATGATGTTATATGAAGTCCTCTAAACTAAGAAAAAGTACCAACTATTTTTGCACAAAGGTTGTTTTTTCTTAATTGTCATTACTTGAATGTTATGAGTTCATCGATTTTATCAATAAACTCACTATAGTTCCAATACAAATAAATATTCAAATACATCGCGAAGACTGTTCTTTTATACGTTTATTATTAAAAAAATGTTTATAGAATAATAACTGCATAGAATATTATCATATTTTATCTTGTTTATTTAACAATTTTATTTTTAATGTAGATATAATCGAGAGGGATAATGGCGTAGAAAACGATGGTACCGGTCAACATCCAATCAAGCCTCGACTAAGTTGTGTTTTTCAACTCACAAATTGCACGTGTTATATTTCTCTTAAAATTTGGCATTTCTATGATGTTTAGAAATTTATGTACAAGTCTATATTTCCTTAAGGATTTTCTAATATATGTCTAAAGACACATATAAGAATTATTAATTATGTTAAATAATTTTATTGGAATTATCATTACATATTAATTAGCTTAGGTATTTATTTTATTTTTCTTGATTTACCCTGTTATTATTGTTTCCTAATATTTCATCATTAATATGAAATGATAGTTTCAATAAAAATATTTAAAATAATTAATGATTCTTACGTGTGTCCTTAGGGTATGTGTTAGAAAATCTCATTTACATATCTTTAGTTTATATTATAATATATGTCTTTCAAACTTATTTATATATTGTTATCTTAAAATATAATAACAACGTGATTCGTAAATAATTTTTCATATTAGTTATATTAATAAAAAAATAATGATATTTTAGATTTTTTATTTATACAAGTTGTAGCTATATTAATAATATCTTCTCACAAAAAAGTGTTTATGTTTATGTTTTTGAATGTGTTATGATTCAAAGATGAAGAATTAGAAAATTAGGTTTTTATCGCATCAATGCTTATTATAATATTAATTTTTATTGGAGATGAATGTTTGAAAAGGGAGATATATTAAAACACCAAAAACCCTTATTGTTAATAAAAGAGATAATAAAATAAGAATTTTAGGATTTTCCAGATATACTAAATATATTAAATGTATATCAATTTTTATTTATTTTTGAAACTGTTTCTACAACTTTATTTTTGATTGTTATAATCGATCTTTCAGTGTTTTCTATTATTAAAAGTAGTAGTATTTTGTTTATGTATATATATATATATATATATATATATATATATATATATATATATATATATATATATATATATATATATATATATATATATATATATATATATATATATATATATGTGTGTGTGTGTGTGTGTGTGTGCGTATGTGTGTATGTATGTGTGTGTGTGTATATGTATAACCAAATTACACGACCTAATCACAAAACCTTATTAAAATGACCCAAGATCAGAACTGAACATATGTTCATGTATGAACATGTTCATCTATGAATATGAAATTTACATATGTTCATTGTAACGACCCAAAAATCTTGAATTTATATTCGAGATAACGCTTAATCTAAAGAGCAAAGATTTTAAAAGTGGTAAAATAATGAAGCGGAAAATGTAGTAAAATTCCAAGAGTTTGGAGAAAAATGGTGAAAGAAAGAGCAAAACGGTCATTTGACATCCAAATGACTTTTACGTAAGGAAAATATGATTTTTGAAGCTATTATGTAATGAAATTAACTTAAAAAGAGGAATTTGGAGTTTTGGGACAGTTTTACAAAAGTTGTAATAAAAAGGGGTAATTTAGTCATTTTACCATGAAGAGGGTAACTTGGTCATTTGACCATATTCATGATTTATTATGAAATTATATTTTTGGTCTTGGACTAAAAATGTAAGAAACCAAGTTATAGGTGATAAAAATTGATTATGGTGGCCAAAGTTCAAGATATAGAACTTAGGGACTAAAAATGAAAAATCTGGAAGTATAAATAGATGTGAACACTCCCAAAGTATCTCATTGTTAACGGGAGCAGCAGATGGAGAGGAAGAGATCATGAATTCTTCATGATCTTGAAGGATTATAGTTGGAATGGAAGAATCAAGCAAAGAAAAGAAGATTTCCAAGTGGGTGGAGGTAAGAAATCAAGTTTATGAACTTGTTCTTAGCATCTTCTTCCCGGGTCAAAATTGAAATCTGAAAATTTTAATATATGAAATGGTTCTAATGATTTCTCCCATCTATTAATGATCAAACCTCAAGTAAACACACTTAATTTAAGAGGTGTTGTTGAAATTTTGGAAAAACCTAATTTTTGGCTCAAGAACCCTAGTTCACGGGTCCTTGTGATCAAAGATGGTGTTAATTGTTTTTGTTAAGTTTAATATACTATAAAAGATGGAAGAAATTAGTTGTAAGAGCTAGTTTCAAGAAATTTCAGTTTTTGACCAAATATGTCAAAAAAACGGGATTTCTATGATTTGTCAAGGATTTGAATGATTCCATGGATTAAAACTTGTTATTAACTGAAGGTTTTAGTCATGGAATGATTCCATAAGTATTAAGTCAAGTATCCAGTTCTTAATAAGTCAAAACAGCAAGTTATAGTGTAAAAATCGGACTGCTACAGTGCAAAACCGAAGCAAGAACAAGCAAGAGAAGGCTGCCCAGAAAGAGCACGGGTCGTGCTCATTATGCACGACTCGTGCTCCCCCTGGACATCAAAAATATTGTTTTTTTGCACATGCACGGGTCGTGCTCTTTTAGGCTTAAATGTGCACGGGTCGTGTGTCTCAAGCAGGGGGTTTTGAACTCCGAAACTTGCTATACATGCCCAAATGATCCCAAACTTTAAGTACATGTCCAAAATGGTTTAAAAGTGGTGGAATAAATTTTTAATATGGAATACGACCCCTCGAGGGTACTATTACAGTGTACGTATTGGATACGACTCGTCTAAAGTTAAATATTTAAAAGTTATACACTTGTCTTGACTTTTAATGGTATATTAAGGACTCTAATATGTTATAGAGTCCATTAGAATATAAATTAATGTATCATATACTACATTTAGGTGTAAGTCAAGTGATTGGACATCAAAAGGGTAAAGAGCCAAGGAACGTCTAATCGACTTTTCAAGATCTATAAGGTGAGTACATGCAGTATTTTTACCCATTCTGGGGTACATGGCAAGTAAGTATTTTTAAGATTTCTTATTAAATTTCTATATGTGAAATTATATGCAAGGGTATTATTTCTAACTTGTTTGTGAAAGTATAATACTATATTTGAAAGTATGTTTTGGTCTATGAGCCAATTATGTGAAAGTATGTTTTGGTCTATGAACCAATTATGTTAAAGTATATTTTGAATACAAGTTATACATGTTTGGAAGTATGGATAGGCATATAGCCACAATATGTTTAAGAAGTATGTTTTGGTTACAAATTGTATATGTTTTCAAGTATGAAAGGGCGTATAGCCACAAGATGTTTGGAAAGTATGATTTGGCATTAAGCCTAAAATGTTATAAAGACATGTTTTAAACATATGGTTTATGTAAAATGAAAGTTATGTATTTGGCATCTAGCCATAAAGACATAAAGTGATGTATTTTGGCACCTAGCCACAAGTTTTATGAATATGAGAAATGTTCAAGCAAGCAGTAAGTATTTTGTATGACTGGTAATTGTAGCAAGCAGCGTTAGTAAGGGAACTATGTTCCAACCTACCCGGGTTAGGTAAGGGGTCTACTGGGGAAAATCCCCATCGCGAAGTAGATCGCCTCAGCACTTCTATGGTGAGGATTGATCCGTTCTTTCTAGCCATAGAGACTTGGGGTATCACTTATTGTGATTAAAGCCCTAAGTATAAAAATCCAGCAAGCTTATAAAACCAGTCAAAGAAAGTAAGAAAGATGTTATTTTTGCAAAGCATATTATGAAGTGATTTTCAAAAAGTAAAGAGTTATATTATGTTGTTATTATAAAGTTTTGAAAGAAGATAATTATGCAAGGTATTATATGTAATGATTTTGAAAGGAATAAAGAGCTATGGTATGATAATATTTTAAAACTTTGAAAGATGTTTTATGTCATAAGTTCTATATAAAGATTGGAAAAGAAGTTAAAGGTTTGAGTCTAAAACTCATGTAACTCACGAGACAATTTTTGTCTTACGTATTCTATGTTTTTGCCATGTATTCCACGTATTCTATGTTTTTGCCATGTATTCCAGGTTAAAATAAGTTGCTATAAATGGGATGAAGTTTAGCTGGAGTGGAGCTTGAGTTAGCTCTTAACTTGGACGCAAGGTTTAATCCTCTTATTGCTTACTATGGTTAAATTTGGTATGGATTTGTAACACCCACAGTTTTAAAAAAATGTAAATTATCGGTTTTTGATAAACTGTATTTTTGTATTCATGTATTTATACGAAAAACCATAGTATTTGCAAACAGTAGAAATGGGGTGTCACAAGTTGGTATCAGAGCCATAGTTTAAGCGAATTAGGATTGGCTTGTTCCACTCCTAGGCTTAAACTCATGCTATAGGAATGTTAGTTCATGAAAGTATGCTATATGATGTCTTAAACGACTAAGATAATATGCATCACTTAATATATGCAAGTATATAACATTAAGAAATGTTTAGCTAACGCTTTGATTGAGAAAACGTTTGGCGGCTAAGAAAATAGTATGCTATTTTCCATAACTGTCTATATTTAATAAAGATTATGTTTATAAAGTAGAAAGATTTCTAGTAAAGACCACCATTTATGTATAATGGTGTTATGTGTTAAAGGGACCAGTGATCCATGAAACTTTGTAGTGACAGCAGAATCAATATGTATAGGTGATTATGGTAATATGGGCCCGTATTATCATAATCACAGGATATGTATTGAGACTGATGGAATCATAAAGGAATTATGGTAATCTGGTGGGTAAGGGTTTTGAAGAAAGTAGTAAGGATAACATAGGAGTTATATGCCTATGTAATAAGAATAAGTAAGATTATAAGTACTAAAAGATAATGCAGTAGATATATACCACTTAGAATGGTAAAGAAAAAGGATATTAATAAGATAATTAATACTTTTTAGACAGATTAAAAGACATTAAAGTATATGCCTGACGAGGCGAGAGGAAGTATGAATAAGAGCAACTTAAAGAAGAATTATGGGTATTGATTACCTATATGAGAGTTGTAATACTCTTACATGAAGGATGAAAATTATAAGTAGAATGTATTAATAATATATGAATTTGTAATAATAAAAGAGTGGTAAAGAAAAGTTTAATGCAAGCAAGTGGTGTGCATTGAGCATGACCATTGAATTTAAAATTTTCTTTAAAAGATGTATGAATAATAAATATATAAGGGAGGCAGAATATCGCTGTAAGACGATAAGATTAAAATGATGAGAAAAGCTAAAGAGGGAAGATGTCAATGGTAACAGAGAGTGGACGACTAACTGTCGGGGTTGAACAAAGAAGATAAATGAACGTGTCCAAAGATTGGACAATTGATTAAGTCATAAGAATAGTGGTGAGCCAAGTAAAATGGCAAGCAGCAAATTAAGTGAGACGTAAATAAAGGTGGTAAGTTGAATGCTATATTTACATATAGATTTGGAGGTTGATGTCACGGATTGGCCTATAAAAGAAGCGGCATACAAATGAAGATGCAAGTACCATGATGTACCCGAACAGAAGTAACGTCACAATAAGTAAACGTGGATCAGTGTCTGCAAAGAATATTACTTAATGTAAAGTAGTAGCATGCTGTAACCGTTTGTAGGTTATGACAGGCGTCGTAAAGTGTAAATCGATTATGAAGATTTTTGGTTGTCTCTAAGGAACTTTCCATGACAGAAGTTGGAATTTAGTCAAAGTTGAGAGTTAACAAGCCTGAAGGATGAAGGTAGAACATGCTTACCCGACAAAAATAGAAAACAGTTCGAGTAGTAAATTGTTAATTTATCTCTTAAAAGAATAATGTTAAAAGTTGTCCCTGGACAAATATAATGATAAGATATTGGTTATTAGGGATTAAATTCCGCAACCAAATGAAAGAAGTATAAGAATAAATACCGGTAATAATAGGGTATAATGACGTGTGTTAACTGAAGAAAACCAAAAGTATGTAAGTAAGACGACTAAATGTCATAATCAATGCGAAGTAAAGAACAATAGTAAATGTCTAAATAAGTATTAGACAAAGAATCAAAGACAGGATAAAAATTATTATAAATAGACAGGAAGTTACTACTTCCGAAGGGAATATAAAAGAACGAGATGGTTTTACGTGTCTATAAATATAAAAGAACGAGTAAGTTTTGAAATATATACATAATGTATAAAAGTATAAAGGTGGTTATGAAATTGGTATTATGAATAGAATACTATAATGTATGAAGCAAAAGAGTAAGATAAAGTATTGGGCATATTGCCTCGAAATACAAAAGAATGAAAGGTGATGAGATAATAAATGACAATTGAGTATCACCTAAAGATACATAAGAAGTAAGTTTTATATGAGAAATGAAATTTATAATACTGTAAAGAAATATATAGTGTAAAGAAGCGGAGCTTAAATGAAAGAATAATATAATGTGATTAAGCATGTAGTTTATAACACATGGAAGAGATGGTAAAAGACCTAAAGATAAGAAAAATATTTTTGTAAGCATTAGCTACAAGAAGTAAAGAGTAATAAGTAAGAAAATGTGAATGTTCATATACAAGATGTATGAGACTTGAAAAGTCGTTTAAAAATGGAGTCAATCATGGTAAACAATTGAAATACTGATAGAGAAAGAATAAACATGAGATAGAGTGCTAATTAAGCACTAGTGCAAGAAATACAAATTTCAAGAATGTATAAAAATATAAAGTATTAATATGAAAAGGGTACATGGAGTGTCCCAAAAGGAAAGAAAAGTATACTTATGAAAGTATTGTAAAAAAACTGAAGAAATGAGAAAGACATGTTTACACTAATAAGTAATGAGTAAATGAGACCGAAATCTCATAAAAGAGGGTGAAAGAAGTATTTAGAATGTTAGGATGTCGAAATGTGAAAGTAATACAAGTAAAGTATGATATAAGACAAATATTAGAGAAGATAATACATATAATGTACTGGAAAAGAATAAGAAGTATGTGAAAAATGATTTTTTCTTAAGGGTGTGAATTAAGAAGGAAGTTGACTGAAATAATAGAACAACTTCAATAGTAAAACTGTACAAGTTTATAAGGACAAGTATTGTGTATTATACGAAGAAAGAAAGTTAATGATGCTTGATTATAAACATAAAAAGCGGTACATCGTTTTAACACTTTCAGAATGAGATATGCAAATTCTCGTGAAAGATATGCTGATTCGACAGATTCTGTCTCAAACAGAAAAGTAGGATGTGAAGTGAAACGAAAGGAAGAAAACGCATTCCTTAAAAATGGTAGTTAACTGAGGGTTGTCAGTAGAGATAAAGAAAGAATAAAAGCAAACTAATTATGAAATAACGTATGAGCAAAGAGATAAGAAAAGAGAATAAATAAGTTATGAAGTTGTGTTTAAGTGAAATAACCATTAAAGGATAAAATACCGTTTTTAAAGGAAGATATCGTGTATTTATAAAAAAAAATAAAAAAAAAATCACCAAATTGTATTTGGGAAGAAGTTTTATAAGTAAAGAATATGATTAATATAATTTCATGAAACTTTGTTATAGATATGAGAAGAATTACAAAGTAGACTGTTATATTTGATGAAAGTATGAAAGTATGAAACTATTTTGTAGAATGAGTTTTAATAAGAGATGTTGTATATAATTGAAATGAGGTAAAAAAGAAAGTAACTAGAATATAGAGTATGAAGTAGGAATGAATGACTAAAAGGCTTAAGTTAAGTTATATGCAAAGACAGTTCAGATACGGTATAACGTATATTATATGTTGAGCTGGGGAAGTGTCCTAACCCTAATAAACTAAATAAAAAGTTGAAGGATGCTAAGATGCGAGTTAAATCCAGAAAATAGTAAAAGTCATGGTATGTTTCATGTGTAATATTGAAAGAATTGAAAGTAGGAACTTCTAAAAGTTGACAAAAGAACTAAAAGCAATTATAGAAGGAAAGATTAAAAGTTAAAAGGATGAAGAATACGATTATGTGTCGGAAAAAGAAAGTATCTACTAAGAACTCAACTCTAGTTGTGAGCCATGGATAATGAGGGAGAGGCAATTCCTTAATTAATAGTTGTGTGATGATTCCGAGGACGGAATCCCAATAAGGGGGAGGTAGTTGTAACGACCCAAAAATCTTGAATTTATATTCGAGATAACGCTTAATCTAAAGAGCAAAGATTTTAAAAGTGGTAAAATAATGAAGCGGAAAATGTAGTAAAATTCCAAGAGTTTGGAGAAAAATGGTGAAAGAAAGAGCAAAACGGTCATTTGACATCCAAATGACTTTTACGTAAGGAAAATATGATTTTTGAAGCTATTATGTAATGAAATTAACTTAAAAAGAGGAATTTGGAGTTTTGGGACAGTTTTACAAAAGTTGTAATAAAAAGGGGTAATTTAGTCATTTTACCATGAAGAGGGTAACTTGGTCATTTGACCATATTCAGGATTTATTATGAAATTATATTTTTGGTCTTGGACTAAAAATGTAAGAAACCAAGTTATAGGTGATAAAAATTGATTATGGTGGCCAAAGTTCAAGATATAGAACTTAGGGACTAAAAATGAAAAATCCGGAAGTATAAATAGATGTGAACACTCCCAAAGTATCTCATTGTTAACGGGAGCAGCAGATGGAGAGGAAGAGATCATGAATTCTTCATGATCTTGAAGGATTATAGTTGGAATGGAAGAATCAAGCAAAGAAAAGAAGATTTCCAAGTGGGTGGAGGTAAGAAATCAAGTTTATGAACTTGTTCTTAGCATCTTCTTCCCGGGTCAAAATTGAAATCTGAAAATTTTAATATATGAAATGGTTCTAATGATTTCTCCCATCTATTAATGATCAAACCTCAAGTAAACACACTTAATTTAAGAGGTGTTGTTGAAATTTTGGAAAAACCTAATTTTTGGCTCAAGAACCCTAGTTCACGGGTCCTTGTGATCAAAGATGGTGTTAATTGTTTTTGTTAAGTTTAATATACTATAAAAGATGGAAGAAATTAGTTGTAAGAGCTAGTTTCAAGAAATTTCAGTTTTTGACCAAATATGTCAAAAAAACGGGATTTCTATGATTTGTCAAGGATTTGAATGATTCCATGGATTAAAACTTGTTATTAACTGAAGGTTTTAGTCATGGAATGATTCCATAAGTATTAAGTCAAGTATCCAGTTCTTAATAAGTCAAAACAGCAAGTTATAGTGTAAAAATCGGACTGCTACAGTGCAAAACCGAAGCAAGAACAAGCAAGAGAAGGCTGCCCAGAAAGAGCACGGGTCGTGCTCATTATGCACGACTCGTGCTCCCCCTGGACATCAAAAATATTGTTTTTTTGCACATGCACGGGTCGTGCTCTTTTAGGCTTAAATGTGCACGGGTCGTGTGTCTCAAGCAGGGGGTTTTGAACTCCGAAACTTGCTATACATGCCCAAATGATCCCAAACTTTAAGTACATGTCCAAAATGGTTTAAAAGTGGTGGAATAAATTTTTAATATGGAATACGACCCCTCGAGGGTACTATTACAGTGTACGTATTGGATACGACTCGTCTAAAGTTAAATATTTAAAAGTTATACACTTGTCTTGACTTTTAATGGTATATTAAGGACTCTAATATGTTATAGAGTCCATTAGAATATAAATTAATGTATCATATACTACATTTAGGTGTAAGTCAAGTGATTGGACATCAAAAGGGTAAAGAGCCAAGGAACGTCTAATCGACTTTTCAAGATCTATAAGGTGAGTACATGCAGTATTTTTACCCATTCTGGGGTACATGGCAAGTAAGTATTTTTAAGATTTCTTATTAAATTTCTATATGTGAAATTATATGCAAGGGTATTATTTCTAACTTGTTTGTGAAAGTATAATACTATATTTGAAAGTATGTTTTGGTCTATGAGCCAATTATGTGAAAGTATGTTTTGGTCTATGAACCAATTATGTTAAAGTATATTTTGAATACAAGTTATACATGTTTGGAAGTATGGATAGGCATATAGCCACAATATGTTTAAGAAGTATGTTTTGGTTACAAATTGTATATGTTTTCAAGTATGAAAGGGCGTATAGCCACAAGATGTTTGGAAAGTATGATTTGGCATTAAGCCTAAAATGTTATAAAGACATGTTTTAAACATATGGTTTATGTAAAATGAAAGTTATGTATTTGGCATCTAGCCATAAAGACATAAAGTGATGTATTTTGGCACCTAGCCACAAGTTTTATGTATATGATAAATGTTCAAGCAAGCAGTAAGTATTTTGTATGACTGGTAATTGTAGCAAGCAGCGTTAGTAAGGGAACTATGTTCCAACCTACCCGGGTTAGGTAAGGGGTCTACTGGGGAAAATCCCCATCGCGAAGTAGATCGCCTCAGCACTTCTATGGTGAGGATTGATCCGTTCTTTCTAGCCATAGAGACTTGGGGTATCACTTATTGTGATTAAAGCCCTAAGTATAAAAATCCAGCAAGCTTATAAAACCAGTCAAAGAAAGTAAGAAAGATGTTATTTTTGCAAAGCATATTATGAAGTGATTTTCAAAAAGTAAAGAGTTATATTATGTTGTTATTATAAAGTTTTGAAAGAAGATAATTATGCAAGGTATTATATGTAATGATTTTGAAAGGAATAAAGAGCTATGGTATGATAATATTTTAAAACTTTGAAAGATGTTTTATGTCATAAGTTCTATATAAAGATTGGAAAAGAAGTTAAAGGTTTGAGTCTAAAACTCATGTAACTCACGAGACAATTTTTGTCTTACGTATTCTATGTTTTTGCCATGTATTCCACGTATTCTATGTTTTTGCCATGTATTCCAGGTTAAAATAAGTTGCTATAAATGGGATGAAGTTTAGCTGGAGTGGAGCTTGAGTTAGCTCTTAACTTGGACGCAAGGTTTAATCCTCTTATTGCTTACTATGGTTAAATTTGGTATGGATTTGTAACACCCACAGTTTTAAAAAAATGTAAATTATCGGTTTTTGATAAACTGTATTTTTGTATTCATGTATTTATACGAAAAACCATAGTATTTGCAAACAGTAGAAATGGGGTGTCACATTCATAAATGAACATGGATCATTTTCATATATATATATATATATATATATATATATATATATATATATATATATATATATATATATATATATATAAACTACAAATTATAATACCCATGTTAAATAGTTTATCGATTATTTACTAATCATAATTAATTAGGACACTCCATAAGAAAATATAAGTATTTGATATGTGTTTAGGGAAGCCGTCCTTAACACCACTCCATAGTAATCCAATTCAATCAAGTTCTTCTATTAAAAAACTAATTTATTTCTATTCCAATTGCACAACCCAATTCAATCCAATATCAACAACTCAATCAAAACTAGTTTTTATTAAGTAAATATAATTAATGATTATTTTTATTTCTTTAAATTTATTAGAAATATGTAAAAATAATTATTTTATTTCAAAATAAATAGATTATTTATTTTAAATGTAAAAACTAAATAAAAGTAGATAAAAATTGTTTTATATTGATCAAACATACTTAATAAAATATATAAATAAAGTTACAATCATAATATGAAATATAAAATTACAAATACGAAAATGGAAATGAAAAACTACGTAATTATTCATTAATGTCAAATTTTTGTCATATGCGTTCAATCAAATCATTTCTAGAGCCTTATGAGCTAATGCTTTGTGAAGTTGTTCCCTATTGATCATATAACTGGATAGGTCTGCAATTTGTTCAGTAGAGTATTGAAAAGATTCTTCACCATCTTCAATAAAGAATCTTTGTTGTCGGTTTATAGGCATGTCATTTATAAATTCAGATGTATCATAATAGTTAAGGTATGTGTGTCGTTCATCCCCAATGATCATATTATGGAGGATAATACACGCAATCGTAATCCATCATATCCTTGTCCCACACAAGACATGGGCGTCGAAGAAATGCAAAACAAGCTTGTAGAACTCCAAAATCTTGTTCAACATCTTTTATGGAGGCGTCTTGATGTTCAGCAAACAACTTGTGTTCCGAAGTTGTGGAGAAGTTATTAACTTGACAAAGGAAACTCATAAAGGATATATGTCGTCAGTGAGATAATATGCCTTATTCTTTTCCCAACCATTCACAATGTAACTCACATTTGGTGCTCGACCTGCTAGGACATCATCAAAAATAGGAGACCGATGGAGGAGGTTAATGTTATTGCACAAACTTGGTGTTCTAAAGCATGCATACCATATCCATAAGTCGTATGATGAAACAGCTTCCAAAATGATTGTTGGTTTACCACTTTTGCCTGCATATTGCTTAACCCAACCGATGGAGAAAATTTTCCATTCCCAGTGAATGCTACCTATCACACCTCGAAATTCACGTTCTTCCCCAATATGGAATAGTCTTTCCAAATCAACTTTATTATGCTTTCTCACGTACTTTTCATTGGACCATGAAATGACACTTTTTACGAACTTTATAAAAGCATCCATTGTAACAGTTTCACTCATTCTCAAATATTCATCTTGTGCATCTGCTGATGTCTCATACGCCAACACCCACATAGCTCCGGTACATTTCTACAATGGTGAAAGATCTTTTCTACATGTGGCATCACGTCTTTGTTGAAAATATTTATCATTGGTTGTAACGGCTTCCACTATACGAATGAATAGTGGTTTTGAATTCGAAACCTACGTTGAAAGGTTGCTTGATCATACACTGGATTGTCAATGGAGTAGTCTTCCATAAACGTGCCTCACCCTTCTCACATTCCCAATCATAGTTCCTCCTTCTTGCTCTTGGAGGCTGATATCATATGATTATACTTGGCATGGTTATGAGTAATTTATCAATGAAGAGTTAGGTTGGATATGAAAGTCATCAATCATGATACTATATTTATACACCAAAAATAATGATGTTTGTTTTTTATATAAGATAATCTTATTTTATCAAAGATAAAATCCAAGCCTCCAATAAAAAGTTGACACATAGAAGTGAAGATAATGTTACATTTACTAGTTGCTAAGATGAAATCCATAACTCCATGCAATAAAGTTGATACTGACAACTCCATGTGCAATAAAAAAATAGCAATGACTCGCAACTAACCTCTAGACAAGTGAAATGCAAAACTATATAATAAAATATTGTAGAAATACATGAATCAAGACTGCATAATAAAATATAGTACACATACGTGAAATACAATGAAATGTCTTACAAATATGTGAAATATAAAACTACAAATAAAATATCTTACAAATACATTAAAAACATACTGAAAATAAAACCACACAAGTTGCATATTTATCATCATATTTTCTTCCATTTAGTTTCCATAAAACTTCGACATTAGAAAGTGTTTCATATTTTCTTCATCGGGCGATAGGGGTTCCTTTGTAGCAGTGTGTTCAAATGCACAAGTTCTATATTCATTATCTCCCTTTCTTCTATTTTTGCTCCCTTTGTTGATCTAAATAAAGTCTTTTTTTCGTTACTTCAAATTCGTCTCTAGTAAGTCTCATTGCACGAAGTTATGCAATAATTTCATTAGAAGCCTTACATTTTCCTTTTCTTTTAGTCATATCTATACCAATTGGACGTTTAATAGTTGAACCATCACGAGTTGGCGTTTCTGGGTTGGAACGAACAAAATATTCCCCTTATTCAGTAGTCCTTGAGCTTTTAGTTGAACCATCATTTTCTTCATTATCCACTTCAAATTTAGGACGAGAACGTGTTGTGTCACGATCAAGCTGTAAATCCTGCTTTTGATGTTTACACATAACCTCATTGAAAACTATAGTGTCATTAAGTTTTCTCTCACCTGCCTCATTAAATTCTATGAGCTTTATTTTCAACACCTTTTAGACTCAGTCCACTTCTTTTTAGTCTATATGCTTCTCGGTATAAACTAACCTATTTGCAGGCACTTTAGTTAAGTCATTTCCAACGACCTTTCATTTGAACAATGTTTCTATTACCAAGCTTTTGGGGGCTTTCCGCTTGATTTGCATCATACAGCTCCTTCACTCGTGCCCACAATGATGTTTTTTTGGTTTTTGCCACAAACCTCATTTCCACTAGTGAGACAATATGCTGACATTAAGACGATTTCTTCATCAACATCCTATTTTATCGCCTCTTGGATTCTTCCCAATATTTTTTGAGGTTTGAATATTATCGATAACAAAAAATCGATTGGAGTTTGAGAAAAACTGAGAGTTTTCATAACTAAAGTTGTCATAATTTCGAGAATCATCAAGTTTTGAAATGAAATTTGGATACAAAGGATTCATGATATCAAATAAGAAAGCAAAAGAGATTAGAAATGAAGAGATGAGATGGAATATAACCTATGTCAATATTATACTATATATAGAGAAAAAAATTACAAATATTGATATTTAAAAAATATATATATTTGATTGAGATATTTTAGATTTTTAAGATGATAAAATTTCTCCAATCTATTTAGATATCATTATTCATTGAGCAATATGTATCAATTCAGGACTTAATATAAAAATAAGGCCTACGACAGATTCTAAAACAAGTTTGTAAATCTTAGGCTCCGATTAGGACCATTAGACCTTACCACGATCTAAACATATCTCTTTAGGTTATGTTTGATAAGACGCAAAATAGTTTATTTTTTAAGTTTTTTAGGTTGTTATGTTTGACAAACATAAAAATAATTTATAGTTTATTTTTCTAAAAAGAGTATCCAAGTATTATTTCAATGAGCGTGTTAAGTTATTATTTTTTTCAAATATGCCTTTTATTGATTAAAAACGCTACGTCACCAATAAACAATTTTTTTGAAATTATATTAATTGCAAATGAAAAGCACTTCTAATCTAATTAGATATGAATATCTTTATTATTAACAAAGAAAAAAATAACATATATATACAATATATTATGTTAAGTTCAATCATATCCTAGTATGATCCAATTTGTTATAAGTAATGTATCGCTAAATTTTATTTTGTAACTCTTAAACATATATATCATGTTTTTAGCGGATGACATGACCATCTTTTATGTTTTTAATTTATTAAAGAATTTATTTTTTCTCAAGAGACTTTGAATCGTGTATATTCATCTATCTATTCGCGTTGTATCAATGTTTGTTGATAGTGTTGAATAATAGATCGAAAATATTAAACATAGTGTCAAAATTTAGTAAGAATACTCAAATAGATGTAATAATGATGACATTTACTCATTATATTCGAAGAAATGACCGGATGGATCTGATTTTAATATTGTTCAACAATACAGTAATTAAACATATACAAAAGAATTAGATGCTCATTCAAGAGATGCGATAAATTCGTTATAATATTACAAATATGATATCAGATGCAAAAAAGTTAACTTAAACATAAAAAAAGTTATCTAGTATTTAATTTTTTTAATGAAATGCATTACATATTTGTCTTGTTCGTCTATTCATCTCAAGTTAGGCTGAACATTGTGGCACATAGGTTAGTCCCCTTGTAATCATGTACCTTTAGTTGTATATGGTCACAATGATCTTGTATCTTTTTCTAGTTTAAGATGTTTTCTTCATAGATGTTACAATTTGCATCTAAAATATTTATGCTTATTGTATAATAAGTTACAGTTGATTCTACCTTCAATGTCTTAATAAACTTCAATTATAAGACCAATAGGTGTGGGTGCATCGTGGGGTGCGGTAAAGGTGACATGTCATTACGGTTCTCGCAGTAATACTTCCTGGGTCTCGAAATCCACCGCATATTGAGGATAACCACGATGGAAATGTATCATGCCTCATCCCTCCTAACCATTTCTAATGACTACTTTTGATACATAATATATATATTTTTTATTTTTTTTACCCTCTATAAATATCGATAAAACTAGCACTTTTTACCATGGATTAAATCAATATTCTAATCTTCTAATTCTTCTAATCCAATTTTACATTCAAATGACTTCAAAACGATTCCCACAATAACACCACCCCAACATGTACATGAAACCAATAGTATTTTACTAATTCTAATACACTAACTAGAAACATTTTTTGTTTCGATTCTCCAACACCACTTTGAGTGCCACAATATGATACCCTTATAATTCACCCAACCAATTTTAGTTTCCCGCAATGCATTCGTTTTTTCCTACGCAAAACCTAACCCTAACTTTATTTATCAACTTCTTGCCTCTTTCCGAATACGTTCCCGAAACCCAATCACCACCCTAACCAGTAACTGAACCATCCCAACCTAAAAGAAAATACGAGAAAGCCATTCAAGCATAGACAACCGCAGAAGAAGTTGTAATGGCCTGTTCGTGGGTCGACAAATCGAATGACTATGCGACCAACAATTTGCAACTATTGCAACATTTTTATAGACACGTTACAAATTGTTTCTACAAAGACACAGTTTGAAGCAAGTACCTTTCGAAGAGCAGTTGTACACCAAGTATCAAGACATAAAAATGGTAGTTATAAAAATTCAACGAATTGTATAGTTTGCGGAGAAATCACACCTCTTAATCTAATGCTAAATTGCTAATGCACAAACAAGAGATTATAACCAAATGTAAAGTATAATCAATCTTTAAGTATAAAAAGATGAGAAAAATACAAAAATAGCCAATTTTTTTTAAGCTTTTGCTACAAAATAGCCAAAAGACCAAAACAGCTAGGAAAAATCGCAGCTGGCTATGGGCAGTTGCAAAAATGATGATGTGGCAGTCCCCAACTGCGATTTTGATGACATGACACTCCCTCCAGCTGTGAAAATAATGATGTAGCATCCCCCGATTGCGATTTTGAAGACGTGACACTCCCTCCGGGTGCGAAAATGATGATGTGGCAGTCCCTCCAGTTGTGAAAGTTTTATAGTATTAAAAAAACTCATTTAAAAAAAAATAAAAAATTTAAACCTCACAAATTTTCATAGATGGGGATGATTCACCTGCAAAAGTACAAGCATTTGACGCACAAATGGTGCATTAAACGCTTGACTTTTTGCAGATATATATGATCCAACTGCAAATGTTCAAGCTTTTAATGCACATTTTGTGCATTAAATGCTTGTACTTTTGTATATGGATCATCCAATTTCCAATTTTTCCTATAGTATTTTTTGATCAATACAACTTTTTAACGAAAAAGTCAAATAATATAGCAATACAATTAATACAACTACGAAAATGGGATAAAAATAGAAAACTTACGTATATTTTTGGGGTAATCTTTAGCCATGACCGTAGAGAGAATATTGTAACTTGAAAGTATGAAAATGAAAAATTCAGGTTTTCTATATGTTGGGTACCATGGGCCAAATTGCAACCCAATACACTCCACTTTATCAAAATCGCAACTCATAGGCTGCCACGTCATCATTTTCGAAGCTGGCTGCGATTTTCATGACTATTTTGATCTTTTAGATATTTTTTGATTATTTTATAGTAAAAGTTTAAACAAAATGACTATTTTTATCTTTTATCTCTAAAAAAAATCTAATTTTGACACCTTCTTTTACTTAATTAATACATTTTTTCTTTTACTTAATTAATACATTTTTCTTTTATTATTTTTTATCCAAATAAAATACAAACAAAGTAAGGTGGAGTAGTGAAGGGAGTGTAAATTATAAAACCTCCCCTATCATCTTCCCCAAATCCCACACCCACTCTCATCACCTGCAAATCAATCGAAAATGGCAGCAGCTGCATCACTCCACACTGCTACACTCTCCTCTTCTTCAACTCTTGTTCAGGTAATCAACGCACATATTCTCAACAAATTCTTTGCATTTATTTCTAATACACCTGTTGATCAATCACCAGCAGGACCGAAGATCAAGACTCCCTGTTCGATCCGTATTACCGATTACCACCTTCAACTCACGAAGATCATGCACTAACATCCGAGCCTCATTCACTGATTTCTCCGTTTCTCCCAACACCGGTAGATCAAATTTAGTTATCGTTTGTTTAATCGTGGTAGGTCTAAATATAATAGTTAATTAATCGATGCTTTTAATTTGTAGGTGGAAGGACCGAATTAGATGCTTTGTCACGCTTCAGCGAAGTCGTTCCGGATACAGTTGTCTTCGATGATTTCGAGAGGTTGTATACATTGACTGTTCGCGAACTTTCCTGATTTACTTGATGAATTTATTTACTTACGGCGACTTGTAGATTTTGAATATGTCTTTATCTTTGTCAAACTAAATAATTGCCTTTTGAACTATACATAGGTTTCCTCCAACTGCTGCCACTGTTAGTTCATCTCTTCTATTGGGAATTTGCAGCCTCCCTGATACAACTTTTAAGGTAAGCACATGTATATGTTACTTGGATTTCTTACAGGAATGATTAATAAATTTGAACAATAAGAGAGGTTTAAAGATCAAAGACTCTTATGGTTCATGATGAACTGATGATCCATGGTGATGTACAAACAAAGAACTTACTGAACTTATATTTTTTCCCAAAATAAATGATGAAAAGTGAAAGCAACTTTAAATAAGTAAACTCCTTGATGGATGATGTTCGTTAACATCGATGTTTTCATACGATTTTGAATTTGAAAAATGAAGAAAGAATATTCATTGAACTAAACCTTATGTATGTGTATATTATGAGTTTGATTGAACTTTTTTTTTTCAATTAATAAGGCTTCTATGTTTACCATTTGTCTTCAGGGTGCTGTGGATACTGCATTAGCAGATAAGCAATGCTATGGTCTAGAGACCCCAGATGCTCGCATGACATGTTTTGTGAATAAGGTAAATATTTGACTACAATAATAAACTTTGTTTTTATTGACTGTTTTTGATATATAAATGGTAAAAATCAGGCTTTAGTAAATGTTGGTGGTGAGTTATCAAAACTAGTACCTGGTCGTGTTTCAACCGAAGTGGATGCTCGCCTTGCATATGATACTCATGCCATTGTTGGAAAGGTATAATAAATGGTTCTGAATTTATAAACCTTTATATAATGTACTTTGTTGTAATGCTCATATTTTGAATGACATGAGGGTTTTTTATGTCTTATATTGGTTTTTAGGTTTTAGATTATCAATATTTTTTTTTACTATATTGTAAGCACCTAATCATGATAAGCCAATTGTTTAAGCACCTGAAATGGGAGGTTTTTATAAAACTTGTTACTATTTTCCAACCTGTTTTAAAGCTTATTACTTATTACCATTGGAAAATATAAACTTTCAACAAATATGCTTTAATTACTTATTGTAGAATAAGTGGTTATCGAGTTTATATATTTTTTCATTTACCTTATCTCAATAATATATCATTTTACCCTCTTAATCATATTTAAATTTTGAATCTTTATTGAGTTTTGACTCTTTAATCTATTTTATTAAATATACAAAATAAAAATGAATATTATATTGAAATGTCAAGGTTTAACATCTTATTTATAATTTTACTGATGTGCAGGTTGAGAACCTGTTGAATTTGTACAATAGTATTGATGTCCCTGCTGAACGTTTGTTGTTTAAAATCCCCGCCACCTGGCAGGTAAGTGTGCAATAAGATATTATAAATGTTTTTATGTAATTGAAAATTTATATAGTTTTATAGAAGCTAATTGTTTTATTTTTTCAGGGAATTGAGGCAGCAAGATTGTTGGAGTCTGAGGGTATACAAACACATATGACTTTTGTGTACAGGTATTAATTACTATATAATTAATAAATTTGACATATTGCTAATTTTATAGCCAAGTTAATCTTCATATTACTTGAAAAAGCTCAATCAATATCCAAAAATCAACATTATAGCAAAACCTTTGTAGAAATGAAATTAACATTAAATAAAAACAAAATGCCTATCCAATAACTTTCTAAATGACAATAATAAAACACAAGATTCATGACATGTAAAGATTACAAAGGAAATAAGAGAAAAAAAAAGTAAGTTGGAAAATGCTTTCTAGGGCTATTTTCATTGATCAGGATGAAAAGGGCATTCACATCTTTTGTTCAGACGATAGATAAAGTCCCTGTCCCACTTTTTTGGGCGAGACAAAAAATTCCACTTTTTTAGTTGGGATAAATAATTACAGTTTTTGTCTGAGACAAAAAATTGACATCTGTCCTGGTCACAGTCATTTTTTTGGATGAAACAAAAAATTGCAATTTTTGTTTTTTTTTTTCAGCTTTTGTCAGGCTGCTGCTGCTGCTCAGGCTGGTGCTTCTGTAATTCAAATATTTGTGGGGCGCCTTAGGGTAATAATTACTTTTCACTTTTTTATTTATTTTTATTTCCACATTATTTTTAAAATCCTAATTTGGTAAACTTAATTTCACAAATTTTTAGGATTGGGCACGCAACCACAGTGGTGACCCCGAGATAGAAGCCGCTCTTAAAAGAGGCGAAGATCCCGGATTGGCTTTGGTTAGTATCATAACGCGTTTATTTATTTTTTTTAATTTTAATTTTTAATTTCTTTTTTGTATTTTCACTTGGTTTATTTGGTTGGATGGAATGGAATAATTAAGGTAATGGAATTGGGCATTACTATTCTATATATTTTATTTAATTATAATTATATAAGTTACTATCTATAAAACAAAAAGAAAATTATAAAGCTCGTTAAAATCCAAATAAGAATATGATAAAATGATATTTTCTAGTCATTTTAGAAAATAGATAAATCATTTATAAATCCAAAAGCTTACAATTTCTAATCATTTTAGACACATTTTTTTTTCTTGCAGGTGACAAAAGCTTACAATTATATTCACAGATACGGGCATAAATCAAAATTAATGGTTGCCTCAATCCGAAACAAGCAGGACGTTTTCAATGTTTTAGGGTACAATTTAATAATCACCCGTTTGGTATAATTTTCTTATTTTATTATATTCTTGCCTAATATATATATATTATTATTTTTTCAGGGTGGATTATATAATTACTCCATTGAAGATATTACAGGCTTTAAAGGAATCCACTACACCTGATGATGATAAATATACATTTGTTGAAAGACTAAACTCAAAATCAGCTGCTGCATATAACTTTACTGAAGAAGAGGTATGTATGCTCTTGGATTATTTTTTTTTGTGATTTAATATTTAAAACTAATTTTGTAAAAATGAGAAAATAAAACCTTATCATATGCAACAACAAAATTTTTTGGACAAAATAAGGAAATGAAAACACAAAAAGAAACCGTCTTGGCCTTTTTTTTTCTAAAGTAAATGCAAGAATTAGCAACATACTTTCATTAAAATCTTTATTATAGCATCCTACTTTAATTTCATTATGTTATAGCATTGTACTTTGAAAATTCACGCAATTATAGAAATCTCATCCATATATAAAGCAATTTTAGTGCTATAATTGGGTGAATTTTTTTAAAATTAATGTCTTTTGATAAAAATAAATTGGAAGTACAATGCTATAATTAGGTAGACTTTTTAATGTACAATATTTTAATAGAAAAGCATAAAAGTACACTGATGTAATAGCATTGTACTTTGAAAATTCACCCAATTATAGAAACCTCATCTAATTATTAAGCAAATTTTACCGTTATAATCAGGTAAAATTACTAAATTTAATGTCTAATAAAAAAAAAATTGAAAGTACAATGCTATAATTGGGTAGACTGTCTAAAGGTAGAAAGGAATAAAAGTATGTAATAGAAAGAAATGAAAGTTGGATGCTATAATACACAAATGAATATAAGTAATTTGTTATTTCTTGCATTTAGCTCCATACCGCCTAACGGGGCCCACTGTGTACCTAATTTACATTTCACATGTATTTACAGTTGGTAAAGTGGGACCAACTTAGCTTTGCGTCAGCAATGGGGCCCGCATCGTTGGAACTTTTGGCATCGGGGATGGATGGTTATTCTAATCAAGCCAAAAGGGTTGAAGAGTTATTTGGAAAAATATGGCCACCACCAAATGTTTAAGCGATCACATCAAAAGTGTTTACATGAAACCGCGTATGTGGTTTGTGCTTTGTAATCTTTTTGTTATTTTATAAAACAACTCGACTCTTTTGGTATCTATGTTTTCACTAATGATTACGAGATGACAGTTTTGTCTAATGTGCTGCTTGATACTTGTTGATTGAGTAAGAGGTTTGACCCGGTCAGACTTATCATGAAGCTGACTGGGTAAGAGATAAATTTAAGGGCTTAGGACCAAGTCAGAGGTAAAATTTAAGGTTATCAAACGGTCTGACCGAGTCAGACGAAAGCTCTTATTAGTAAGAGGCAAATCAAACAGCCCCTAAATGTTAGTTTGTGTTTTCCACTTGCGACAATGGACTCGTGTCAACGTGTGCAAAAAAAAAAAAAAAAAAAAAGTATTTTTAGTCAATTTTTAACTCAAATAATGTATTTTTAAAATAACCATATAAGCTTATATAATCAAGTGGGGTATTGTATTGTTACCAACTTACCGTTATGTCAAATTTTAATTTAACTAATTTTATATTTGATTATAAATTTGCAACATAGGTATTGAGTGTTTTATTTTTGGAAGTGCATTATCTTAAAAAATGACTAGAATTTTTTTTTTTTACATAAAAGTACGTTTGCAAGTACTAGATGACGTAAAATGTAAGACTATTAGTAAATTATAGTTCATTTGATAAATTTTGCAAATATATGAAAAGGTTAATGTCATAAATACGGAATTTTTTTAGAGAATATAATTATTTTAAAATAGTACTATAAGAATGTAAGAAACTGAAGCCTTTTTCTCAACAAATGCTCTTATTTTAACAGTGTTTTGTATACAAAACATGTTGGTTGTTTAACTTTGATGGTACTTTTACAAAATAATAATGTTTGTGAGAATTTCAAATAGTTTGTTGCACATTTATAACATTAAAATATGAATAACTTCTGATGGTATTTTATAAAACAATAATGTTTGCAAAAGATTTCGTTACACATTTAAGACATCTAGGTGTCAATTTGATTTCATTTATATCAATCTCCATATAATTATGCTTTCTGTAACTATGTTTAGTTTTAAATGTTATAGATTCTTAGGGTGGAGGGTGTCGACTCGGGTGGCCACCGGGAAGACGCAAGTACCGGCGATACCAACCCGGGTTCGATACCCATATTCATCGGGTTTCAATCAGGCTTGTGCAGTTCACCGGTTCGGTAGGGGAGGGGAGGGTTCTTGGCCGGCTTCGCCCCGTTACCCGGCGACTAGTTTTAGGATTAGTTTTTTTTTCAAACTTAATTTTATGTATAAATACAACATCTCTCTCATTACAATTCACACCATTCTTTTCTTTCTTTCATATTTCATTTCAATCATTTCAAATATCATTCCAATCATCTCAAATTTATTCCAACTTCCAAATGGAAAATCGTCGGGGGTAAATCCTTTGCTTCGGGTTCAAACCAAAGAAGGAACCATCGTAACGAAATCGTTTTCAGAAGTGGCTGTGGTTCTCAATCTAATCAAATGTTGATTCCTGAAACCCAAATACATTTCAACCCAAATATACGCAATACCAACAACCATTTTTTTGTTATACCCAACAACATTTCCCTATCCAACCAGCGTATAATTAGTTTCAGTTATCCCCCGAAAACCAAATGCCTTTCAATCATATGCCGTATTCAACCCCACAAGCGTCACAATTCCAAGATGCACAATCGGAATCTAGTGATAAAACCCTTCCCGATACTTAAACCAACGCTGAATTGAGTGGCAAAACCATCCTAGAAACCCAACCCCCCTATTGAATCTAGCTAATAAACTGAAACGGTGTGTTCCAAGTCCAACGACAAGGGCAAAGGAACTAGAAGTTTCAAAAAATGCCAAAATTCAAAAAAAAAATGGACCGACGAATAAGAGGTAGCTTTGGCAAAAGCTTTTATTTGCGAGTAAGAAGACTTGGAAAAAGGAAATGCCAATGATTCAAATCATTTGGGAGTCAGTTACAATTTTAAGGAGCGGATACGGGGTTCATGATTGTACCATTCATCTAGTTAACTCGGAGCGGAAAGACATGAAACATAAAGTTAACTACTTCAACCGTCTATTCAACAACAAGAAGAACTAACAAGCAAGTGGTTCATCAGATCTGGATGTGTACAAGACGACAATACAATATTATAACAAACTTTACAAGCATGCCAATTTTCCACATCAAACTGCTTGGGATGTCCTGAAATTACATCGATAGTGGCTGAGTGTCAACTTGATGGGTGATTATTCTCCTCCTTGTCCTTCTAAACGAAGCAAGACTTCCGACTCCAACAATTACACTACATTCTCAGATACAGATTTTTCTCCCGCATTTAACACAACATTTAACATAGTGACAAACGACAACCCAAATGCCGAACCTAAAGATGTTGCTGTTGAGTAACCCCCACAAAGAAGAAGGAAAAGGAAGAAGCCGATAGCTCAATCTTCCACCACCTTTGAGATCATTAACTTTGTCCGTAATATTCTTGACCTCAAATTTTCGTTTACAAAATAGGCCAAGGACAAATCTCAGTATCGGAAGGAGAAGCTTCGCATCATGAAGCTGGAAACTCAAAAAAATACAAATCATGGAAGAGGATATGCGAACAATTCAAGAAAAACTCTACAAAAATATTAAGCGTTTTTGCATAAATCCCATGATCATTTGACTTGATGTATGCTGAACACGGTGCTTCGTCGGAAACAGGAGGTATCATAACGATATGGATGAAAGATCTAGTGTTTTTTTAGGATTTTAATTTTAATTTTAAGTTTATTTTTTATTTTTGTAGGATTTTAATTTTATTTTTATTTTTAGGATTTAAATTTTAGTTTAGGTGTGTGTTTTTACTTTGGGTTAATGTCCTAAAATGATAATCAATAATACATAATTTGTTTTTAGGTCAATTATCTTTTAATTGTATTCAATAGGTTACTAAACATTTTTTGTGTACTCATTACACCATTATAGTATATTTTAATCGAATAAACTGATACTGAATCCTACGTGTTGTCAACTATGACATTCGGTATAGCAAAATTTATTCACTTAGGCAATCCTAACAGCATTGCATCTAAAATGACATCTAATTTGATAGAATTATTCGATGACAAAACTTCATAAATGGTCACTCTGGTTTCACAGGATATCAACTTTAGTCCCTAACTTTCAAAAACCTCACCGATAGTCCTTGTGGTTTCAATTTTCTATCATGAATGGTCCCTCACCCATATAAAAAGACTTATTTACCCTTTTCATTTTATTTTATCTTTTTCTTTAAACTAATTTTATATTAAAAATAAAAACACAAGTTTACCCCCTCCTTCACTCTTAGCACCGTCCACCACCACCCCCACTCCTCCTCCCACCATCGTCTGAATCAAACCATGATGCTCCAACAATTTCTAAGTTTAAAATTAATTTCTTCCAAGGCAATTTTAGATTCCTACCCAAGTAGATTCAATTTCTTTTGGACCAAACTGCTTTACGGGAAACAAAGCAGCCCATATCTTCTTCTTTATTTCTTTTTTGGTAGAATACAATCAAGAGCGAAACAGAAGCACATCGTCTGAATCAAAGCAGGTAGGACACACACCTCCCTGGCTGGTGTGCGACAGATTCAAGATGAGAAAGAAGAAAAGTCGGTGTTGGTGTGCTCCTGATCCGGAAGAAGAAGCGAGATTGAGAAATGAAAGAAAGATACCATGAGGTAGAGGGGGAAAGTAGTGGGACATATAAGGAATATCGAGAAGCAGATTCAGTGGCAAACAAGGGAAAATAAAACCAGATGTTCTTTTGTAATTTTCTAATTTGTTCAATTTGAGGGATTTTCTGGATGTTGCTATCGAGCTAGGGTGGTTAGCCGATGGGGTTCGATGGATGGATGGTGAGGTTGGTGTGTAGCGGTGATAGGGATTGGAGGGGGGAAGGGGTCACCGACAGGAGGCGGTGGTAGAGCTGGGTATGGGGAGCAAGGGAAAGAGATGGAGTGTAGGTGACAAAGATAAAAGGGGATGGGGGTGGTATTATTAATTTCTTTTTCTTTTTCTTTTAATAAGGAATTAGTTAAAAGAAAATGTAAAATAAAATAAAAATGATATATAAGTCTTTTTATATGGGTGAGAGACCATTCATGATAGAAAATTGAAACCACAGTAACTATTCTTCAGGTTTTTAAAAGTTAGGGACTAAAGTTAATACCCTATGAAACCACATGGACCATTTATGAAGTTTTGTCTTATTCGATTGAAATGCACTCTAATGGCGTTCTCTTAACGCGGAAAAAAAATTTAGTGGTCTATTGAATACAGTTAAAAGATAAGTGACTTAAAAAACAAATCATGTATTATTGGTTACCATTTTATGACATTATCCATTGTATTTTTAAATATATTTTAATTTTAATTTTAATTACATTTGTTTGAAATTAATTAATGTTTTATTTTTTAATTTTATAAATGAATTAGGGTGGAGGGTGTCCGCCCTTCCAAACCCACTCAATCACATGTCATGTTGATTTTTTCTTATTCCTCTCTCTTCCAACCTAAATCTCATATTATCCAACCAACTCAACTTAATTAATTTCTAAAATAAAAATATTAATTAGTTTCAAACAAACTTAATTAAAAATAAATTAAAAGTTACAATTAAAAAGAAAAAAAAATACACAGATAAAACAAAAAAACTTAAAACATAAATGTTACAAATTGGTAAGCAAATTATACAAGTGTGTTAAGCATGTGAGACATTCGGGAAGGAAACGATGGCCATCAATCATGCCAAGCCTGTAAACATTGAAGCCGATGGAAGCCCGATAGCTTCAGGTGTCCTTCCTACAGCGGTACCGTCGGTAACGGGAGGAACCCGCGTTCGACACCCACTAGCCTTAAATGCTAATAAAAACCACTTTTGTGCAAAATCTAAATGCTTTTACTTGAAAGTTCATTTTTGTAAAAAAAAAAAAAAAATTAAAATTCATAAGACTTGTGCGATACAAGTCAAAATAACCCTCTTTGCCTCTTTGGTCATCAATGTATCTATACTCTTTAATAAATCAGTATTAGGAGTGTCACATGTCCTTCTCTAAATCATCCCAGAAAAATTTTTCCCGCCCATATGCTATCTCCTAAACGAAACGTATGATTTCCCTATTTTTTTGGAAACAATATCAATTCCATTATAATAGGCAATAATCAATCAATGCTCAGTTCTATAATCTCGCCCCAATAACTTACCCTTTCCATTTTCTCGACCTAGATATTCAATAAAACCCAATCCCGTGATCTGCCTTCTTCGCCACCTGTTGTTTCATCTTCCTCTTTTGTCTCGCCAAACCCTAGCGGCTGTTGTATCGCCAGCTTTACCACCATCGACAGCCCTTACGAACTCGTCGACCGTCAATCGTCAAAAGAATTTATTCCCGCAAGGTAATTTTAATAGAACTCGGTAAATTTTACCAATGGAATTATTTTATAATTCTCTTTTTGTTTCTCTCGAATCTCTCATTTGATACTGAAATAGTCGGGTTCTTTAAAGGTAGTTGACACTACATGAATAAATTTTATTTGTTTTATGGGAATGAATTTTTACAGGTTTTAAAGGTTCAAATTCTGATCAGGATGTCCGAGCTCTGTTAGGCCAACTTTTATTTGACTTCATGTTTTCAAAGGAAGTTTGGCTGGAAGTTGTTAATTTTTGAGGTCCAAAGGGTGTTGATCTCAGTTTTTACCTGTTAGTTTAGGTCTTGCAAAACAAATTAAAAAGAAAATGGATTGGAACCACAATTCACAAGTTGATTCATGTGTTTCATAGTACCATTTGCTTAGCTGAACACCATACTGTTATTGTAGGTTGTATAGTTAACGCCTTTGTTTTTCCATTTTCTGACCCATGCTATATGTGTTTATTTACTTTTTTTGTGATAACAGAATGCAAATGAACCAGAAACAAGTACCACCCGCAAGGAACTATGTACTACATAGTAATAATACAAAAAAACATTCCGTATACATAAAGATCACAAGGATTCAATTGGTTTGAGATGATAATTGCTAATAAAATCACCAAGACGTGTGATTTTACTACTCGATATGCAGACGCTTTTGGATGCCCACTTTGGAAATTTTGAGTTGACGAATTCACCATCAGAAAAATCTTGGTTCTGATAATGAAGTAGGAAAGGGTTGGATGTGATCAAAACTTTTACATTTTGGAATGTTCATGAACCTGCTGCTGGCATCACATTTCTTTCTTTCTTTCCCTCTTAAAAATATACAATACTTTATTATTTGTAATTATTGCATTGGTAAGACAATTTTTACAAACTTTGAGTAGACGCTTGATGGTGGTGGTGGTGGTATGTTGGCGAAATAAAAGGTTGAAACGGAAGGTGGCGGTGGTAGATTGGGTGATTTAGTTTAATATAATTAATATAAAAAGTAGTGACCAATTATGTCAAATAATTAGAAACCTAAATAAAATATCAGGAGGTACTATGTTATTTCAACGTGAATAGTGAACGAAACCAAAATGCATTGCAATTTGACATCTAAAACCAAAAAATGTTACTATTAATCAAAGTATATTGTCATATTATGCAAAAATACATACTAGGTGATATAAAAACTAACAAAATCAAAGTAAATTTCTCCTTTGCACAAAACATTTTAAGTTGTCAACCCGTGTTTAACACGGGCTTATAACCTAGTTTACATTTAATCATCTCATTATCACAATTTCAAACGAAGGAAACACTTCCAAACATTATTACCTATGATTCTACAAACTGCATTTATTTGGATCAATTATTGGTCATAATTATCTGGCATGAATTTTTTTTTGAACGCGAAACTGTATCAAACCCACCTCTAGCCATAGCACGCCCTCCTTATACCCATTGTTAGAACTTAGAAAGCATTATACCTTTAAATATATTCTTGTCCAAAGCTTTCAACGAGAAATTTCGATATTATCTTACTAACACAACCGATGAGGTTTATGGGGCGAAAATCAGCAAGATTAAGGAGATTATCTTACTAACACAACCATAAAAATGTCATTCCACAAATCCATTGAAAATTTGATTCTTTATAAAAAAAAGGTAAGGCTATAAGTAAAATTGGTTGGTAAATGTTACAAATATATCACAATGATAAATAAAAAGTTTAAAGCAATTATATAGTTGTAAAAACATCAAACAATGTCATATAGGTACACATTTAATGAAGAAAAAAGCTTTTCTTTATTTTAAAATTATAAATCTTAAATGAGAATCTAATTTCAAATGCTTTTATTTGCAGTATGTAAGAACTTGATTGAAAATTCACAACTATTTAGACATAATTCATGCAACGAATCCTCTCCTTATCATCAGCAGTCACACTTAGATAAGTGATTATCTAATTGTTATAATTTTTAAGAATCAAAACATATCTCAACATTATAAGTTTATAGCCTACATCCCTGCATTTATTTGAACCGCTAGCCTGATCATAATTATTCGATATCAAATATAACTTAAAAAATGGCACATTCCAACACCCTTTAAAAGTACAATTCTAGTTATCGCCAACAAATCTTTTAAATATTATATAATAAACTTATTTCTTTAAATTTTTATTTTACATTGAAAGTATTTCGTTGATCTAAATTTTACCATGAAAGAAGGAAAATCTCCTAAAAACACATCTAATACCTTTTCTTATGTTCTATAATTTCTCTCGACCGAACACATTTTAAACTCTCCTTGTATTTCTCCAACACACTTCTCTTACACTTTACAGAATTAAACCAGCAAATTACCCTCAATAAGTTGAAATACAAGCCACCATAACTCCACCAAACTAACCAATGCCATAAAACTTTAACAAATGACATCTCAAACTTCATCCGATGTCGAAAACCCAACTCACACCTCTCTTATTGAAGCCGATCACGGCTATGTCCCATTATTAGACGCGAATCTACCTTCTCAATCTCAAGAATCTGACCAACAACCCAGTAAATCAGTTCTACTGTTGATATCTGGGTTGTTGGCCATTAGCTTATTGGTGGCATTGATCATCGGAAACATTCACATCCACAAACATGACAATGATGTTAAATTGCCAGAAAAGATGGATCCTGTTGAACAGGGCGTTTCAGATAAATCATTTAGATTGCCTGCCAATGTATCTTCGTTTTCGTGGACTACTGACATGTTGGATTGGCAAGCACCCGCTTTTCATTTCTATCCCGGGGAAAATTGGATGAACGGTAAAATAATTATAATCTTATATGTTGTTTCTTTTTTAAAAAAATTAGTATAATATCTCAAGAGATACTAATTTATTTCATTTTTCTATCTTATGGTGGCGGGGAACTATATTCTTAAAGATCCAAATGGTAAGTTACGTGATTTATTTTACGATTTTGATTAAAAGGAAATTTGTTGTGATATGGGTCTAATATTTATATATTACATTATAGGCCCAGTATATTATAAAGGGTGGTACCATTTATTTTACCAATATAGCCCTGAGGCCGCAGTGTGGGGTCCAATCGTGTGGGGTCATGCTGTATCAAGAGATATGGTTCATTGGCGGCACCTTCCAATAGCAATGGAAAGAGACCAATGGTATGATGTCAATGGTGTATGGACCGGGTCCACAACCATCCTTCCAAATAATAAACTTGTGGTACTTTATACCGGTTCAACGAATGAATCGGTTCAAGTCCAAAACCTAGCATACCCGGCTAACCCATCTGACCCACTCCTAGTAAATTGGGTTAAAGACCCGGCGAATCCGGTCCTGGTTCCACCATCGTGGATCAACATAAAGGACTTTCGTGACCCCACAACCGCATGGTTGACCCCTGAGGGCAAGTGGCGGATGGTGATTGGTTCAAAAGTGAATAGAACTGGAATTGCATTGTTGTATGACACCGACGACTTTAAAAAGTATGAACTTCAGGCCGGGTGGCTTCATGATGTAGCCGGAACTGGAATGTGGGAGTGTGTTGACTTTTATCCGGTTTCTAAAGATGAATCAGGGCTTGATACCGGGGTGTATGGGCCCGGTGTGAAACATGTGCTTAAAGCTAGCATGGATGACGATCGTTGTGATTATTATGCGATCGGGGATTACAAATTGAAGGAAGGAAAATGGGTCCCCGATAATCGTAAAATCGATGTTGGAATTGGTTTAAGATATGATTATGGTATTTATTATGCATCGAAAACGTTCTATGACCAACATAAGAAAAGACGGATTTTGTGGAGTTGGATTAAAGAGACCGATAGTGAAAAATCAGATATCAAGAGGGGTTGGGCTTCTCTCATGGTATGCTTTTTGGCGTAATTTTTCTTGTTAAATTTGGTTTCATCTTTATGTTCGTTAAGTTTGTTAATTTGTAATGTTGCTAGGCGGTTCCAAGAACAGTTGCGCTAGATCCGAAGACCGGTAGCAATTTGATCCAATGGCCAATCGAAGAGTTTGATAAAATAAGATCAAATCTAAAAGAGTTCAATAATGTTAAACTTGAACCAGGCTCACTAGTGCCATTATCTGTGGGCCCAACATCCCAGGTATATTAAAAATCATGAACTCACTCTCCAATACTTAGCTTGTATATATTCAAAAGACTTCTAGTTTTGGTATTCAAATGATATTTTAGTGACAAAATCTTTCATCGACAGTTGGATATAGTGGTCGAGATTGAGCTAGATAAAAAGATTGCTAATGGGTTAAAGGTAGGAGGTAGTGTGCCTTATAATTGTGGGGGTCATCATGGAGCTGGTGTGAGAGATGCATTAGGACCGTTTGGTTTATTGATTCTTGCGAACAATAACCTCACTGAGTACACACCCACTTACTTCTACATTGCAAAAGGATCTAAGGGCGTTCTCGATACATTTTTCTGTATCGATCAATCAAAGTATTATTTCCTTTTCCCCTAGAGCTCATTCGTTCTTTTTGTACATCAACAGAAAGTTGATGCATATTTGGAATGAATATAAAACCTTGGATGATTTCTAGTCATATATTTTTAACTATTTTTAATGTCTATTTTGTTTTAGATCTTCTAACGCAAAGGATGTCGACAAGTCTATTTACGGTAGCACAGTTCCCGTCCTTCATGACGAAAAATTGTCCATGAGAATTCTGGTAATTTTCTTTCGTGCGTCATTTTTGCTTAAAAATTAAAACTGCAAAATAAAACGAGTTCTTTTGATAGATTAATTAACATGCATTGGGGCTTTCTCTAGGTGGATCACTCAATAGTCGAGGGTTATGCACAAGGAGGTCGAACATGCATTACTTCACGTATTTATCCAACAGAAGCGATCAACGACGATGCTCAATTGTTCTTGTTCAACAATGCCACTAATGTGACGGTGACAGCTTCCCTCAAAATATGGCAAATGGGCTTAAAGACAAAGAACGAAAGCGGATGGGTTTGGCTTGGTCCGTCCCTGATTGTACTTGTTGTCTTTGGGTTCATTGTATGGATGTGGCAAAACCAAAGAAGAAACAATCGGACCTAGAGAACCAAAAAGCTGGCTTAGCCCATACCTAGACCCTGAGCCTATTTGGTCTTGGCTTGGTTGGGCTAGGCCGAAAATAGAACTTATTTCGGCTCAAATAAGTTGACAAGATTTGCCCAATAATAAAAGGTGTGTGAAGATTGTGGCCTCAAATATACACTAGAAGAAAACGCCTGTCCCAAAAACGATGAAAAATCGTTATTGGAGACGTACAATTGAATAAGATTATAAAGTCTAGCTAGATTAGGCTTTATTTGGGCCTAACAGGGGCTATGGGCTAAAGTTGAATGGACCATTGTATTGTTGAGTTATTTTTTACTTTGGGTTTTATGGATCATATGATCCGGCCCATTACGTGGGTCCCAACCGAAGGAGTTTTGTTAGTTGATTTTCATTACTCACATAATCCCATATATAATGTGTTCTTATAAGTTTTGTTTTCTTTATAAATCATAAGCTAGAAAACATTTATTGAGTTCTGTAAGTGTTTGAAATTTTGTTAGATATTCCTTACGATGATATTTAAAAGGACATAAGAAAATTATGCGGCATTACTCAAGCATAGAAGTGTAAAAAAAGTCAATAACAAATTAAAACAAGTAAAGTTTAGTAAGACTAGGTTGGTTTGATGCATAAAACTCTTTTCTAATTTTACATAAATAGTAAGTATGTTAAATATGATTAAAATATATAATTGATACAACAGTAATCTTTTTTTTTTTTTTTTTTAAGCAAACCGATCTAGAATATATCGTGAGTTGGATATACATCGGTCTATTTTCCATAAATCCGACTTGTATTATTTGTAGTTTTACTTATTAGTTATTACAGATAAAATATGCAACCAAAAAACGACCCTTCTACAGTTTTACCTATATATGAATTAAAAACACAATTTAAATGATTGAGTCGTTGTCATATATATGATAATTGTAGAAACATTTCTTTGTCTATCATGTCGGTATTGTTATGAGCTTTCCTAGATATAAGACAAAAAGATTTTGTTGTATATATTTAGAAAGGATTATTGACTTTAACAACAAAACGAATATTTTTAACGAGTTTGTCGTCTAACATGCATCTCGTTTGATGAAATGAATTATATAACTAGTCATAATCAGTTATAAAACATACTTCACAATTGAACAAAGAAGAAAATATAAATTCTCAAAGCACGTATATAGAGCACTGATACGAATCGCTATTAGCACGAAACATTAGGAATTTAATAGAACATCATATTTGAAATTTTAAAGAAATTGACTGGAGATGTATAGAAAAAAATGAATCGTTGTGTTATAATAACATGACAAGAAATAAATATCGACAAATGTATCTGGTGCATTTATAATCATTTGGTGAGTAATGATTGAAGAAGGAATGAAAATGACAGTATCACATGTTTTTCTACCAAACGTATATATAGAACTAAAATTTTATAATAAAAAAGACACATCAATTGAAAGAGTAATATTTTGTTTTCTTTAAGCATCTTTTAGAAAAATAAAAAGAGTCGAGGTGTTTTGATTTTCGCACATGGATCATGTAAACACGGGAGGACCCACACTAGGGGCAATGTGGACACCTGCCCTCACACCAAAAAAAAAATTAATTTAATTTAAGTTTTTTATTATCTATAAAATCATAATTTGACCATTGAAAAGTTAAAAAAATAAGGGCAAATTTCATAAAAGACACTAACTTTTCAGAAAATTTCGATTTTGACACTGTGTTATTTTTTTTTCAATTAAGTCACTAAGTTTTCAATTTTTTTCAATAAAGTCACTATGTTTTCCATTTTGTTTCAATTTTGACCATTTGACCGGTCAACCCGGTAGCTAGCTGACATTGCATGATGACGTGTCAGTCTTTGATGATGCGACGCTGACGTGTCATGCTGATGTGGCACCCGAGTGTCAAAATTGAAACAAAATTGAAAACATAGTGACTTAATTGGAAAAAATTGAAAACTTAGTGTCTTAATTGAAAAAAAATAACACAGTGTCAAAATCGAATTTTTTTTAAAAAGTTAGTGTCTTTTTTGGAACTTTTTCGACATTTTTTAAAAGTATAAATACGTATTTTTATGTTTTTAGAAGTATAAATATATTTTTTTACAAGTATAAATACGTATTTTTATATTTTTAGAAACATAGATACATTGTCATAAGTATATATAAATGTATTTTTATGCTTTTAAAAATATAAATACGTTTTTCTGCATATAAATATGTATATATCAATAAAATACGTATTATAAAACGATTTTAAAACTTTTTCTCGATATTTTTCCATTATAAACATGCTTTTGATTGATACATTATGTGATTATAGGGAAACAAACGTATTTTATATTTCTAAAAACATCAAAATAAATATTTGTTCATTAATTTATGTTTGTTTGTTTGTGTTTGTTCTTTTATGTTGGTTTAAGTTTGTTTTCACTATTTTTTCACTATAAACATACTTTTGATTTATATAATATGTGATTATATGCAAAACAAAACGTATTTTATATTTCTGAAAACATAAAAATGAGTATTTGTTCGTTAATTTATGTTTGTTTGTGTTATGTTTGTTCGTTTATGTTGGTTTAAGTTCATTTTCACTATTTTTCCACTATAAACATGGTTTTGATTGATACCATATGTGATTATATGCAAAAAAAACGTATTTTATATTTCTAAAAACATAAAAATAAGTATTTTTGTTCGTTAATTTATATTTGTTTGTTTATGTTTGCTCGTTTATGTTGGTTTCGTTTTCACTATTTTCCACTATAAACATGCTTTTGATTGATACCATACGTGATTATATGCAAAAAAAAAACGTATTTTATATTTCTAAAAACAAAAAAATAAATATTTGTTCGTTAATTTAGAAGTATAAATATATATTTGTACGTCTTTAGAAGTATAAATACGTTTTTTACGTCTTTAAAAGTATAAATACGTATATATACTTGTGACAATATATCTATGTTTCTAAAAATATAAAAATACATATTTATACTTGTAAAAAATATATTTATACTTCTTAAAACATAAAAATAAGTATTTATACTTTTAAAAAATGTAGAAAAAGTTCCAAAAAAGACACTAACTTTTTAAAAAAAATTCGATTTTGACACTGTGTTATTTTTTTCAATTAAGACACTAAGTTTTCAATTTTTTCCAATTAAGTCACTATGTTTTCAATTTTGTTTCAATTTTGACACTCGGGTGCCACATCAGCATGACACGTCAGCGTCGCATCATCAAAGACTGACACGTCATCATGCCATGTCAGCTAGCTACCGGGTTGACCGGTCAAATGGTCAAAATTGAAACAAAATGGAAAACATAGTGACTTAATTGAAAAAAATTGAAAACTTAATGACTTAATTGAAAAAAAAATAACACAGTGTCAAAATCGAAATTTTCTGAAAAGTTAGTGTCTTTTATGAAATTTGCCCAAAAAATAAAAGCTATTTATTTTTTTGACATCTCTACTAAAAATCTTTTCGACTAATTTTTTTTCCTTCTACACAATTTTTTTTTGAGTCAGTCCCTACATGTAAAATAAAGGGAAAATTACTTATAAGGGTAATTATGTTTTAAAATTGTTTAAAAAACACCATCCAAGTTTGGTCTGTTCAAAAAACACCATCCAAGTAAGACCTTTGTACAAAAAAACACCATCCAAGTAAGACTTTTGTACAGAAAACACCAACGAACTACATGTTTTGTTCAAATTTTACCCGATGGTAACCGGCTCTTGCAGGTTAAAGGATGACTTGGCCTAATATTTAGTGACATTGCATAATAACAGATGAACAGTTTAACCTGCAAGAGCCGGTTACCATCGGGTAAAATTTAAACAAAACATGTAGTTCGTTTGTGTTTTTTGTACAAATGTCTTACTTGGATGGTGTTTTTTGTACAAAGGCTTTACTTGGATGGTGTTTTTTGAACAAACCAAACTTGGATGATGTTTTTTGAACATTTTTGAAACATAATTACCCATATAAGTCATTTTCCCTAAAATAAATTCTACCACGATGATCGTTAAAATAAGGTATCATTATCTTTGTAAAGCAAGGGGCTACCCACAGAAGAAAAAAATTATATTTTTATTACAAATCGATAAAATGAATATTCATGAAATACCAAAGAATTGTGGCCGTGACAAAGTCAAGTTTCAGTGTTTCCTAAAATATCATATCACGATTAAGTCATCAGATATACTAATCACATCATCATATGTCATGGATATTATGTCATCATCACATCATCACCACACAAATACCATATGAACTTGACATACTTTTTTTTTTGAACCGGCCAATAAAATATATAAAACCCCATCTAGCAAGTAACTAGACCAAAAAAGGGGGGAAATTACAACGTTCACAACAATTACATGCAAATAAAGGGATTGATACACCAATCCGTCCACCAATATAGAGATCTAAAGATCTCCTATGTTTGGTCCAGGTGTATACCACCGATTTTACATTATCCGCTACCTTAGTTGGTGGAATTCTATTGTTTTTAAAAATCCGGTTACATCTAGCCTTCCATATCCACCACAGGGTACCATACATGATGTTTAGCAACGTTTTCTTTTTCTCCTCGCCGGCCCTCGAATTTGAAACAAAGTTTATTAATTCTTCGATACTTCCAAAGTTAACTTGAGAGATTCCACACCATTTAAAAATCCATTTCCATACCTCACCTGCAAAGGGGCAACGGAACAAAATGTGCCTCGAACACTCGTCTTCTCCCGAACAGTATCCGCATAAAGTCGATGACACACATATGCCCCTGCGGTGAAGGGCTGAAGCAGATGGGATTCGCCTAAGGTTTGCCCTCCAAATGAAACACATAACTTTCTTTGGGACTTCATGGGTCCACTTCACCACGTTATCCAGTGGGGGAGAGGCATTCAAGCTGTCCAGTTTGTGCCTTAAAATATCCACATGGAACTTTCCATCTCTGGCTATCGCACATAACCACCGATCTTGCCTCTCATTCGGTTGAAACGAACCAAGTAGAGAAGTCAAAGAGTTTAAATGACTTACATGTGTAGCCGAATAAGGTCTTGATTTCCAATCCCACGATAGTTGACCAAGATGGACCCTTTCGCCAATTTTGCATCTCTTCTTCTTCTCTAACTGAAATAATTCTAGAAAAGCCACCCGAAGGGTCTTATCACCAATCCACGAATCTAACCAGAAAAGTGTATCATTCTCATTTCCAATCTTTTTAGTAAAAATATTCTCCATGTGTATTCCAGCGACTTTTAAGGCCCGATAAACCCCGGCTATTATGTTCCAAACACCCAGGATTGACTTCTTGGCTATACATTCCGCTGGTTTGTTTCTGAGATTGTGGATGCCTCTAATTACCTTACACCATAGCGCCGTTTCTTCAGTTCGCAATCGCCACCACCACTTTGTAATAAGAGCCAGATTGAATGCTTTTAAAGACCCCAATCCAAGACCACCCTCATCCTTTGGATGAACCACCATTTCCCACGCAACCCACTTGATCTTGCGATTATTTTCATCACCTCCCCACAGGAAATTCCGCCTAATTTGCTGCAACTTATTTGTAATACCGACCGGGGCAACGAACAGTGAAAAATAGTATGTTGGTAAGTTTCCAAGGACAGCTTGAGATAAAGTTAACCTTCCCCCAAAGGATAAAGCTTTAGCCTTACAATCCGATAGTCTTGCACTAAACTTCTCGATGATGGGATTCCAATGTTTCTTAAGGTTCATATTCGCTCCGACTGGGACCCCCAAGTAATTAAAGGGGAGGGAAGCCGGTTGACACCCCAGCAGGGATGCCCAACAGGATACTTCTTGAGAATCAACACCAATGCCAAACACTCTAGATTTATTGAAATTAACTTTGAGACCGGATACAACATGGAAACACCTAAGAATCCGTGCGAGGTTCTCAATATTCTCCAAGCTCCAATCACCAAGAAATAAGGCATCATCGGCATAGAAGAGGTGAGTGACCGCTAAGTCTTCGTGTGGCACTTTGATCCCTGTGAATAAGCCTTTTTCACAAGCTTCCTTCATTGCAATATTTACCCCCTCCATTGCTAAGATGAAAAGAAACGGAGAAAGTGGGTCTCCTTGTCTAACTCCCTTGCCCATATTGAATTCCGCCGTGGGCGACCCATTAATTAGCACCGATGCTCTCGCCGACTGCAGGCACCCGCGTATCCACATCTGCCATCTACTTCCGTACCCTGTTTGCTCCAAGATCGAATCCAGGTACTCCCAGTTGATTGAGTCAAAGGCCTTGTCAAAGTCTACTTTGAAGAGCAGCATCTGTTTCTTAACCTTCTTAGCCTAAGTGCACAATTCATTTACAATCAAAGGCCCATCTAAGATATTCCTTCCTTCAACAAACGCTGTCTGGACTTCATCTATGTTTAATCCAACCACCCTCTTTAATCTATTAGCAAGGGATTTCACAATTATTTTGTACATAGATCCGATCAGGCTGATCGGACGATAGTCACTGAGGTTAAGTGGGTCTTTCACTTTCGGTATAAGAGTAATGAAAGACGAGTTGCAACCCTTGCCGATACAACCATATTTTTCAAAGTGTTTCACAAATGCCATAAAATCATCCTTAATGATGTCCCAATGTTTTTTGATGAAGGCAAACGAGAACCCGTCTGGTCCGAGAGCCTTTTCGTTTCCACAATCCCACACCGCCTTTTTTATCTCCTCCAACGAAAATTCTTGCTCTAGGCTTCCATTGATATCGGGCTCCAGTTTACGGAATCTCAAACTAATAAACTTCGGTCTAATCGGCCATTTCTCATGAAATTTGGTACGATAAAACGAGTAAGCCTCCTGCTTTATATCTTCCACCTTCGTGTTCCATTCTCCGCTGATTACAAGACCATGTATTCGATTTTTTCTTTTTTTGTTATTAACGAACCCGTGGAAAAACCGGGTGTTCTCGTCACCATCAACCGCCCATTTTATTCTTGACTTTTGCTTCATATCAAGATTGACCATTTTCTCGCCTTCTAAAACCTTTTGAAAACCATCTCTTCTTTCTGCGAACTCCACGCCTGTTAATGGCCTATGGTCAGCGATTTGATCTATCTCCTGCATCCTATCCCTAATTCTTTTAATTTCCGCCAACTCTTTTGGGTAATCACTCGCATGCCATTTTCGGATCTCATTTTTTAAGAATCTTAGCTTTGCAGCCAAGTAGAGATCAGGAGTGCCATAGCCAACAAAGTTTGCCCATGAGTTCTTGACAACATCCTTGAATCCATCCAGCAACATCCAAGAGTTGAAATAACAAAAATAAATAACAAAAATTAACAAAATAAAAATACTAATTTTTCATTAAAATAAAAACATTACATTGATTAAAATTTAAAAAAAAAACCAAAAATTAAAAAAAAACTAACATAGAAAAAAATAGAACATTGAATAATTAAACTAACTCTTGTTCCTATATTTTACCCGAACACTTTCTTTCATCGCAAGAATTATCTCTAAATTCTCGCCCTCGTAGTCACTGGGTTTCATTTTCAAAATCTCCAAATCGACATTCCTTTGTAATGAATGTTGTGTTTCTATGATTTCTTGTTCCACCTGATTCATTATCCGACTTATTCGATTGTAGTTGGATATATCATTCAAACTTTTTACAAAATGTTCGATGACGCTAGACTCTAAATTTTTTTTCTCGAACCGGAAGCCGCTTTCTTCGCTCTATTTCTTCTGATCGGTCGATGTAGAGGTTGATCATCTTCAAGGTCTACCGACACATCATTGATATCGATGTGTGTTCGTCCATTCGATTGTTGTGATTGGGTTTCTTGACGGACCATTCTCGGACGCTTCGAACCGGAAGAATTTGTTTCCTCAATAAGCTGCCATTTTCGATAATCCTTCAACTCTAGCCAATGTTTGACATACGTAAATGTTTTGCATGTAAGTGTAGTTTTTTCGTATTGTTCCATGCCACCTTGAAGACGTCAAAGTCGTTGTCCCTACTTTTGTGCAAGTTACTAAGGTTGTTGTAAATTTTGTTGAATTGAAAAATTTTCATCCTTATCTCGCGTCATTTTGAAGTAATTTGGTCGGTGTTTTGAAAATCTTTTCCTATTAAATCATGGAAGACGATCTTAACTTTTGGCCAAAATGTGTCCCCCCCCCCTTTGAAAATCTTCGACGATGGAGTCTAAGCAAACCGAAATCCACGCCTTTGCAAAAATCAATTATTCAACATTCCTTCAAGTCGCCTTTCCTCTGAATTGAGGTTTTTTCCTTTTGTTCCCATCAAAACTTAACCAATTACAACTCAAAGTCATTAGTAAATAATTATTAATTACATTAAATAAGATTTTTTAATATTACAACTCTTAAACATTATACTAAGATCATTAAACAATTACATCTTCTTAAGGGTAGTAGAGTAATTAAACATTTTATTTTATCAACTCTTATAATCTCTCATTCTCTCCCCTATTTTTTATCTCTCTAAATAGTGTTCATGATTTCCCCTCCTCACCAAACGTATTCATCACCCTCGACTTCCCCTCTTTCAAACTAGAGGGCTGAATGGGGATCAGGAGACCGAACGGAGGACCGTGAGTTGTGTGATTGAACAATCGTTGATCGGAAATTAGTGTTAACGTCGATCAGAATTTGGGGGTTGTCGTCGATCGGTTACACATTTTCAGTAGCTGACTGAAGAACAAGTACAAGAATTACTAAAACACAACGAGGATGTTGCCAACCTCATCGAAGGGGGCAAATGCCCTCTCACGCCAATCCTATTTTTCCTCAGCACCTGGTATAATAGTCAAGGTTCTAATCCTTTTACTTCCATATAAATATAATGGAAAACCTGCTTTGTATTTTGCACATGGTTATAGATCTGATCTAGTTGCTGATTATTTCTACTTTCAACGTTTTTTTCCGTTAAAATTGGGGTTTTTCATATCTATTACTTAATTTATTGTTGATTGAAACAAACTAGGTAACTATTTACTTTGAAACAGACTAGGTAACTATTTACTTTGAATAGTACTTTGCACATTGCTATACGACTTATATAGCCACATCATATTTATAAATGAGAGGAATACCAAATTTTATTAATAAATTCATTAATTAAGGAATATAAATAGTATTTATTTATTATTGATATTTTCTAGAATTATTGTTTGTAAAATAATGAGAGTGGTTATAAAAGAATACACATCAACATTAAGGTTTAGGAAGTTGACTTGGTTTAATATTTCAATTTAACACCTTGAGCTTTTAAATTAAAGTAATATTAATATTTTATGTGATTGTATTATATTTAAACAAATAAGCAATCATAGAAGTTCATTAAGTAGTGGTAAAAGTAAGGCAACGAACCCATAGTTTGATTATTACATTATTTGTGAAAACTTCCCTTACATGCTTTTTGGTTGACGAACTACCTTAAATAGATAAACAAATTTGTTAAGTCTCACGAATTATTATTTGATATTTAACTTTAATTTTTTTTCTAGTTGTTTTGAATTCACTTGACAGAGATCCCAGGGCAAGCTCACTTGTAGTGATACTTCGATTTTCAAGACCGACTCTTTCAATATAAAATTACAACTTCACACCGAGACTTAACCAATTACAATTCAAACGACATTATTAAAATTTTATTAATTACGTTAAATATATTTTTTAATATTACAACTCTTAAATATTATACTAAGATCATTAAACAACATCTTCTTTATTCGATATTGGTAGAACGATATATATATATATATATATATATATATATATATATATATATATATATATATATATATATATATATATATATATATATATATATATATATATATATATATATATATATATATATATATATATACATACATATATATATATATATATATATATATATATATATATATATATATATATATATATATATATATATATATATATATATATATATATATATATATATATATATGAGTTCAAATAAGAACCACTAAAAAGTTAAGAACCGTGAGAACCGATATTCACATATTAAGAATCTTGTTTTTTTCGCTTTTTTGTTTTTTCACACTTGTTTATTATGTGAATATACATCAAACTTAATAAATTTCTTTATTTTTTAATACGTTTTATAATATTCACAATATAATAAAAATTTCTAGTTATTAAACTGTGAATACTATAATGTAAATTTTATTTTCTTTAAAACATATCAATATTGATATCTAATGGCAAAGGAATGATAATTATATATTTTTATGTGTTTGGTAATTTTATTTTGATACAAAACAAGTGTTAAAAATAAAAAATACAACATTATTAAACTGTGAATTAGTGGTTCTCACGGTTCTCAACCTTTTAGTGGTTCTCATTTGAACCCTTCCCTATATATATATATATATATATATATATATATATATATATATATATGATTCAATTAAAGTTAGATAATGACATTTTGAGTTGACTAAACATATTCTTCATAATAATTAACATGTTTACACAGTTACAAGCTTATGAATTTGGATTGGAAGTAAAGTAATTTGAATGCACTTAGATGTTATTTCGAAATCTTGTAGTAAATTTGTATTATTAAGTATAAAATCATTCAAGAGGTTCTCATGTTGATTAAAAGAGAGTCAAGACTCAATGAAAGCATAATTTATGGTTAGATATGTGATGTAGTTGTTGAATGTTTATTTGAATGTTTATATAGGAATTGTAGTACAAAAGGAAAATAACAAAGATAAGGTACAAGAAGAAACAACACAGTGTTAGTTTTAGGAATTACAGAATAACAATAATAGCTTGGATAATTGCTTAGATCGTGTATATATACTTTTCGAAATCTGTAATTCGACCCTAGCCCTAGGGTTTCACGAATTCAGATATTGGGATAATCCAAGCAAACAATTTTGATTACAGACCTAATTAGAATTTGAAACATAGAATACCTTGATGACTTGCATTTAGAAGAGACAAAGGAATTGCAGACAAGAAAAACAGTTTTCGTATTGTTGTAACTCTTTTTTGTAACGTCTATCTTCCCCATATATGAGGAAGAAGACGGTTTTTCAAGGGAAGCTGACATCAAACCAAAAAATGTAACCCTTGGGTATATATTTAGGAAAATATGAGCGGATCCATTTTTCTCTTTAGAAAATCGGTTTTGGTTTCGAGTTGGGGTGCACCCCGCACCTCCAATCTCGAAATGTAAATTGAACTCTTCCTATCTCGATAGTAATACTGATTACACTAAAATATGTTGATAACACTAAAATTACCAACAGATAGTTAACGCCCTAACTATTGAGGTGAGTACACGATGATTTTTCTAGAATGGAAACATGGCTTGCTTTAAATTGATTTATGATTAAAAATATTCTTGGAAGTAAAAGCATGTTACTTGTTTATGTTTATAAAATGTTTTTAAAAATATATTAGCTCCTTTTTAGATAATATGAAAGATCAAGCATGCTAATTATATTGCTATAAGCTCTTAAAGTTTATGAATTGCCATGATGTTATGAATAGCTTAATGAATGTATTTTAAAGTATGCAAAGTTTTATGATTATAACATATGCATCTCATGACACTTGTGTGTGATTGAAACGATGAAAGAAAAGTTGTGCTTGTGTATATATAGCTTGTGATTGCAGATGAGTCATGCTAAAAGGGTCTAGACCAAAAGGTTCATATGTTGGGAAAAGGCATTACTGGGATGGTACCTCTCGCCGTGAAGTAGTGGCCCAACTACCGTATCAAGTTGATTCATTCATATTGAGATGGTAAATGATGAGTGGTGGTTGCAAACAACTATGATTATGACGAGTGGTGACTGTAAACAACCAGGAGGTGGTACATAACCACAACTTCAAAACGTTAAGAATCAAAGTAACAGTCAAGTAAGTTAGCTTTTGTGTGTGAATAACGCATTTCATACATTACATCCCATATGTAAATGTTTATAGTAGAATTTTGCTAAAAGTATGTTAAAAGCTTTTGAGTCCAAACTCATGTATCTCACAAGACGTTTTTGTCCTACGTAATGAGTTTTTATGACATGCATTCCAAGTTCGGGATCAAAGGTGTAGAAGATTGAAACTTAGAAGATGGTGTTATTTTGGATAGACTAGTATGGAAACTTGGTTTATGTGGTATTCACTGTTACTTTGATTTTGTTATGATATAAAGTTGTAACTATCCCAGGGATGTTTATGTATTTTGAAGACAAAGGTTTTTGTTGGGACATAATTTGGTAAAATATATTTCAAACTTTATAATAATTTTATGAACCATAGTATTAATGTAATGAGAAGTTCGGGTGTTACAACAGATTAGCGAAAAAACTAGCTTTTAGCTAAAAGAACAGCTCTTGTTTGGTATCTGATAAAGTTAGCTGACATCTGATAAAGTAGTCACATTTGGTAAAAGCTAGTTGATAAGTTAGACGTAAAGATATAAAAGGACATTTATATTTATGATTAAAAACTAATATATATGGGTATATTTAGAAAACTTGTGGAAAAAGCCTCATAAGCTTATCAATAAAATTAGTTTTTTAGAAAACCAACTTATAAATAAAAATACTTGATCTAAAACATATGGACCCTTATTCGGGTTTACCGAGTAACCATAAACCGAATAACACAAAACAAGATTATAAATAGACCTTATTTGTTTGGTTAAAATTATTTAAAGTCCTTGAAAAAGCGATTAAACCGAACTAAATAAACCGAAACCGATTAAACCGACTTAATAACACATCTATCAATCCTTGTACAAAGTAAATGAAACTGCAAACATTTGTGTAACATAATTTTGTTTTTATTCAAACGACATAGTTTAAAGTTTCTATGTACATTATTAATGATTTTAATAAAATTGTCAACCAAATATGTAAAAACCAAGAAACCAACAACCAGACAAACCAGTAAAATTAAAAAACAAAGTAAAAATTGAAAACCTGAAAACCAAAAAATTGCTTTTTTTGGGAAGAGTTTCTCTTAACGAGGATGTCCGTGCCTGTTTTCACGTACCTCGACTCATCCTCCGTAAGGACATGAAACTATGCCTAATGCCTTAGAGTCACCATAAACGAACCTCTATAGCCTCAAGAGCATATGTGATGGGGTTCGAATGTGGGTTAATGAGTTAGCCACCACATCTTCCCATGCCTTATGAATCCGTTACCGCTCTTATGGTTGAAAAAAATATCACTCGTTACTTATATGGTTCCTTTTTGGCATATGCTGAACCGAATCATACTTACTAATATGATTCATTTTTTCTTTAATTTTGTTTGTATAGACCGATTTTCATACATCCCTGAAACCAACTGATACTAAAATATCACTCCTTTCAATTCTTGAAATATACCACATGTATTCGACTCAACATATACCAAAAAGCCTATAGCATAACGATATCAAATCGTGTTGAAACAATGCTCATCCCTAAGTGATTAATGGTTCAAGTGTGGCTGTAGACAAAATATGTAGATTTAGGAGTTAGATGAGTATATAGGTTACCTGTTCTAAAAAAATTGACTCACCATACAAAGGACGATAACATTATTTTTGGATGCTACTATTCGTATTCTCAATTCCTAATCAAATCAATAATTTTCATTTTGTCTTTTATTGGATTTTTTTAACCAAATGTAACCTTATGCATCAATCACTCAAATGTCATTTCTTTATTTTAGGTTTCTTATCAATTTAATTTATTATGTTTATTTATATATTATATGATATTTTATATTCTAAATCTATTAATATATTATCATTTTAAACTAGTTAAATATTAATGTATTGATATCTTATTATAACTTATTATCCTTTTTTAAAAATTTTATTTTAATTATTATTATTATATCAAAACATATTAATATTATGTTTATTTATACTTAATTTTTTTATACCATTAATTTTTATTGTATATACTTTCGAATAAAGTTAATGATATTTTAAAAATAAAATTGGATATAACAAATTATAGAAATATAAGGAATCTTAGGTTTATTTGGACTTAAAAATAAATTATAAATATATACTTTTTAACTGAAATCAAATCTTAAAAATCGTTAATATAAAAATAAGTTGTCAAGATATAATAATAACTAGTTGCGATCCGTGCTACGCACGGGGTCGGGTCAAATCGGTGGGTCGTCCAGCTTGTCTGCAACTTCTGAAGAAATTGACATCATCCCCTCTATATCCTAATTATTATGGTGAAAAAAGTTTGATTTTTGTATATTTGGAAACCAATTAAATAAACAAATAAATGACTTTCTAGAAGCTTTTACATTTAGAATTGCATACCTTCAATGTTGTGTTTAAGTTGTTTCGTGCATTGCTAAAAAGCTTCATTTAATCGTGATTCTCAATTAATGTTTGGGATTCTTGACATAGACTGAAAACGTAAAATAGGATGATTAGTCTTGAAGTTAAGTAGTTATATTTTATAAAAAGTGAATTCATGTGTTTTTAGCAAATGTACCTCTCAATATTCACAAAGTTTTGACGGAGTTTATTTACATTCTTCTAAGATGAAGCAAGTGCTTTTAGACCAACTTGTGGTTGATCAACCTGCTGACAAAATGAATAACATTCAAAAATGGCGACAGGATTATGATTTAAAGTTTTCAAGAAGAAAAAAGATTTACCTGTTCAGCAACCATAGTGCTAAGTTGCGACATGCAGGACATCATCCCTTTATTGCATCCTTCTCTAACATGTCCATTATGTGATGCCAACAGCAAAAACACACCTACAATGGTAAATATAACAGGATATTTTAAGATAAAATGATATGTCCATGGACTAAGTACCAAACCTCATAACCACATTTGCAGGGCTTCAACTGTTGATCAGTCCATAGAGAAATTGTTAATGCATTAAGCCGAAAATGTTATCAGAGGTAGAAGAAATATTTGCAAGATTTCCTAGGAACATCCACTTCACGAACTACATAACAAAGGGTAAAAAAGTAAATTTGATTTAACAATGACCAAAATCAACATAAAAGTTGTCATTTTATGAAAAGAGACAAACTTACCAAGAGAGGTAAAGTAATAAAAGTTGCCTCTGTCAAAATAAATTTCTGCAAAAGAAAAATAAATATCAACATATTAACTGGAATCGCATGGCAAACTTTTCAAGAAACTGATTTTACTAAATAGGTAAAAAGTTCACAGGCAACATGAGATAAACAAACTGTTGTAACAGCTATTATATATTTAAATTTAGTATTGAAGCATAAGAGGAGTTAAATTATTGTGGGATAAAAATAATACTATGTGATTCAATTATCAACAATGACCGATATTTTTTTATTGTTGTATCATTTTACCAATTACTTTCACATAATCCATAGAGAAATTGTTAATGCATTAAGCCGAAAATGATGGCTTAATACATATAGACACGGATCTTTATAGCATTACCACCCTTTTTGTTTCAATTGTTGTTGAGTTGATAAACGTCAAGTTTCACATGATAAATGCCAAATGGCCAATATTGTACTTTACCCATCCAAACACACCAAAAGATTACATGTAAGATATCAAACAATTAAAATCAATATTACAAGCTTTCCAAGTTAAGTAAGTGAGAAGTCCAAATGCCAATTTGTTATAATAGTAAGTAGAAAACTCACCAATCTGACCAAGGAGTTCTATTTTAATACCATTACGTTCAACTTTCTTCCCTTGCACTGGGTCTACACAAATCTACAAACAGTGGTACATAAGTAAATAAGAGCTGTTAAAATCACTAAAATGGTCAAGTATCCAACAAAAACATCATTAAATACCTTTCCAGCAATGCTTTCTTGACTTTGAAAAAGGGGTACCATTGCCATCTGACCATTTTCCTTCTTCAATGGAACCTGATAAGAGAATTAGTAAAGAAGCATAATTATAGAAGCACAAACAGGGCTAAAATATCAGTATACTAATAATCTATCTGGAATAAGAGCATTAAGAATTCCATACCTGCTTGGGAGTTTTGGCATCATTAAGTGTGATTGAAATATTGCAAGACGGCTTGAAAGCTCCTAAAATATAGTTCTGTTTAAGAAAAATATCGACCTAAGCAAGTGATATTCCAATGAAATAGTAAATAATGTAATGCGGAAACAACAACCGAGATTTAGGTAAGTTGTTACCATTCCGCCAACGATGAAGAGGTTTCAAGATACCAGTCGACCGAGTGAAAGTAAACAGCTCCGAGCAAATAACAATTAATATTAAACTTAGACATAAAATTTTCATGAGAAAGTATCGAACATCTTCAACTGTGAGTTTTGTCCTTTCGTCTTTTTTACCTTTGATTAAGCATAAAATCAGTTGGGTCGATCTCAAATCGTAGATTTGGACGTGGGTTGACTGCCATTGACTTTTCCAAGAAAATCATCAATGAAAGAGAAAGGAGTCACTGCTTGCATCCTCCATTTTAATTGTGTTGAATGTGGTCAACACAAGGAGGTCAATTTTTTGAATGGTTTTTGCTTCAAACACAAATTTTGATCGACCTACCTGAAAATTAAATCAGAAATCAGACTCCATGGTCAAAATTAATTTACCCCACAAAGAAAGTCAACAACTTTAGTCAAAATTGGATCTTGACCTACAAATCGAGAGTGAGGGGTACTTCAGTTTCTTCCATTTTTGCTGCTAATGACAAACATGCTACAGCTAGTAATTGCATCGTCCAAGCTTTGGCCTTATAAAAGGAATTGTTTCATTTTAGTCAATATATTGAATGTATTTCAAGAAATTAATCGTATCTTACAAAATAATATGAAAACTTACAGGCAATTCATAAACAGCAAGGGATCTGTCCAAGTAATTTATCGATAAATATGCGCTTAGAGGTCCAAAATTGAGATGAGCATGAACCTGGGCGAAAATAAATATCATAAACATCGCAAAAAAAACAATTTAAGAAAACAAAAGTTGGAAATGGTGAAGATGAAAGATGTTGAAGAACAAACGATTGTGATCCACTCAACAGCCTCTTGTCTTGCAACCAAATCCAAGTTACCATTATTCAATTTGTTCAAATAATCAAAAAAAACCCACAAATTGTTCGCGTTCTTTTTCCATGAACAAATTCACACACTCGTCAGTTCGCAAAGGAAAATCAAGAACAGGTTGCTCTGTTTCAAGATGTGTCGAATCGGTGGAGTAAAGATGAGTAAAGACGAAGTGGTGGGAAAGATTAGAGGCGGAGGAACCAACTCGATTTCACATTTTCTTACTGCTGAGATCGAACACGCACAAACAAATGCCGCCGACGCAACTTGATTTCGCCGGAAAACACAGTCGCCGACGTTCTTTCTTTGACTCCTCAACATCGCCGCCGACCACCGCTGCTGCGCGGCTTCTCCTCCTTCCTCGGCTGCTCAGAAAGAAACGGTGCCTGAACCCCCTTCTCCCTCCTGGTCGCCGTCCCACACGCACGACTGTGTGTCGATCTCATCTCTCCCGACTCCGGTGAAGATGGGAGGCTGTAGTTCGTCGTCTGTGGTTGAAGGCGGCAGAGGGAACGACGGAAATTTGACGGATGTGCACCTACTGTAAATCGAAAGACTGCAAATGGAGATGGGCATGCACCGACTGACAGAAGAGAAGAAAGAAGAAGAGAAGACGGGAAGAAGAAGAGAAGAAACTGGAAGGGAGCACGTTATAGATCCGAAAAAAAAGACCCGGACCCAGCTAAGGACACGCGTGACAAACTAAAAAAAAAATTCCCTATGTTACGTTTCTAAAAATCACGGTTTTTAATATATAGATTAATAATGGTCATACATATATATATATATATATATATATATATATATATATATATATATATATATATATATATATATATATATATATATATATATATATATATATATATTATTTTTCTTTATCTTAAAAATAGATCTCAATGTTGTGCTGGATGAGAAATTATATATAATGTTTGTCGAATGTATACATTCCATTAGGCCCTCCGATATAGCATGGGAGGGGGGTGTCACGAGATGCAAGCTCGCGGGAAACACCCCCACCCCCCCCCCCCCCCCCCCCCCGCAAAATGAACCCTGCGAGAGGTGACTACGTCGTGCGAGGAAATGGAGTGATATGTTAATTGTTTGTACCATGTGCATCATCACTTGTACCAAATGCGATGAGAAGTGATGGGTGACCATTTCTAGGGATGAGAGGAGAGTGATGTGTGTTGACTAACTGCTAATGTTGCAATGAAAAAATGAGGGCAAGTGAAAGCCCACACCGTAAGACCTTAAATGCATCATGCAAAATATTAAAAGTTTTGATGTATAAAATAAGGGGAGTGATTTGTACAAACAAATTTTATCCATATACAATAATTTGATGTTTTTTATGCATACTTTATAACACTGTTAAAACACAAATTATTATGTATTGAAAACTTGTGTATAAATCATTTCCCATAAATAAATGTATACTTTTATATCATTATTTATTTTAATTTTAGTTAAAATCTTAAAAATAATAACTCCAATAATAAAATAATAATAATAATAAAATGATTCTAATAATCTGCTAACAATCTGATAAGAATTAATAACTATAAAAAATAACAATAAAACAGAAAAAACAAATACTAACCATCAAATAAAAAAGTACAATAAATATCAAAAAGTACATATAAATTCACCCAATTTTTGTATAAAAGATTTTGTGTATTAATAATACCGTGATTATGAAGTAAAGTATGCATCCGAAACACGCAAAGAAAGATTACAAACATTAATTAACACAGAGATTAATGATGTAAGGTGTACGATTTCTTTTATTTTTCTATTATTGCTAAAATGCGCATACTGGTGTCATTTTTAACTGGCTTTTAGCTGTCACCACTAGCCATACACCCCCGCCACTGCTTTGTGCAGAATTTCATTTCAGTACCTAAACTATATACTTATTACAACTGTCTTTTAGGTAATATCATCTTTTCAATTTCAGTCCAAAATCACTAGCCACATCATTAAATTTTAGGTGGGTTTTTTGGGCTATTTATTTTAAAACAACTTTTTCTTTTCTATAAAAATATTTATAAACTTATCTAGTATCAAAACATTGTTTATAAAAATACTTGTATTGTATTATGTAGTATCATAATATAATAAGTTAATTTTTTTTGTTGAAAAGTTACTTTATATGATCCAAATACTTGAAGTGCTCACCGATGACATCAAACATAAGTCAACTTTAAGGTTTAAATAAAACAACTTATTTAAACATGTTTATGAAATCTAACAAACCGCAACAAGCAAAAACTATTTTGTATAATACAAATACTAAAAAAAATACTTATAGACATAGCTAACCAATATAAGCTAATAAACCTCATAGTCTCAACAATATCTTAATTTGAGTGAAAGTCTTAAATTTAATGTAAGTTTTAAATTAAAATAATGTAGCTTGATATTTCAAAATGTCATAACCTGGGGGAGGAGAATGTAACTTCATCTCTTGATTCTCTTCCCTTACTTTTGCTATATGCCCAACAAAAATTGCTACCGACACTCTTTTTTCTTAATTATTAATTATGATGCATGACAAGGAAGGTTGAAAATTTGTTTTATACATAAAATATTAACGTAATTTAATTTTATTTTGGAACCATACATTTTCCATTATATATAAATAATTTTTATTTCAGTTACTATATTTTATTATCATTTAAAAATTAAACTAGGTATAATGACTTTAACATGACAAAAATACGTAAAATATTGCCCTTAATTTGGACGAAAAAATCAGTTATTTTCTATATAAAAATAGTCGGTCTAGGTTGAAATTATGTTTAACGTCTTAATACAAAACAACAATATTTAATTTGTAATAAAATCTAATGATTGCAATAAAAAGAGCCGTTTGTTCTTTGGCCCCACATAACACTTCCCATCTCTCTAAAACTGCTCTACTTTTTCTCTCTAGTTGATATGTAAACGCACAAAAAAGTGCTCAAATTCCGTTGATTTCATAGTTTTTCCATTTTAAGAGCAGCAAAAATCGTTCGAAAGTTCTTTGGAATCCATGGCTACTTCTTCTACCTTTCTTTCTTGTGTCTTATTCATCTACATTTCCCTGTTTCTAAGCTTCACTTCAGCTGAAGATCCAACGGTTTCCTACCATTTTGAAGTTTCTTACATCACTGCTTCACCTCTTGGAGTCCCGCAACAGGTATTTATACACATTTTGTGATTTTCCCAACTTTGGTTTTGTTAATCTTCGAGAACTAATTGATGTTTTAGTTTTGGATTATGTCTCTCATTTTCAATTGGATTTTGCTCAATGATCATCGAATGACTAATGGCTAAGTGTTTGATTTCCGATTTTTAGTTTTCGCATGTGGGTTTTGCTAAGTTTCTTGTACCGATTGATGAGTTCGTTTAAGATTTCCAACACATTAGAGATCTTAGCTTCAGATCTGGAGTTTGACTTGCAATTTGACTTATTTCGATTATGGTAGTCTTGATGAGGATTACTGTTGTTTGAATCTTGTAGGTTATAGCTATAAATGGAAAATTTCCAGGCCCTACTATAAACTCAACTACCAATAACAACGTTATTGTCAATGTGAGGAACAAATTAGATGAAGACCTTCTTCTCACTTGGTAAGATTCGTCTTATTTTTCTTACGCTTATCGCTAATCTTCTAATTCATGTCACAAATCCAAATTAAAAAGCAAATAGAATGAATATGAACTGTACATTTCTGTTAACAGGGCTGGCATACAGCAAAAGAGGAGTTCATGGCAAGATGGTGTTCTCGGTACTACTTGTCCCATTCCCCCAAAATGGAACTGGACTTACAACTTTCAAGTCAAGGATCAAATCGGAAGCTACTTCTACTTCCCCTCTCTCAATTTCCAAAGAGCATCTGGTGGTTTCGGTAGTTTCATCATCAACCCAAGGTCCGTCATCCCAATCCCATTCGACAACCCAGTTGGCGATATCACAATCTTGATAGGCGACTGGTACATAAGAAACCACACAGTAAGTGTTCGATGAAATGCCACAATGAAAACTTCCACAACTTCACGTAACATTAATTAACCAATTTTAATCTGTAGGCTTTAAGACATGCCCTTGATGCTGGACGTGACCTTGGAATGCCAGATGGCGTTCTTATCAATGGCAAAGGTCCATATAGATACAACAACACTCTTGTGAAAGATGGAATTGACCATGAAACCATAAATGTTGAACCAGGTAAAACACTAATCTTGAAAATTAATCACAAAAATCAATGATTATACAAGTTCTTAAACATCTTTTTACTTTTTTTCAGGAAAAACTTATCGAATTCGTGTGAGTAATGTTGGAGTATCTACTTCTTTGAACTTCAGAATTCAAAATCATAACTTGCTTTTAGCTGAAACTGAAGGATCATATACAGTACAACAAAATTATACAAATTTAGACATACATGTGGGACAAACATATTCTTTTTTGATCACTATGGATCAAAATGCAAGTAGTGATTACTACATTGTTGCTAGTGCAAGATTTGTTAATGAGTCCACGTGGCAACGTGTTACTGGTGTTGGAATTTTGCATTACTCTAATTCCAAAGGAAAAGCTTCTGGTCCCCTTCCGGAAGGTCCTCAAGATCAGTATGATAATACTTTTTCCATGAATCAAGCAAGATCCATAAGGTATATTTACTTTAATAGCAATGTACTTATATTTCTTTACTGATAGTAGCAATGTAGTTTATTAGTTAACCTATAATAGCAACTTAGTTACATGTTGCTACCAATTTGAGCATTGCACTTTATTTTGTTACATATTTCTATGATCTTAATAGAAAGTTAGAAACATTTGATATTTTAATCAAATAGAGAAACAAAACAAATCTACATGACAATTATTGTAATTACGTGACAATTTAAATAGAAAGGGAAAATTACGAAAAAAGCACTATATTTTAGCATTTTTTCTGGTTTAACCATCAATTTTTCATTTGTTCTAATAAAACCACCAATTTTTGGAAAAAATTTGAACCAGACCACTATGACCTGAAAATGGTGGTTTTTCTGAATCTTAAAAATTGGTGGTTAAATTGAATTTTTGACAAAATATAGTGCTTTTTTCGTAATTAGTCCTAGATAATGTTTAAACTTTAGTTTTTATAATTACAAAAAAATACTATATTTTATCATTTTTTTTTGGTTTAAACATCAATTTTTTATTTGTTTTAATAAACCACCAATTTTTAGAAAAAGTTTTAGCCCAACCATTATGACCGGAAGAACCGTAACAATGACTACGATGAAACTTTTTACCAAAAATTGGTGGTTTTTTCCAAATTTTTTAAAAATTGGTGGTTAAACCGAATTTTTGGCAAGCTTTTTTCGTAATTAATCCAAATAGAAATGACAAATTGACAATTTGATCGGAAAATAAAACATTTCCATGACATAAAACATGATGACAATTTGATCAAATACAAACAAAAATAAAGTATGCATAAAGAAACGTAAGTACATTGCTATTATCGGTAAAAAATAAAAGCATATTGCAAATATTGTGAAAAAGAGTAAAAGTACATTGCTATTTCCCAACATCTCCGCATTTATACATTTAAATTCTAAAAACCTTTCTTGTAGGTATAATGTCTCAGCTAGTGGGGCCCGCCCAAACCCGCAAGGCTCGTTTAAATACGGTTCTATAAATGTAACCGAAGTTTACATATTAAAAAACAAACCACCCGTGACAATTGATGGAAAAAGAAGGGCAACTTTAAGTGGGATTTCATTTGTGAACCCCAAAACTCCAATTCGGTTAGCAGACGAATTCAAAGTCAAAGGCGCGTATAAACTCGATTTTCCTACCGAGCCATTGAAGGAAGCTTCTAGAATGGAAACATCGATTATCAATGGAACGTATAGAGGATTTATGGAAGTCATATTACAAAACAATGAGACCAAAATGCATAGCTATCATTTGGATGGATACGCGTTTTTTGTAGTCGGGTATGAATTTATTTTATTTTATTTTATGTTTTTGTAAAGTTTTATATTGTTTTTTTGTATTAACGGTTTTTTTTTTTGTTTGGTTTTAGAATGGGGTATGGTGAGTGGACAAATAATAGTAGGGGTACGTATAATAAGTGGGATGGGATTGCCCGTGCGACAACACAGGTATTCTTTTTGTACACTTCTGATTTTGGTAATGTACTTTTAATTATGGTTATTTGATTATTTATTGGTTAAATAATTATTTAATGTCATTATTTAGCCACGAACAATTGTCGTTTTGCTGTTTTAAGCCCGTAAATGTTTAATCTTTTTTCAATTTCTTCATTGGAAAAAAGTGTTCACATTATATATGAATTTTAGTTTTAGATTTTATTAAATTACACTTTTGGTCCCTGACTGATGGTTTTCTTTTGCAAGTTTGGTCCTTATTTGAGGCTTTTGTACCGTTTTTGTCCCTGTTCAAAGTAAAATGACTATATTTTGGACATCAAAGTTGCAAAAACCAGTTATATCCAGGGACAAAAAATAATCATTTTACTTGGAGTAAGGACCAAAAACGTTACAATAACCTCACATAAGGACCAAGTTGAAAAAAACCAGCTATACTCAGGGACAAAAAATGTAATTTGCTCTTTGATTTTTAATATAACACAAAGTAAACTAAAAAGTTAGCAAGATGTGGACGTAATGTGAACAGTTTTTGCCAACAAGATGCCACATCATATTTATTACCGCATTATCTAATTGAGGAATTGAAAAATAAACATTAAATGCTGATGACCAATCGGCAACAATTTTATTAGATAACAATACGGCAATAGTTCATGGGTAAATAGTGAATTAACTATATTGCGTTCATAAATAATAAAAAAACGAACACGTTTAGTTTTTAATTTTTATCGGATTTTAATTATTTAATGGTTTATGTACGTATTTTTTATAGGTTTATCCTGGTGCATGGACAGCAGTATTGATCTCTCTTGACAACGTAGGAATTTGGAATCTAAGAACAGAGAATCTTGACTCCTGGTATCTTGGTCAAGAAACTTATATTAGAATTGTTAATCCCGAGAAAAACAACAAAACAGAATTGCCAATTCCCGATAATGCCCTTTTCTGTGGTGCCCTTAGCCGTATGCAAAAGTACGTACATACATACATTCTTCTTGTCTTTTGAATGTAAATAAATCTTTACTGAAATTAAACTTAATAAAATTTTCAGGCCGCAAGATATTTCTTCAGCATTGAGATCGCATGGATCGATGGTGGTGTGGGGTCTACTAATGGCAATTTTGGGTGGTTTTGTGGTGGGATTTTAAGCAAGAAGTCAGTGTAATCGTGGTGTTTTGGTGGTTTTATTGTGTGTTTAGGCTTGTTGATATGAATCTTTTTAATTATGTTGAGGTAATTGTGTCGGTAAATTAATTAATTCCTAGAAATCACTGTTTTAGGTTTTGGGGATTTCATCATTCTTTTATTTTACTTGGTTAATGGTGTAATTGACGGGATGTTGTGTAAAAGCTGTTATTTATAATGGATATGATAATTTATTGAGTTAATTATACAAATGGTCCTCTTGGTTTAGGGTAGTTTATGAGTTTTTATTTTTAACTTGTGTCAGGAGTCACAACGTTGGTTGCTACTGAGCCTGAGGTGACGGTTTCGACCGAAGCCAACGACCGAAAGTTAGAAGAGAGGAGGAAGGTGTAATCCAGTTTGGCTCAAGGAAGTTTCCAGACCAAACCGTTTCCCTTTCCATTTCCTGTGTCTTCAGTTAACTCAGAATTCACAGTTGGCAGAAAAGGCAAGGGACATGCGCCTTCAAACATCTAAGGGTCTTTCGATGTGTCGCAGACGTCAGAAGGACAGCTACAGTAACAAGTTAGATGCGAGGATAAGGTGAAGAAGATTCATTTATTGGCCTAGAGTGCCTAGATTAAAGGAAATATCACAGATACCTCCAAGTGAAGCAGACGTTCATCCTGAAGAAAGACCATATTACCTTAGATGAATCACTGCGCTTCACTAGTCCAGCATAGGATAGAGGAGTTGGAAGCCGTGTGAGCATTAAAAATTCTGGTGACATCGAAGTGAGTGGGAGTAGACCATTAACAATCACTGCCATGAAAGAAGATGTGTGTGACAGAGGTTCTCTTTCGATGGGGGTACCCTTGTAAGCATGTACAACTATTGACACAAGGGGAGTACCAGATAACTTGTCCAGAAGCCAAGAATGATGAAAGATTCCATACAATGGGATTTGACTAGAAGGATGAGTGATGCTCAACTTGACAAAGACTAGACTCGGTCTCCTGTTAAGATATTAGTAGAAGAAGCTGACACTTCGAAGACGTAAGATGCTCCGGTGTTAGTAGAAGAAATTGAAGACAAGAGACGTAAGAAGAAGGTGCGATGTCTTTTAAACAGTAAGAAGAGTTATATCCTTACTGTGGAGGTGAAGATCATCTGAAGATCTGCGTCTTGACTATGGTGGAAGCATTCCCCAGGATAGTCAGATGTGAAGTCCCACATCCTTATAATCAATTTACACAAGGACATCAACCTAAGACTACCAGTACGTTTTTAGCTGTTGAAAGGAAAACCAGGTATGTACAGGAGAAGAAGCCTGTATAGATAATGTGGAGGATCGGTTGCACAAATGTGAGTGTTATCATTGCTGCACCAGGAGAAGATTTCGGTACTTTATTTGTTCATCCTAGCACTGTACGGTTGACGCTATGTTGGAGGAGAGATCCAACATATAGATTATTAACGAGCTTAGACACTGCTGTCTAGAATGTTCAGTAGGACCGAGGAAGGTCGCACTTCGTCCAAAGAACTATGAGCATTTTAGCTGTTAATGTGAGTAAGCAGTTGGAGTATGAGCTTCAGGAGTCCAGAAGTGCTTTTTTAGTAGAAGTGTATCCTGAGAAGTTCATCAGACAGTTTCTGAAGACAATTGTTCCCCCTTTGAAAGTCTCTGCTTTCAAAGTAAAGTGTTGATACTAGGAGTTTCCTCAATGGCCAATTAAGGCAGAGAACCAGAGAGAACAAGAGAACCTAGGTGACAGGAAGATGAGTTCAGATCAGTCTCCAAGTGGAAGATTGTTGAGCAAAGTCTGGAGCCTAATTTGAACCGGAGAAGTCCAGAAGACTGAAGAGATTCAATTGTCTGAAGCAACCAAAAACAGAGACGAAGAATTGCCAGTGCTGTTCAGGTCTACGCCTCAGACGAATCCTCAGTTCTCGGGCAAGGAAGTTCTTCGCTTCGATTAGACTAACCGAAGCGGATCAACAGTGGAAGAAGATATCACGATTCGGGTGCATCCCACCTAGAATGACATAAATGCTTATTTAGTAGACCAACAGAAGGGTTGGAATGAAGAGTATCAGATTAGCAGGACCGAGGAAGGTCACACCTCGTCCGGATCATGAGATTCGTCTCTTTTGGTTGAGAATGCGAATAAGGGAATCCAAGAAAGACAACGGGAGTTGGTGATAATCGAGGAGGTAAGCTGACTAAGAAGGTTATTAGACCAAAGTTTTGTGATATAGAGTGAACTCCATCAGAATGATAGAGCCATGTTAGAAGAAGCCAATCACCAGTATCTTCTATAGATCGTAGTTCACCCTGACAACAATAGCTTGGGCTACGGTCACAGGAGTGAATGCTTCAGTAGCAGAAGAAGGTGAGACCATCGTGTTCTTTGACCGAAGCTCAGTTTAGACCAGAGAGTTTCCACAGGTGAAGAGTTGGCCTCTAACCGAAGTGTAGTCCGACAGAAGTGTAGGAGCATAGTAAGATAGTTACATAGTCTCTCGTCATGGGGCATGTTACTCAATCGCAGTCCAAGGAGGGGTCTCATAATCGAAGGAAGAGTCTTCGGTCGTACCCTGTTTTGGTATTGTCACATTGGCTATTAGAATACCTTGAGAATACGCGAAGGCACAATATAAAAGTGTGAAGGCTGCATGGGGAGCATGTTATAGTCGCCTCACAAACTAAAGCGACTAGGTGCTCAAGCCTAGTTTGACATTTCCTGCCCAAGACCTTGCGTATTCAGTCTTCTATATTTGCTTATATAAATCTAATTATCCTTCACTAGGATATATGTCATATTAAGATATCAATAGTGTTGGATTAGGTGTCTAAGCCATGACTTTACATTTATATTTATCTTGTTAATTGAAGCAAAGTCCATTTGGGTTGCCCTCATAGCTGGAGGTTAGGATAGAGTTCAGTAGAGTAAAAGGTTGATTTATTAATTGTGTAATAAATCAATAGAATGGTTTATTAATATATTTAAGTGTTAATATATTAATTAGAAACTATAATAATTAACTGAGATTTAATCTAGAATTAATTGGATTTAATTAAGTGATTAAATTAATTAATTAAAAGTGCAGGGACTGGTTTGTATTTATTTAATAGTTGAATAAATTACTGGCCAGTGGACAGGGGCCAAAGTTGGCGCCAATATGGAGGGAACTCCATAGTTGGCGAAACCCTATTAGGGTTTAGAAAAGGCTTGGTCCATTTAGTCAGCAGGCTTGCCCATTTGGAGGCTCCTTAGGGTTTCAGCTGTAACCCTTGGAGGCTATAAAAGGAGGCACCTGGCCACCCTAAAACCTGCGCCACTTTCATCCAGATAAACTCTGCTGGACTGTCTTCTCCATTGCTTTGGGTGTGACTTGCATTTGAGGCAGGACACTTGTGCTGCTGGCTTCAAGAACAAGATTCAAAGGTTGGTAATTCTTGTTTTAAACTTTAGAAATAATTATTGGCCTTTAGTTTTAGTTTATTATCTTCATAGAAGAAAACATAGATCTTTCTAGGGTTGCATGTGAACCATAGGTATTTTGTGTTCATTGTTCGCTAGAAAACCCTTCAGTGGTATCAGAGCATAGGCTGTTTTCTTGTGAATTGATATAAACTGTTTGTTTGTTCAAAGATTTTTCGAAAATTAACCCTTGGGTGGCCTTAATTTCGTGGCCTAGGCTAGGGTTTCCTAACCCTAGCCGCCACCCCTTTATTCCCCCCTTGATTTGCTTGATTTGCTGCCCAGATTAGGATTGTTATTTTTGGTAATTGCTGATTAATTAAATAACTAGAATCCTTATCCATATCTTGTAGATTTCGAAATCTAGGGGTTAATATAGGTAATTAATTTGATTAATTTTGTGATGCCTATATTTGATTTAATTAGTTTAATTAATTGTTTAATTAAAAGATCAATTAAATCAGCTTAAAGATTTAATTTAAATTTTCAAAAAATTCCTTAAAATTTGCAAAAATTCTTACAAAATTAAATCTAAAATATTTTAATAAGATTAAAATATATCTTATATATTTATGATTAAAAGTTAATTATTTATATATAAGAAAATTGGTTAGTCTTACCGCTAGTAGGCCTCATTCACAAAACTGTCCTATAAAGAGGGTATAAGGCGACTGCCTATAAAATGGTTGTCTAATGGGTATCTACTCTTACGCACCGCTCTCCTGGTCAGTCGAGTGTCGTTAGCCGAACGGGTTTGATAGAACCGCTAAGCCTCTTAAAAGTATAATGCTATAATTGAAAGTACTAGAACTTTGAACAAAACCCAATCTAGTTACTTTAGGTTAAAAAATGTGAATTGGTGCTAATCCATGGAATTGCACATTGCACTTTATGGAACGTTGGTGGAGCGTGTGTGGTTTACCGGCACGCCAACTAGGGTCCGCAAAGAGTTGCAATGGGTTTCTCGATTTTGTCATTATTGATGGAGCGTGTGTGGTTAACCGACACGTTAATTAGAGATGGCAATTGACTTCGAGAGTACCAAGTTAATTTGCATGGTTATTCACACCCGGTTTGTGATCCTCAGCATCCCAGTCACAAACAGTGGGGCACATCCGAGACTAAACATGTCATTGAATAGTTCAATGTGTCTCAACAGATCTAGGAATTTCATAAGATGAAATTGATAAGTGTATTATCTACCTTAATGACCATTGTGTTGTGATTACGACATCCCTCTTCACACCATAGTTGGGGCATTTTGGGTCCTAGCCTTTATAAATAATATATTGGGTAATTATTTAAAAAGGATTAATTAAACTAATAAAATTATGTTTATTGTAAATGTCTGAATCAAGTGTCTATTCTCCTCCCTCTCCTCCTTCACCCATTTCTAAGAGCATCAGAAAGCACCTGCTAAATATGGAAAGGCTGACTGGCCTTAACTGTAAAGAATGGCTTCGCAATTGGAGAGTGGCTCTCGGTATTGCGGGCAAGCTTCATCTCACCGAGTATCTGATACCGGTTCCACCGAAACAAGTCATCATAAAGAGCCTTTATGATAAGCATGACTTATTAGTTGATGAATCCGAAAAGGTTCGTGACCTCATGCTTTTGACCATTGACCCCGAGTTCCGTAAGGATTTTGAATCCTTGGTGCCATATGAGTTAATGTAATCGGTTGAGGAAATGTTCCGAAAACCGGTCAAAGAGGAACGAGCTAGGATCTTCAAAAGACTTGCAGAGTGTAAGTTAAAAGAAGGAAGTAGCATCGATGTGCATGTTCTTCAGATTGAAGCGTACATAGGCGAATTGTACAAACTTGGTTATTCCATGAGTCAGGAGTCGAGTGTTAACACTCTACTCGCTTCACTGACCAGTAACTACGATCTGTTCATTCAGACGTATAGAAAAGAAGACCAGAAAAGGACCTTAATGGAAATGCGTCCACTGTTGACTTTATACGAGTCACTCTTGGACAGGCATAGCTCCAATGGTTCAGCTACTTCTGGATTAAGTCCAGTGGAAAGACACAGCAAGAAACGATCCAGATCATCTGGATATGTCTTAAGCTGGAAATCCACAGAATCGGATACAGTCGCGGAAAGATTGGAAGACGCTCCAAAGTCAAAATCTTTTGAAAGCTCAGGTATATATAAAAACCTCAAAACTCCTGTTCCATAATTCCTTGATGCATAATGTGATAGTCACATTTTGGTTTGTGTGCAGGGAATGAGTAAGGTACGGGACTTTGGCGCATAGGAGCACATTTGGATTAGATTTCCAGCTCATGCAGTTTTGAAGTTTAGTTAGATATTGTTATTAGCTCTTAGATGCGTGAGACATTGTCTATCATATAGTACATTGTTCAAGGATTTTGTTTTAATAAAATTGTCGTTTTTCTTTTAACACCTGTTGTTTCAAATTATCCTTGAAATGTTGTATGATTGTGTTGAATGCATAATTAGTAATAACTTGAATGTTGAATGCATCCAAAGTGTTTGGATTTTAGGAATTGTGTCCCTTATGATTGTTAATGTTATAAGAATCAATTCAACCAAAGGTCCAGTTGGACAGGACTTTGGAATCACTTGACTTAGAGTCACCTGATGAGTTGAGTTCTTAATGTGTTAAGAAATGAATCAACCAAAGATCCAGTTGGACAGGACTTTGGAATCATTTGACTTAGAATCGAATGATGATTAAGTTCTTTATAAAGCACATGTGGCAAGAAATGAATCACCCAAAGATCCAAAGGATAGGATTTTGGAATCAGTTGACTTAGAGTCAACTGAAGATTGAAAGTCTTGAAAAAAATTAACAAAGTCATAAGTTTACATAGAGTTGTAAAAGAGATTGAGATTAGGAGCAACGGACACATCAGTTGCTGTGTATTGCTCGAATCTTCAAATAGAACACAATTGTTTGTACTTTACAATATTTGTCATTCAGTATGACAAATATGGCTTCGCTTATCAGAATAAGTGATTGAATTGAAACCTTGAACAGTTCAAGGACTTCAAAGGAAGTACAAGACCCACAGAACCTGAGTGACAACATAAACTGGGAAAATGTTTCACAGTTTATTCCCTTCCAAGAACATTAATAGTTATAATGTGTCTTAGGGAAGATGATGGAACGTTGGTCGAAACAGTTCGATCCTCAATGTATGAGATACATTGCCAATTAGTTTCCGATACATAGAATACTAAACCAGTCAGACCATATTCCAACCACATCCTTCGACTAAGTAGGTTCTGTAGACACTGTCTGAAATGTAAAGCTGGGATTGTCCCACTTGTACATTAAAAGTACAGGGTCTTGTAGTGTTCGTCCGAACCTCATGACTAACCTGAACCTAATCAGAAATGTCGTTTCACTGGCTATCCCGCTGTACTTGAAAAGAAAGAGCTCTTTTAGTAAGAACTCATGTTCTAAGGAAACAGTGGGAGTTGGGACAGTCCTGAATGAGTTCAGGATTAGCCAAGTGAAAGAACCTTTAGTCATCACTAGGCTTAGAGCAGAAATCAGATTTCTGTTTTAATACTGACATAATCTTCTTTTGACCAGTAGTATTGATCACCGTCATAAGTAGTTATAATCGGGGTGACATACCGAATAGTGGTGAAACACTATAGTTGGTACGGATTTACAATCCGACTACTTGGAAGCATTGGTGAGCCCGGTTGCTGCCAATTAAGAGAACCTTAGAACGAGATACAGTCTATGTGACAGTTTGATTGATTCTACACCTGGTTAAAACCAGTGGGAGTAATCATCAAAAGAAACCAACATGGACAGAAACGTACCTTCAGAACATCTGGTTGAGTGAGACGATACCCAGAGTCAAGTAATTGACTCCGAGAGAAGCACTCTCAATAGAAGATGAAATCCGAAAGGATACTGCATATTGTAAGTCGTTAGTGGAGCGCGTGTGGATCACCGGCACACTAATAGGGACTCACAAAGAATATGCCAGTATAAAGGTACATTGGTCCGGGATTTTCCCGCGGGCATCTCGCAAGAAAGGATATTCAGATTCTCAAAATATGCCAAAGGATTGGATTTTGAAAAGAGGCTAAAAGATATCCATTAAGATGTCAGAAAGGTTTGGATTCTCAAAATGTGCCAAAAGTTCTGGATTTTGTGAATAGTCCATAACCGTGTCGAAACCAGTGGGAGTGTTACTGTTATCTATCTCTATATGTGTGTTACATAATGCTTCTAGGAAACGTCTCTTTTCATTACAAAGTGTAATGACTTGGTGTTAAGAGACGGATCGCTATGAAAGAATTAATAGTGATACGACATACTCAGGTGGTTGTAAACATCTATGAGATAGATCGAAACCTTGCCAAAATGATCGTGATGAGACTCAAGATGCAAAGTGTAATGATTTGGAATATAAAGAAGGTGCAGCATACTCACATAATCCGTAGACATCTATCAGATAGATGTTGTCATCAGTATGGACCTAGCCATAGTAAGCATGATCTTGATAAGATTCAAGATGCATGGAAAAAGTCTCCGAAAGGTTATAGTTATTAAAGGTCGTGACACAAAGGATTATAAGTAATCCTAAGATTCCAAAAGATTCTGGAATAGGACTGGATCAAATCCAACAAGTTTCTTGGATCGATCAGAAGTGTCATGAACATGTCTTGATGACTTAATGCTTAGAGCATAGTGAGTCAGATTCAGGATATGACCTGGCTGGGAATACTTAATGGATTTTGTACATACGTGAGAAATCATTGAAATGATTAGGGGTGAATATTGATAACAATTTGAAAAAGGCTTTTAAATAAGGACTTAATGGTTAAAGAATTTCGTTGGTATTCCGATGGTGCGCGTGTGGCTCACCGGTACATCGTAACACCTCGAAATAGTCTTAGGGTGCAGTCATATGGACTAAAGATCCCGAGAACCATGGAAAGTCACAGTACATAGAATGGAGTTGTTAGTGAGAATGACGGTATGACCAAAATTGAACTATCATCGGAAAGATATCCGATCGGATAAATTGTATGACATTTGAATACATAGAAAGAGTAAAAGGTCAAGTAGACATAGATACATAACACGAATTAAATAGTTTAAAAGGAATCTAGAAACCGATAATAGTTTATGAAAAATCCGACTTGGTGATTACCTCGTGAAGACTTGGTAATTAGGCAAGAGTAGCTACCGGTCAGATTTTATGTTTCAATTTTGCATGTTTCACTTCCCGAATAATTTGATTATTCAAAAAGGTCCACAGTCGCTCATACTTTTCGGGAGTAAGTATGAACGAATACTGTCGTGAATTGGTTTGTAGATTGTCTAAGGAGTTAGACATTGCAGTAAGACTGCTACAACGTTCACGAGTACTTAGAAATAGAGATTTGAGTATTGGATAAACCCGTGCTCAATAGATTGCTTCATGGATTACATCACGAGCAATGTTGAGACGATAATATCGTATGATCTTGAAGCGGAGACATATGAGTTGAAATTTACGAGTCGGTTGTGCATTGATAATGCGAAACGCATCGGTAACTCGATGTTACAAAACGCATTATTGTGTACGATTTGATAAGTAAAAGACACAACCATATGAGTCAAAGCTTATTCGTTCCTTGACCCTGATGGGAAACAGATATCTGTAGGCCTCTCGATGATTTTGAAGTTGACTTAAGTGCTGGCCAGCCTGGACTAAATTGATGTGTTCAATTAGAAGTCCGAAAGTCATAAGCAGAATCGGAAATCGGGAAACAGAGTATCGGACAGAGATTGATCTCAATCCATGTATCGTGTCTGGAAATATCTTGTTGGACGAAGGATCATATGATCACTTATCTATGGATAGAACTGACTAGGTCAGAGTTCGGCAGCAGTTTCTAGGAAGCTGCAGGTTGTTTATTAATCAGAAGATAAATTAAAGTCATAGACTTATCTAAGTGGGAGACTGTTGGATTAGGTTTCTAAGTCATGACTTTATATTTATATTTATCTTGTTAATTGAAGCAAAGTCCATTTGGGTTGCCCTCATAGCTGGAGGTTAGGATAGAGTTCAGTAGAGTAAAAGGTTGATTTATTAATTGTGTAATAAATCAATAGAATGGTTTATTAATATATTTAAGTGTTAATATATTAATTAGAAACTATAATAATTAATTGAGATTTAATATAGAATTAATTGGATTTAATTCAGTGATTAAATTAATTAATTAAAAGTGCAGGGACTGGTTTGTATTTATTTAATAGTTGAATAAATTACTGGCCAGTGGACAGGCGCCAAAGTTGGCGCCAATATGGAGGGAACTCCATAGTTGGCGAAACCCTATTAGGGTTTAGAAAAGGCTTGGTCCATTTAGTCAGCAGGCTTGCCCATTTGGAGGCTCCTTAGGGTCCATTTAGTCAGCAGGCTTGCCTATTAGGGTTTAGAAAAGGCTTGGACATTGTGAAGATAGTCTCAGTCTCTCTCTCTTGTAAAACATTGAAGTTTATCAATGAAATTCTCTTGGTTCTCATAGTGGACATAACTTGATTCGTTGTCAAGCGAACCACTTTATATCCTTGTGTTTTTCATTCTATTCTTCGTATTTCTCTCTAGTCTAGATAGTTGTGAGGGTGGATCGTTTGTTTAAAGTACTTAGTCATGGGGTCGATCGGTACTAAGCTGAAAAAGAGCTGTGCACCGATCCCTACCCAACAAAGGTGTAAGTTTAGTCAATACGTCTGAAACCTTTATGACATTCAGGACATTATAAACCAAAGTAAATAATAAACTAGGCAGGAGGATAAGATTCTCGGATCCAATAAAGGATAGTGGCTTTCTTAGTCAAGGATTTAACGGTCATTTAAGGAACTATGAAAATTGTTTCGATAGTTAACTCCACCTAGAACACCACCATATATAGCATTAAGCATTGTGTCTAAAAGGGAAATCGAACATTATGGTTCGATCTATGATAAGTCGTACTATGTTTCCAATCAGTTTATGAGGTTAAACCTTAAAGACCACTGCAAGAGTCCTAAAAACTTGCACCATCGTAAAACGTTTTCTCAACACTATCTAAAATATGGAGTGTAGATGTTTCTTCACCATCATATTTAGAAATATGAGGTTTTAAGGCTTACGCTCAATGTGATGCACAAAGAACATATATTAGAGAAGTGTTGTCTAGATGTATCATTTGGATATAATAAACTTTTAGATAACAAGCTTTTGTTACTTAAAGGAAAGTCTTCCATGAAAAGGAAGCTGATAGTCAAAGAAACCGGTAGGAGCTAGGTAGATCTTGAAGAAATTCAAGAGTCAACCAATAAGAACCTGATATTGGCATTAGTACTCAACCAAAGGTTGAAAAACCTATTGAGGCTCAACAAGCTTGCTAAGGAATTTGGCATACTTCCATAGCCTGTCCATATGTCCAAACGAGTACGTCATGCATCCGAGTTTTATGGTTTACATATAACAGAGGGTATGCCATTTATTAGAAGGCCATTAAAGAACCAAAGTCTAAAAATAGAAGGATGCTATGAAAGTGAGATTAAATCCATGTATGACAGCCAAGTATGAAACTTGGTTGATCAAGCACCCGCACCTGACCTTAAACCAATTAGATGCAATTGGGTCTTCAAGAAGAAGACTAACTTGGATCACAAGGTACACACTTATCATATGCGATTGGTCTAAAAGGTTATACTGAGATTCAAGAATTTGATTATAAGGAAATGCTTTCACTAGTACCAATGATTAAATTCATTAAAATATTGCTAGAGATATCAACATCTCATAACCATGAAATTTGGCAAATGGATATAAAAACTACTTTCCTAGATGGTTTTGTATAGTCCAAATATCCAAATAAATTGTGTAAGTTTTAAAAGTCAATATATGGACTTTAGACTAGCATCTTGCGATTGGAATATTTGTTTTAGTGAGAAAGTCAAGAGTTTGACTTTTTGAGAAGAAAATATGAAACATGTGTATATACCAAAACTGTTGGAAGTGACATAATCCTCCTCATAAAGTATGACAATCACATACTACTTATGGGAAATAATGTCCCAACTTTTCAATGTGTGAGAACTTGACTTGGGAAATATTTTGCTATAAAAACATGGGATAAATAAAGGTCTATAAAGATAGATCAATGCAATATCATTATATTAAACTAGAGTACATATGTAGATAAAGTCTTGGAGAAATTCAAGATGCGAAACTTAAGAAAGGGTTCATGCTTATGCAACATGGTGTGATACTAAGCAGAGCTAAGTGTCCTGACCCTATCGACGAGTTAGATAAAATAAATATCTATAAAGATAGATCAATGCAATATCATTAGATTAAACTAGAGTACATATGTAGATAAAGTCTTGGAGAAATTCAAGATGCGAAACTTAAGAAAGGGTTCATGCTTATGCAACATGGTGTGACACTAAGCAGAGCTAAGTGTCCTGACCCTATCGACGAGTTAGATAAAATAAAGGTCTATAAAGATAGATCAATGCAATATCATTAGATTAAACTAGAGTACATATGTAGATAAAGTCTTGGAGAAATTCAAGATGCAAAACTTAAGAAAGGGTTCATGCGTATGCAACATGGTGTGACACTAAGCAGAGCTAAGTGTCCTGACCCTATCGACAAGTTAGATAAAATTAGTAGATTCTCATAAGCTTTGGTCAGGGGATCGATCATGTATGTTATAATATGTATAGGGCGTTAAGCTTTGGTCAGGGGATCGATCATGTATGTTATAATATGTATAGGGCGTGGTGTGTCGTATACCTTCAGCATGACGAGTCGATATCAGGCTGACAATGGCAAAGCCCACTGGATAGAGTCATGAGAGTTCTTGATCTATTAAAGTGTGGAAGAACCAGTGGTTTTAAAACTGGATTGGACCGGCCGGTCGAACCGGTTAGGCCACTGGTTTTTTCATGGAAAAAAACCGCTTGTTACTGAACCGGTAAGAACCGGGCGGTTTTCTGACTTTTAATAAAAACCAGAGTGGTTTAACCGCTAAAAATCCGAAAAAACCTGATAAATAAAAAATTAAGAAACTTCATAAGGGCCCAACATGAAAGCACACCATAAGATGGACTGAACTTTGCTTGGCCCACAGTTTAATGTATGCATTGCTAGTCGATTTAATTGAATTGAAACCCACCATTGCTCCATATATAACAAAAGTTAACGTAAGAGGATCTATTCATGAGCCGATGTGGGACAAAATACTTGCTCTAACACCTAAGAATCCCATATTTCTTATGCTTGGCTGTTTTCATTCAAAAAAAGAAGACATTGAATAAAAAAAACCTACTCGTGTTTTATATATATATATATATATATATATATATATATATATATATATATATATATATATATATATATATATATATATATATATATATATATATATATATATATATATATATATATATATATATATATATATATATATATATATATATATATATATATATATATATATATATATATATATAGATGCACACACACACACGGTTTTTTAGACCGGTTGAACCAGTTGAACCATTGGTACTAAGGGTAACCTAATTAGGATAGGCTAAGCTTGACTAAAAGTACGATGAAGGGTCAGAGCTACGGGAAAGAACTCGACTAAAAGAACTTGCTTTCAAGGACTAAAAGGCTGTGTCTAAAGTGGTGAGTAGTCCTACTCTAAATCTTTGCTTTATTGTGGACTCCCTAAGAAGTAGAGCTTAACAGCTATAGCAGTCCGACTCAAAAGTGGAATTAACTGGTTGTTTCCCCTGAGGGGCTTAGCTCAACTGTAACGACCCAAAAATCTCGAATTTATATTCGAGAAAATACGTAAGGAAAAGACCAAAAATATTTTGAAAGTTTTAAAATAATTTACTTAGAAATGTGATAAAATACCAACAGTTTGGAAAAAATGGTGAAAAAAGGGCAAAATGGTCATTTGACATCCAAATGACTTTTAAGTAAGGAAAATATGATTTTTCGAGCTAATATGTAATGAAATAAAATTTTGACACCAAATAATCGTGAGAAGTATTTAAAAGCTAATCTTATTAAAAGAGGGTAATTTGGTCATTTGACCATAAAAGGGTAAATTGGTCATTTGCCCATGTATAAGATTTATTATAAAAGTATAATTCTAGTTTGTTCCAAAAATGTAAGAATTATAGTTTCATGTGGTCAAAATTTAATATTAGTGCCAAAAGCCAAAGAATGAAAGTTCAGGGGCTGAAATGTCATTAAGGCAAAGTATGGAAAATATAAAAATGAGAAAATATCTCATTAATCAACATAAAACTCAGAAGATGGTTCTAGAGAGGATACGGGAGAAAACTTTGAAGACCCAATTTCTAGGATTTCATGAAGAATTGGAAGCAACTAACTTGGAATTGAAGAATTCCAAGCCAAAGAAGGTTAGTAAACTTGATTTTAGGGTTGTTTAACCCATTTCCCGTGAGTGAGTTACTGTAGCTTCGAGATTTAGTGGCTAGAGGAGAATTATCCTATGATTCCTAGCCTTAAATTGTGTCTTGATCACTATCTCAACTTAATATAACCATTGAAAGTGTTAAGAATCAAGAAAATGAATTTTTGGCTCAAGAACCCTAGTTCACGAGTCCTTGTGATCAAAGATAGTTTTAATGATTTTATGAAGTTCAATAAACTATAAAAGAAGGAAGAAATTAGTTGTAAGAGATAGTTTGAAGAAATTCAGTTTTTGGACAAAAAATTTCAAAAACGGGATTTTATGAGAAAAATCAAATCATGAGTTTGAAACTGATTGTAAATGATCTAATAAGCCTAAAGTGTCATAAAAAAATCATGAGAAATCAATTCCCTTCTTGAAAATTCATTAAAATGATTTTTTAGTAAAAATGAGTTTTCGGGAATGATTTCAATCAAAAGTGATGAAATTGAAGAAACTATGGTTTAGATGTATAAAGGAGTTGTTATTTTAGTCCTAGAATGATTCTAAAACAATTAAGTTGTGTATTAAGAACATATCTTAAAATCATCAAAGTATGTTGCTATTGTTGAAAATTTGAATTTTGTTCAAAAGCCTTAGAATTCAATTTTTCATGATCAAATTAATTCTAAGAGGTTTTAATGAGTTCCATATGTGGTAGTTGTTAAAATAAAGCAGTAGAAGTGATTAATTTCGAACAAATTCGATTTTTGGATCAAAAATGCAAAAAACGGGAATGTTTGGAAAAGTAACCAAAATCTATGATTTTTATGGTTAAAAACATGAAGTAAATGAATGGTTTTGGTCTTGGAATAAACCCTAGGGATTAAGACGTGAATTAAGGGCTTAATAAGGAAAAATGGAAATTTGTAGCATAAAAATCGGGAGATTCTGGACTGCTGCTCAGCAGGCGCGGTGCGCCCCTCACCTGGGCGCGGTGCGCCTAGCGGCAGAGTAAATATGCAGTTTAGTCTCAATGTCCTCTGCCAAGTTATTTTAGTTTTTGAGATCTTATTCAATACTTGTCCGTTTGACCTCAAATTTTAAACATAGGTCTAATATGTTGTGAAACTTCATGAAAAATTGTCGGAATCGAAATACGACCCCCCGAGGGTACTGTAGTAAAATACGTATAAAATACGATTTAACTAAAGTTAGTCATTTAAAAGTTATAGACTTATTATGACCTATATTGGTATAATAAGGACTCTAATGAGTTATAAAATCAGTTAGCATGAATGCTAATTTATAACATGTTAATTATAGGTTCATGCCAAGTGATTAGTTAATCACAAAAGAGTATGAAGACAAGGAATGTGTAGTCAATCTTCTAGCAATACATGAGGTGAGTACATGCAGTATTTTTACCCATTCTGGGGTACATGGCAAGTAAGTATTTTCATGATTTTCCTATAAAATTTCTATATGTGAAATTATATGCAAGAGTATTGTTTCTAATTTGTTGTGAAAGTATAATGCTATATTTGAAGCTAAGTTTTGAATTACAAATTATATTAAGTGAAAGTATGTTGGTCTATTTACCAATTATGTGAAAGTATATTTTGAAATACAAGTTATACATGTTTGAAAGTATGGATAGGCATATAGCCATAATGTGTTTAAGAAGTATATTTGGTTACAAATTGTATATGTTTTCAAGTACGAATGGGCATATAAATATAGCCATAAGATGTTTGGAAAGTATGATTTGACATTAAGCCTAAAATGTTATAAAAACATATTTTACATATGTGATGAAAGTTATAAATTTGGCATCTAGCCATAAAGATAGAAAGTAATGAAGTTTGGCGCTTAGCCACAAGTTATATGTATGTAAGTAATGTTCAAGCAAGCAGAAAATGTTTTGTGCGACTGGTAATTGTAGCAAGCAGCGTTAGTAAGGGAACTATGTTCCAACCTTCCCGGGTTAGGTAAGGGGTCTACTGGGGAAAATCCCCATCGCGAAGTAGATCGCCTCAACACTTCTATGGTGAGGATTGATCCGTTCTTTCTAGCCATAGAGACTTGGGGTATCACTTATAGTGATTAAAGCCCTAAGTATAAAAATCCAGCAAGCTTATAAAACCAGTCAAAGAAAGTAAGAATGATGTTATTTTCATAAAGTATGTCATAGAATGATTTTTGAGAAGTAAAGAGTTATATTATGTTGCTATTATAAAGTTTTGAGAGAAGATAATTATGAAAGGTATGATATGTAATGATTTTGAAAAGAATAAAGAACTATGGTATGATAATAATTTAAAACTTTGAAAGATGTTTTATGTCATAAGTTTTATATAAAGATTGGAAAAGAAGTTAAAGGTTTGAGTCTAAAACTCATGTAACTCACGAGAAAATTTTTGTCTTACGTATTCTATGTTTTGCCATGTATTCCAGGTCAATATAAGTTGCTATCAATGGGATGAAGTTTAGCTGGAGTGGAGCTTAAATTAGCTCCTATATTGGACTCAAGGTTAAATCCTTTCTTGCTTACTATGGTTAGCTTGATATGAATTTGTACACCCATAGTTTTAAAAATGTAAATTATCGGTTTTTGATAAACCGTATTTTTGTATTCATGTATTTATACGAAAAACCATAGTATTTGCAAACAGTAGAAATGGGGTGTCTCATCAACAACTTATATTGGTCATTTACCCCGAAGGGCTTTAGACCCTGTCATCCTTAGCCATTTCCCCCGTGGGGCTTATCTTGGCAAGTGTGTTCCAAACAATTCTCTCTGGGGCTTATTTTGGCTGACATAATGCATAGCCAACATAATAAGTAAGTTAGTGTTACTTACTTAACATCTGAACAATTCCACTAGTAAGGACTATGAGGAACTCTCATTGATCAACGTACATATTTACCAATAGTCACTACTTAGCCCAATTTTCCACTTGTCATATAATAAAACTTAGAAGGTGTTATTTCATAAGTTTACTTTTGGTACATCATTCTGTTTACTACCTGTTTTGTCGCTATTATACCCCCTATTTTAGTAAACTTATTTAATATTCCGAAAATAAACTCATTTGGCTTTTCAGGGATATAAGAACACCCACACGGTTTTTTGTTGATTTACTAAACTTTTACAAGTTGACTATAAAAATCTAGTCAACTTTCAGGACTACTTTGTAAAAATAACAACCTTCACTATAAAAGGAGCGAATATCAGGTCTTAGTAAAATTGTGTGGTAAAATAGACTCCCATATAAAAACATATACCTTAACCTCATGTCATTTGGAATTTTGCAGATTTATTTATAAATTTACCAAGTCAACTAATGAAATCAGCAGACTATTTGTACCAATTTGGAAATATTTCACTTTTCACCATATTAAGGAATGAAATCAGTCATATTAATATTTTTGAATGGCTGAAATTAGATATCTATGCAAATCACTTATATTCTTCTCGACAAAAAATTGTAAGTCTAGGATTCAAGCTTCTTAAGCTAACACATTTACTTAGGAATTTCAATATCTTTATACCATTAGGTTGTGCTAAGAACACTCATTCTCATGGTATACACCCATGTCTCTTTTATTCATAGTTATACTATGAAACAATGACAAAACCCTGACTTCTTTAACCAATGTTACTAGTGTATATTGAATAAAAGGTAAATTGTTCATACATGCTAACCCTGGAGAGTTAGGTGCTGTTTATTTTTGAAGAGGTAAAATGTCTGCAGTCTGCGGACCACATCTGCAGACATCTGTAGCAGAAGAGGTGGACCAAATGTCTGCAGTCTGCAAAAAGAAGACTGTTTGTTTTTTTAAAGTCTGCAAACTGTAAAATAAACTGAAATTTAAATAAACTGAATTTTGTAAACATAACAGTTTTCAACATTGAACTTTTAAACAATTCTAATTTTAGAAAATTGAAATACAAATCATACAACCACAATAACCCAAACTATACGACAAAATTTATCAATAAAGTCATATAATGTTTCCAAATAAGGAAAATAATCCAAACAATGTGTCAAACATCATCAAAAAATCATATAAAGTTCCCAAAAAAACCCAAACAATGCCTAATCTAATATTCCTAACCAGTAGCGGTCATCTTGATCCATGCTTTTAAGACATCGGGAATGGCTGGCAGTGTTATCCATGCTTCTCTCATCCTTGTTGTTGATCACATGTTGTACAACTTTTTGAATATTGATACATGTTTCCAACAAGTTTTTTTGTTGCTCGGTGGACCATTGTAGCATATAACAAAATTCTGATTTCATTGCAATAGCCAAAGCATATTAACCATATTTAAGCAATAAACAACAACAAAAACCTTAAAATTTTAAGCAGTTCAACAACAATTCATCAGCAACAATCATTCCAGCAACAATTTTAGAAAAAAATCCAGCAAAAAACACCAAGAAATCACCAAAAAAACACCAAAAAATCAGCAAAAAACACAAACAATTTCATAAACAAGTCACCATTTAAGCCCTAAGAATTTTAGGAATCAATTTCAGCAAAAAAAACACCAAAAAACACACATTTTCGGGAAAGGGGAAGATGCAAACGGAGACAGAGAAGCAAAAAACACATATTCAACATAACAACCTCAAATTTCAGCAAAGAACACATTTTTGGGATTAACCTGCAACAAATCAGGAAAGGGGAAGAAGCAAATCAGAGACAGAGAAGCAAACTACCTTTGTGGAGTGCAGAAGCGCCGGAGACAGAAGCAACTCGGATAGCAGCAACCGGAGACAGAACCAACAACCGGTAGGGAGGATGAACGAAGCAGCGGCAGTGCGCCGGAGGGCGAGGAAGGAAGCAGCGGCAAGGTAGGAGCAGACGAGTGGTGGTCCAGTGGGGGTAGGCTACGATCGGAAGGAACAGATGAGGACGATGATCGGCGGTGGGGAGTGGTGCCCGACGGTAGGAAGAAGGGAGGGAGGAGGTAATCGGGTGGAAGAAGAGAGGGAGAAAGATAATCGGAGAGAAGGAAATGCGATTGGGAGGTGGAAGAAAATACGTAAATTCCTTTTAGGGCATAGATGAAACACGCGCAGACCTTAGAAGACCCAAAAAGTGGCTGGACCATGTCTTTTTCAAGAAGAGGTGGCGCAGACCTTTTAAGGTCTGCGGGCTGCGAAAAAACAAACAGTCTGCGACATTAAAACATCTGCGCGCGTCTGCGAGGCTGAAGACAAAAGAGTTTAGAAGCACTTTTTCTAAAAAACAAACAGCCCCTTAGTATACTTAGTCCTTTTTGTATTAATTTATCTAGAAAATTATATACTATCAATTTTCTCATTATATCCAAAATAATACACCATGCTTGATTCTTGGTTATTACATATTTATTGTATGTTAGTGTTTGCAGTGTCATTTCCAATCTTTACATTCACAAATTGTCATTGTTTCTAAGAGTTTGTTGGTCTATATTGAATAAAAGGTAAATTATTCATTAATGGTCAAAATATATCGACATCATCCATACTATTTGTCGACAATTAATCATATTCACCGAGCCTGATATGTTTCATAAGGTGTCTTACCATCACTTTGTTGTGACTTGGTTTCAACTAAACTTTTTTTCATTCATGGTTCTTCAACTCCTTCAACATGCACATAACTCCAACTATCTTTCATGGAGTTGAACATTGACTTGAACAATGCTTCCAATAAAGCTCCAGTTCATGCAATAAACATTTTGATATTTATTAGATATTGAATGTAAAATGATGGATCTTTCTTAGGGTTTTGATTGTTTTACTTATTTTTTTCAGTGATGTGTGACCCAAAGTAGTATTAAAAGATCTGTCTTATCCATTATTAGTTGTACCACATGTACCTATTTTTGGTTCCTGCTGGCATTTCATAATATTTGGTACTCCTCAATGAATTCAACTTTGAAACAACTTCCAAGCAACTGGATGTTTACTGAAATATTGACTTATATTCTTAGTCATGTTGTATAGAAAAAATTATGAATTGCAACTACTCAAACACTTCAAAAGATTTTGAACTATACTACGTCTTCATGCCACTGAACACTTTAAAAGTTCCATGGTTGTGTTTTAGCATGGTCTGATCTACTTCATTTATAATCAAAAGTGAAAAAGTATATACATCTTCCTCTAGTTGGCGTACGTAGTGATTGCTCCGAAAATATTAGTATATTTGAGACCTAATAGTGTATCAACTCTCTTTACCTTTCCCACCAAAAGGTTGTTTTTTTCATTTATACAAGTAAACATAATTTACACATCTCTTAAGATCTTAAATCCAACTAGCATAGTGGTCTATTAAAATATAACTGAAAAATGCAACACGTGTTTGTAAGGCTTGTCGTGTAAGAGGTAAATTGAAAAACTATTTCGATTGCTTGATATTATCACTCATGTATTGATATCAACCACAAATATGTTATAGAACATGATTACCATTAAATACCTTACAAACCACTGAACCCAATTATAAGCTTCTCAAGCAAAATATGGCTACCAGATAATATAAGATAGTATAGAAGAAATTAAGCCAATAGACCTTTTTTCTTCTTACATGTATTTCATGACATTACATGTTTTTATCAAGTCAACATGAAATAAAACAATGTCTATATTAGGTTCCTTGACAGACTATTCATCTGTTTTAGCCTATGATTTTCTTGTGTTTTATAGATCCAAGTTATTGATAAAACTAGCTATAAAAGTTTCAGTTTTATCACCATTTGTATAACTAATTATATATTGTTTATTAAAATTATGTCTCTTTTTTATATTTTAAGGTACCACAATTGTAGACACAAATGGAAAGCATGCAAATGGAAGAAGAATTGAATGAAGAACTTGAAACGTTAATGGCTGAATTTATGAGACGATATGGTAACCCTCCCGACAATCTACCAAATGCTTTTTAGTTTTTTCTTTTAAACTCTAGTATGTTTTTAGACAATTGTTGATCATATCTATATATGTTGGGTGTTTAGATATGTTGTAAAATACGACGGATCCAAATTGACTTTAGACAATATTAGCTCAATGCGGAATAGGATCAAAATTATCAAACGATAATAATCACAACAAAAAATATGAATGAAGTAAATAAAATAGAGACACGAGGATTTACGTGGAAAACCCAAATCGGGAAAAACCACAGGCGGAGGAAGCCGAGAACCAATTCACTATACTTTGCGGTGTTTACAAAATATTTGGAGAATATAAAAAATACAAAGAGTTTATAAAACTCTTATGTATTAACAAGAAGAGAAGATTGAGATGTTTTGGTGTTGGTGTGATTTTGAAACTAATCTTCTAACCTATTTATAGCAAATTGTTTACATGCCATTGTTGAAAATAAAACTTGGATTGCATGCCATTTTAGAAGCTTGAATCAATTTGTTGAAAACTTATTCTTCACATGGGTTTTAAGAATAATGGGCAGCCACATCTTTGACTAACCACATGTCTTTGAAGGCACTTTCCACAATCTCCACCTTGACTTCAAAGTGAGTAAAACTTGTATACCCATTTGCTAAAGCCAACAACTCTTCAAAACTCCAAAACTCCATAAGAAATCGCAATTACCATATAGAGAAAATTGATCCTGAAAAATGAAATACTTCCTCTACCACGAGCCTAATCAGGCTCAACTGCGATCAGAAATACACATTAAGTCCAAACATAGTTTGAACTTGGCTATTGGAAGACTTTTAGTGAACACATCAGCGGGATTATAATCTGTATCGATCTTTTCTATGACGCAATCACCTTTTTCAATGATATCACGCACAAAATGATAACGAATATCAATGTGCTTTGTACGGTCATGAAACATCTGATCTTTACTCAAGAAGATAGCACTTTGATTATCACAGAATACTGTGGTAACCTTTATTCTATCATCGAGTTCTCTAAATAATCCCTTTAACCAAATGTCTTCCTTAACTGCTTCTGTAATCGCCATATATTCTGCCTCTGTAGAAGACAGTGCAACTGTAGACTGTAACTGGGCTTTCCAACTAATAGCACAACCGTTCAGTGTAAACACATACCCTGTAATGGATCTTCGTTTATCCAAGTCTTTGCCAAAATCTGAATCAACATATCCAACCACTCCAGTGTTAGATTGTCCATAGCATAGACACATAGAAGACGTACCACGAAGATAACGTAAGATCCACTGTACTGCTTTCCAGTGTTCTTTCCCCGGGTTCGCCATATATCTACTAACCATGCTAACTGCATAAGCCAAATCAGGGCGTGTGCAGATCATAGCATACATCAAAGATCCAACAGCACTAGAGTATGGTACGCGTGCCATGTACTCCATATCAGTCTCAGTAGTAGGACTTAAAGCGGATGATAACTTGAAATGAGATGCAAAAGATGTGTTGACAGGCTTTGCTTCATGCATATTAAAACGTCTTAGGACTTTCTCAATGTAACCTTTTTGAGAAAGATGCAAGATCCTAGACTTCTTGTCACGAACAATTTCCATACCTAAAATTTTCTTGGCAGCTCCTAAGTCCTTCATTTCAAAATCAGCTTTCAACTGGTCTTTTAACTTCTGAATCTCCTTCATATCTTTTGCCGCAATCAACATGTCATCCACGTACAAGAGTAAGTAGATCTTTGAACCATCGTCACCTTTCTTGAAATAAACACAGCTATCATAGGTGCACCTGTTGAATTTGTGACTGGTCATGAAAGAATCAAACCTCTTGTACCATTGTCTAGGAGACTGCTTGAAGCCATAAAGAGATTTCTTCAATTTACATATGTAGTCCTCCTTGCCAGGAACTACAAAACCTTCAGGTTGTTGCATGAAAATCTCTTCCTCAAGCTCACAATTTAGGAAAGCTGTAGTAACATCTAGTTGCTCCAACTCATAATCATTTGAAGCAACTAACCCCAACAATGCACGAATAGAAGTGTGTTTGACTACTGGGGAATAGATGTCAGTATAGTCAACGCCTGGAATTTGACTGTAGCCTTTAGCTACAAACCGAGCTTTATATCTTGGTTTCTCATTCGGGTTAACTGGTTCTTTAAGCTTGTAGACCCACTTGCATTTAACTGGCATTTTCCCTTTTGGAATAGGAACTAAATCCCAAGTACCATTTCTTTGCAAGGATTCCATCTCATTATGCATGGCAATCATCCAATCACTTGAGTCTTTAGATTTGATAGCCTCATCATAATTTAGAGGCTCCGTTTCCGACTCAATATCATTAGCAACAATAAAAGCGTAAGCAACAAGTTCAGCTTCAGCATACCTCTTTGGAGGGACAATTTGTCTTCTCGACCTATCTCTTGCAATGCTTCGAGTAGTAGCTTGTGGTTGTGAAATTGTTGTTTCTTCAACAACGACATGCTCATTTGGCGAGGAAGACTCTTGTTGCTCAACTGGACTCGGAATGGTGACAGGTGAAGTAGGAAACTCCACCTCCATTTGAGCTTTCTCTTCATTTGCTTTTGATGATGCGACTGTATCTTCTGTAGAGTCAGAAGTTTGATGAATCATAGCAGACTCGTCAAAAGTAACATCTCTTGAGATGATGATTTTATTTAGATCATTGCTCCATAACTTGTAACCTTTAACTCCTGGATTATAACCAAGAAAGACACATTTAAGTGCTCTCGGTTCTAACTTCCCATTGTCAACTTGTGCATAAGCTGGACATCCGAAAGGTTTCAAATGTGTATAATTGGCAGGTTTCCCGGACCATAACTCATACGGAGTTTTCTTTTCGATTGCTCGTGACGGTGATCGGTTGATAACATAGCAAGCAGTAGAAGCAGCCTCCGCCCAAAAGGACTTTGGCAATTTGGAATTTGAAAGCATACATCTGACCTTCTCCATAATGGTTCGATTCATCCTTTCGGCTACACCATTTTGTTGAGGCGTATAGACTACCGTGCGATGTCGAGTAATGCCTTCCTTTCGGCAATAGGCATTAAACGCTTCTGACTAAAACTCTAGTCCATTATCCGTACGAAGATACTTTACCACCAATCCTGATTGCTTTTCAACCTGAACTTTCCAGTCTCTGAAGGTAGAGAAAACGTCTCCCTTATGTTTTAAGAAGAAACACCACACCTTCCTGGAGAAATCGTCAATGATAGTGAGCATATAGTTAGGTCCACCTTTAGAAGCAACTCGAGCTGGTCCCCACAAATCCGAGTGGACATAGTCGAGTGTTCCTTTCGTTGTATGGATACCACTTGCAAACCTCACTCGTTTTGCCTTGCCATATACACAGTCTTCACAGAACTCCAAATCAACAATCTTTTGTTGACCAAGTAAACCTCTTCTGTAACATCCGTGTTTCGGGCCTAGAAATTCCGAGCTTAAATCGATGAGATAAAAACTTATTTTGGAAAAAATAAATTAGTTAAATAAATAAATTTCGTAAATCACTAGATGATTTATAAATTATTTTCCTAAGAGTTTCTGCTTTGTATATATACATACATTTTAAACATTACCATCTTATAAGGATTTACACATTTATCTATCGCTTTGATGTTTAAAGTATTAAAGAGAATTTGATAAGTTTATAAATAAAATTTATAAAGTTATGATCTTTCATAAGTTGGTTCTATTGAGATTGCTACTCAATGCAAATACCTACTTTAAATCTCATACCTTTATATAAATAAGAATTTAAAGCTAAGTATGATATAGGAGTGACTTAATAAACTTATAAATATGAATTAACGATTTAAGCTAACAACTTCACTATTGTAAGTGATTAGTTACTAATTCATGGAAATGATATTTGCGTAAGAATAACTAAGTGATTTAGCGAGAACAAATGTGATAAGTTCTTAAATATTATGAGAGATATTAGGAAGGGCATTTTGGCAATTTTCGATAACAAGACAATTTCATCTTTTGGAGAAATGAGTCATGGTGAGATCACTGATAAAGCAAATGTAACGGGTAGTTTGGTAATTTCAGTATGACAGGACAAACATTGCAATTATATGGGGAAGTCGTGAGGCATTGTCCCTGTAACAAATTCTATAGAGAGAGAGAGGGGCATTTAGGTCACCTTACGTGTTAAGGGCAAATTTGGTAAGTTATGGAATTCATTCTCATAATTGAAAAGCACGAGAGCATGCTCCATCATCCATGTTCTGGTAGGGAATTTCAGTACATGAAGGATTGAGATCTAGAGAGAGGAAGAGTAGTGAGAGAGAAAAAGGATCATGGAGAATAAACAATGAATGGGTGAGACTCCGGCCGGTTGGAAAACACTTAAAAGGTTAAGCCGAGGGTGAGAGCTTGGAGGAGGGATGGAAGAGGTTGCTGCTCCGGTGAGTTTGAGAGATGAAGAAAAAGTCGTGTAGGGGTGCAGGTCGATGGAGAGACCAGGAGACGGTGGTGAAAGCAGGGGCAGAAGTATGTAAGCAATGATGGTATTATCAGTTCCATTCGAGGGAGGCGGGATTCAAGCAGGTGACGATTCTGGTTCACGGGTGCTTCAACCTCTGATACGGAGCAAATGGTCTGGATTCCGGCTAAGAGAGAGAGCAGCGAGGTGGTTCTTGGCATGTTTGTGAAACGGAGGGGTGACGAGAAGAGTGTGCTCGAGGATTTCAACCACCATTTGATCGGTGTTGGGTCATCATCGCCGGCATGATATTGACCACCGAAGGAGGGTGGTGGTCGGACCTGCAAGTCCCGATTGGTGTGTGTGTATTTCACCATCGCTAGAAGTCGAAGGGTGGCGGTGTGGAGAGCTTCGCCGGAGACGATTGTGATGCCGGCAACCATTGAAGATAAGCGTTAGGCCGGCCAAGGCGTGAATAAGGTATTTTCCCGACTAGATCATTTTGGAGCTCTAGGTTTTGAATTTGTTGGGCTGTTAGCGGACTAGTGGGCTCCCATATTATGTTAGAGACCTTAATGGGTCTGCTTGTGGCCATGGACTTATGGATTGGGTCGTAGCTCTATTTTGGATTAAACGAAAACTGGGAATGCATACTAAGTTAAATCATTGACTAAACTATTTATAAATTATGATTTCCTAGATAGTTGTAGTTTTAGAAGAACTTAGGAATTTTAAGGATTTGCAATTTAATCGTGATGAGGCAAAATCGGTGATTTTATTATTTGAATTTACGTTGGACTTGTCATGGATTAAATAGAATTAAAATATTATCTTATTTAATCAATTATTTATTCAATATATAAAACTTATTAAAGCATGATTCGAATTAATCATAGGTAATCTTATAAATTTGAAGATGAGTTTAAAACATAAGAAATCTGGTTTTAGGATATGACGCATTTTTGGTAAAACCACGTTTAGTGAAAGAAATAGTGTTTAATATGACCATTATAACACGATGAGTCGTTGAAGATAATTTCAGACTAGACGATTAAACTTAGTCTTCGTTCAGACCTAAGTTCAACTATGAGATGAGATTGTAGTCAAGTTTGAATAAATGTGATATCTTTAGATCGCGTATTTAATTTCGTATGAATGGATCATAGGGAATTTGGAGGTTGGGCAGATGTTGTCTAGGATTTGACATTTGCGGGCACGAGAGCATTGCGGGATTAGCGTTGACTTATCAGTCAACCTTCAGGTGAGTTTACCAGGAGTACACATCCCAACTATTATCTTTTGTGTGTGTTATCAAATACTTTTCATGCATGATATTATGTGCAATGTGTTATATGATTACTACTTGTGCATTGCATGAAAATGAGTTTTCTAAAGATGTTTTCAAATAAAGATGATGATGATGTTTTGATAGATGTTTTGAGCATCCTATTTGTGCATTGCATTGCATTGCATATAGGATGTGATTGACCGAGTGAACCTTATGACGAAGATGAGATGATTGTCCCGGATTTAGGGAAATCATGATTGTCCCGGATTTAGGGAAATCATGGGCAAAATGCCCAAAATGAGATGTTTGTCCCGGATTTAGGGAAAACCGTTCCCGACAATAGGGAACCGCATGAGGGAGTTGCTAACCCTCATGGGACTAGTGTGATGGCCACTAGTTCTAGTTTAACCTATACGGGGATCGAGTGATATGCTTCGTGCGTGTCATTTGTGAACTTAGGTAGGTGCCATTGAGGTGAGTTGGACTTTTATGAGATGGACGTGGGTTGGGATAGTTGCATCATGCATTTGCATTTGCATATCATAATTATCTATTTTGAAGTAAATCCTTATGATGTTTTAAGTAACTTTTGAAGTGTGTTTAAAATCTATTTTTGGGGGTTTGTCCCGAGTGTGGTAGTTCACTACCCACTCAAAATAGGTCAACCCCAGGTAAGCTCACTAGGCATTTCAATTGCCTAACTTATTTTGATGTGTACTCAGGTTGAGGAGTTTAGATGACTTTAGAAGAGCTGGACGTTTAGAAGGCCACGATTTGTGTGGTTTCATTTAAGCTGTGTAATGGTATTTAAATTGTTACAACCTCGCTACTTTATAAACAAAAATGTTTTATCTAAAATGGGACCAAATGGTGTTTTCTGCAACTTAAACCTAAATTATTACTCATTAAACCCCATGTGTTTTAAAATGGTTTTGAAAGAAAATAACTTATTTGAAGATGATGAAATTGAAGTTTTACTAAAGGATGATTTTTGAAATAATGATGATAAACCATGGGTTAAAATGATGTTTTATGAAAAGCCTTAAGCGAGGGTGTTTCATCTTCGACTCAACTCTGACATGCCTTGAAAACTCATATGGCCAAGTCGAAGGTGCCAAAGACGGGACTGATCTGGATCAGAAAGAGACTTTGAAACAACATCAGCATCACTCGAAATTGTTTGCCCGTCAAGAAAGTAAAGGTCTGAGGTTTTTCGACTAGCTCTCAGTTTGTCGGAACCATCTTTGAACACCCTGAGAACTCCACCTTTACCGACAAACTCGTATCCCTTTTTATCAAAGGAACTGAGAGATAACAAGTTTCTTCTGAGGTCAGGGACATATCTAACATCCCCAATGGTTCGGATAACGCCATCAAACATACGGATTCTGACTGAACCATGTCCAAGAACAGGACATATAGTATTGTTACCCATCAACACATAGCCCTGGTTAACCTTTTCAAATGTGTAAAACCAACTTTTGTTGTGACACATATGAAAAGTACAACCAGAGTCGAGTATCCAATCACCAGTGGAATCCAGTTTATCTGAATAAACTGTCAAGAGTTCTCCAATACATTCGACCTCTGCTACATCGGCTTCACCCGAAGTGCTAGCTTGTTTACCATTTGCTGCCGCCTTCTCTTTTTCTTTATTCTTCAACTTGAAACATTCTTCAAGCACATGTCCCTTCTTGTGACAATAGTTGCAAAACTTTCGTTTGCCTTTAGATTTGGATCTGGTTCTGTTGGAAGATTGAGAAGTTCTACTTCTCTCTGTTGTTCTTCCTCTGACATTCAAACCTTCGGCTTTAGCATCATCTGAACCACCACCGGTAATATATTTCATCTTCTCTTTAGAATCCAAAGCTGTAAATACTTCATCTAAAACAAGAGTTTCACGGCTGTAGATGATCGTATCACGAAAATGGCTGTAGGATTCGGGCAACGATGACAGCAAAAATAAAGCTAAGTCTTCATCTTCATACTGAACATCCATATTCTCCAAGTTATTTATTAACTCTTTGAATGTGGACAAATGTTCAGCTAATGAGCCTCCTTCAATCATCTTGAGATTGAACAGCCGTTGCTTTAGATGCAACTTGTTCGGTAAGCTCTTTGTCATCCATAACTGCTCCAACTTCAGCCACAAAGCAGCCGCCGACGTTTCTTTTAGAACATCTTGTACAACATCGTTTGACAAGTGCAAACGAATCTGGGATAAAGCCTTCAGATCTTTCATCTCTTTTTCTTCTTCGGTCCATGTATTGGGCATCCTTTCGAAGCCTAAGAGCGCCTTGTGTAAATCCATCTGAATGAGAATATCTCTCATCTTTACTTGCCACAGCGGAAATCGGGTATTTCGATCCAGCAGCGGAATATCGTATTTCACCGAAGACATGATTTATTACTTGATAAAATGATCCCAACAAGCTAATATCAAAACCCGGAAGCTCTGATACCAATTTTTGTAAAATACGACGGATCCGAATTGACTTTAGACAATATTAGCTCAATGCGGAATAGGATCAAAATTATCAAACGATAATAATCACAACGAAAAATACGAATGAAGTAAATAAAATAGAGACACGATGATTTACGTGGAAAACCCAAATCGGGAAAAACCACGGGCGGAGGAAGCCGAGAACCAATTCACTATACTTTGCGGTGTTTACAAAACATTTGGAGAATATAAACTCTTATGTATTAACAAGAAGAGAAGATTTAGATGTTTTGGTGTTGGTGTGATTTTGAAACTAATCTTCTAACCTATTTATAGCAAATTGTTTACATGCCATTGTTGAAAATAAAACTTGGATTGCATGCCATTTTAGAAGCTTGAATCAATTTGTTGAAAACTTATTCTTCACATGGATTTTAAGAATAATAGGCAGCCACATCTTTGACTAACCATATGTTTTTAAAGACACTTTCCACAATATATTTGTTAAAACTTGTGTTATAATGGACAATTTAGATTTATATTTATTGTCTTGGAAATGCGTTGGAATAATAGTAATTCCTTTTTGTTGGAAAAACGGACATAATTTTTATTGGATATTTGTCAAAAGGCGTCTGCATATAATGTCACAAATAGGTTTTCTCGGAAATGCGTCGGAAACATTTATATTTATATATATTTATATATACAATTGTTGCCTTGATGAACAGTACCACTTTAGTTTATTACAATTTTACCCCTGTAGTTTTAATTTGTATAATTATAGTTTTAGTCCCTATAATTTTAATTTTTATTAATTACAATTTTGGTCCCTATAGTTTTGTTTGCCAGTTTAACATTATTAAAGTTTTGATCCCTGTAGTTTTAAGTTGTTAACTTCCTTAACCGCAGCAACGCGCGGCTCCCTTCCGCTCGTTTTTGTACAAAATTGGTCGAAAATAATCGTGTCGCAAAAACTGTGTTAGAAATTCGTCGGAAATCCATAAATATTCAATGTGTTATGTGTGAAAGGTATGTTGTACTTTCCAACGGTGTTTACTTTCTTGATGGAAACTTTTTTGGCGGAAAAATGTCGCTAAAGGTTGTTTCCTATGTATATTCGACGAATATAGCCGTCGGAAACTCTCGAGTTTTTTAGTAGTTTAGGAAGTTTCAATATCGTGGAATAAATGATTAAAGAACCCAAGTATTTCATTATGATGATAAATTGATATATCCGCATTAATCAATTGTTATACCTAAGGAAGCGAAATTAATGTTATATCAGACAATATAATAACTCCAAACGAAAACTAGCTAATTCAAATAAATAAATTGTCTCTATCGTCAAACTTGGTCAACGGGTTCTTTCTGTGTGTGTGGATGTGGATGTTCTATGTGAACCTATATGAGTACCATAAGAAGAGCACGCCTCATGATGGTGTCTACTTTGAAGTTGGCATCGCTTAAAAGGCAAAACAAATTGTAAAAACACAAACATCTTATTGACCTCAAACAAAGTAAGGCCTATTGTTATTATTGTTCCTTGTTTGTTAGATTCGTTACAGAATCATCAGCTCATGCCATTACTTGTCTTTTTTTTTTTTTTCCCTTACGGTTTTATAAGGAATATCTGAAGATCCCACCTGAACTCCCTCAAACTTCATTATCAGATTCGGGAAAACCCTATATTCTCTCTTAGATTTTTTTCAGTAAATTCTTCCGTTATAACTGGGAGTCCTTCTCGAGTACTTCATGGTAAGTTATACATTTTTTCCATCAAAGTCAAACATACTGTGATACCGTTTCCTATTTTAAGATCTTGTCTCAACATTTATCGTTCTTTCTGGTTATTTTTGGGTAGTTTACGTAGGTATTTCTACATTTTACTTAAACATCTAAGCAGATAATAGTGTTTCCATGCATGACAGGCTCTACATTTTTTGATTCATTTATGCTTTTCGACAAGTTTATGTATGGTGGAGTTTATCGAGAAATTGCCCATAACAAGAAACTTTTTATCCTGATCTTTTTTTGCTTTTACGCCATTAATTAGTTTCTGTTATTTAAACGAAGTTTTGTGATCCGTTGATTTACATACTAATAACATGCGAATTTAAGCTAATTATTCATTGGCTGGTTCGAAGTATCTTCACCAATCAAACTTCTATATCTATTTGATTTTACACAACTAAACGTTAGCCCATGCCATTTATTATACTGATATTTGGCTTCTTTATGGAAACCTATCTATAGTGATGATTAATCCGTTGCCTTTTTTCACAAAACAATGAGCAAAAGCCATCCATCTATGTTTGTACAGCTAAAATGCGCTCCTGCTTCTTTTCGATTTTCCTTTTTCATCTAGGCATGCCTTAACCCATGGGTAAACTTACTCATGTTTTTTCTTTTCAATGTTACAATTATTCCTTTGATGCCTGAATGGTGTGAACCATATTTTTGTGTCGACACCCTTTCTATAAAATGAGAGGGTATATTGCATGTTTATAGAGGGTTCGTGTTACTTGGCGTACTGCGCATGAGCATGTTCATATCAGATTCCTTCAAGAATCATGTCATTAACTTATTCAAATTAGGTCTTAAATTACCATGAAACATATATACGTATCGACCATTAGAAGCGTTAATTTTCTTGTACTTCTACGGTGACCATGCATAGAATTAATTAAACATCAGAATGGAGAACCTATAGATGGTAGGGGATCAGGATTGGTAATTAAGGTTCAATTATTTCCATCATCTAGCTAACTCTGAGCCAGCCATTAAATCAAAGGCTTGTTACTTCGTCATAATTAGTGAAGTTTTGGTCCATAAGTTTGATAATTAAGTACTTAATTTAGGATCGATGATGTCTGTGATCAATTAACAAAATTAGTCTTAGCAACTTTTTTGGTTATATGCAGCTAGTGTTTGACATCATTGTACCATAAATAGTGGCGGATCTAGGACTATAAATACCAGGATTATCACAACAAGATTTTCAGATGATGCGTAAATTAAAATAACCAAATTCTATTTTTCGTTTTTTTACAAAATAAAATATTAAATATATACAACAATGATCAGGAAAATTGCATAATATATACAACAACGATCAGGAAACATGCATATTGTAAAACAGGATATATAAGCTTAGGTACCGCTTTAATGCTGCAATAAGCACATTAACAGTTAGTTCGTGTTAACGAATACAAATTATTAAAATCAAAATAATACATATGATATAGCTTAACACAATAAATTTGACATAGCTGCTTCACCGATATTAGTTTTATTATATACAGCAACATAATCAACGGTTTGATATATTAGCTGATGCTTTCTAGTCACTATTATATATGCTTCTTTTTTTTTTTTTTTTTAATGAACAAGAAGTTCATATTTCAGTTTTTCATTAATTACTTCCACAGATCAATCTGGCAGGGGGAGGTGGATATTGAAGCCCCTTCTGAAGCCATCTCATCACTCTTAGATTCACTTAGAAGCATGTTCATATGTTCAGCCATTTGGAGTGATGATGAAGGTGGGTTCAAATAATTATTTTCCTTGGTGACCGCATCTTGATCGTAACTGAACTGAGAAGCAACAAATTTATCCATTACTCGCCAATCAGTAACTTGCACATCATTCCCACCATCACCATTATTACTATTACCATACAGCAAGTTGACGTTTGATTGCTGATCAGTCGGGGGTTGTTCAGTGTTTGTGTAGGAAGCATCAATGCTTGCAGCCGAAGATTGTGGAAATCTGATCAGAGACTCCAATTGAGGAAGCTGCAGAAAGGCGTGCTGACGTGGCAAGTTATAATGCATTTGATCAAGCTCAGATTTTCCAGGCAATTGATGTTTGTATGAATTGTTTGGAGTATAAGGAAGAGATACACGACTTGAGGATTCAAAATCGGGCATGAATGAAACTTGGTCCTCATACCAACACAAAGAATCATGTTCATCCATTCTACGTACGGTTGTTATTCGTTTCTTGAATACCCTACATACAACCCATCCTTCTTCCTGTTGCAAATAAAGCATAATACATGCATTAGAATCGGTTCAAATTAATAATGCAACATACTCGAATATTATTTTGGTTCAAAGCAAGTATACCATAAAAGTTGATAAAAGTTACCAAAGGCATGTGCTTGCGTGAAAAATTAACTTTTCTATCGACTAATATATCATCGTCTACCGTTAATAAAATTTCCCATGTATAGAATCAATTTCCGATTAATTCGCATATTAGTATATAAATCAAAGGATCACAGGCACGTTTAGATAACAGAAACTAATGCGTGGTGTAAAAGCAAAAAATATCAATGTTTCATGCAAAATAATTTTATATTAAATTTCCATGCAAAGCATTATATACCATAAATTCAAAAATAAAAATGTTTTTTTTTATATAAAAGATTTTATATTAAAGGTTTTATTTTTTATACAAAATAAAAAAATAGTAAAGAGCACCATTATGTACCCGTCACACAGGACCCATAACATGAGAGATCAATCAATTAGGAATCAATAATAATATTTTGTAGGTGCCAGACTTTGCATCATGTATATTTGTACATGTGGAATTAGGCATCCCAAACATTCGGCATCATCGGGGTAGTTTTTATACAAAATATATACTTGCAATGAAATTTACGTCGTCCACTAAACAAGAGAATTGCATTTTTCCAATGTATAAACATGTATAATTTTCACCCTCCGCCGGTAATAAAAAATAAAAATAAACGCGTATGCCGAGGTTCACCCTGATATTGATATATATATATATATATATATATATATATATATATATATATATATATATATATATATATATATATATATATATATATATATATATATATATATATATATATATATATATATATATATATATAGATGCATGTTTTGTTATCGAATTTTATGAAATTATATATATATATATATATATATATATATATATATATATATATATATATATAGATGCATGTTTTGTTATCGAATTTTATGAAATTAAAACTTGCATAACATTTTTTTTTTTGTTTCAGTAGTTTCCTCGGCCAGGAAATAAAACGTAGAATGATATCATGCAAATGGCTTTCTTTTGGATAAATACACCAATAAATTGATAGAAGGGTGAAAAATACTACTTGCCTGAGTCATCGCATTCTCATTGGTTTCTAGTCTATACTCGTGCATGATCCAATCTGATTTCTGTCCATTGGGAGCTCGACCCTTATAAAATACCAAGGTCTTTCTCATGCCAACCAAATTGTTCTTAGAGTATATGGCCTTATCTCTTCCGGTCGCTTTCCAGAAGCCAACTTTTGTAGCCCTATTAGTTCGAGTTCCTGTCGGATATTTTTTGTCCTTGTGGCTAAAGAAATACCACTCATTTTGCTCTTCAGTTCCTAGCTTGCATAATTCTGTCAAGATATATGACATAAAAAGCGTCATGTAACATTTTGAATATCCATAAACCTTAATTACGGTAAAGTACTTAGGGGATTCAAAATTTTGCATCCATGAGATGCGTTATGCCATCCCATGCTGTATTGCACTAGCACAAGAGGAGCCTCTAATTAACCTGGTTCGGGTTGAATTGCTACCTTGAAGATCCCATGGTTCAATTCTATAGAGATCAACATCTTTGATCACATCAAGATCAATTCTTTTCGATGCAACTTTTTTCCTAAGGTAGTAATCTACAAGTTCTTCATCAGTCGGGTGGAATCTAAAACCAGGAGGAACGTGTGAAAAGGTATTCATAATCTCAATAGTATGATGATCTACAACCTGCAATGAGTAAATAAAGCGTTGTCAGTTGTTGTACAGATACAACTATTGGTCACTAAAAGAAGTAGAAAGTTAATGAATTATGTCATGTGTTCTCAATCGACATGGGTTATAAGTTTATCAAATGAATATTGTGTCGACATCACTTATCACAAGTAGAATAGTAAGGAATTGCAGTTCCTTTGATGCTGAATTAATTTATGGAATGAAGTGAGAGGTTTTCGCTATATATACCAGAAGGGGACTTGTTTCGGTTGTTCTAACAACCTGACATTAAGAGTTTATTGCCACTTCAGAATTAAAAACAAAACCACATCTCAATGGTGGAAGTTGATGAGTTACATATACAAGGAATATTATTATTATTAATTTTTTTTGAACAGCAACAAAATAACACCCATCCATTCAAACATACATTAATTTTTTTTTTTTTTTTTTTTTTTTTTTTTTTTTTTAACAAGGAACAAAAGCATTATATCAAATCCAAGGGGTCGACCGACAACCATCCCAAACAACATTTCTGCTATACTTAGATCTACCTATTAACCATCTATAAGCAGTGAGCTTAACCTCCTTATCAGACATCTAACATTTTCTACAGTTCTCTAAAAAAAAAAAAAAAAAAAAAAGTTCCGTAACCAATCATTAGAGCAATTTTTTTTTTCTTCCAAGAACAGCCATTACAGCAATTTCTTGGAGTCGCTAAATGGGATTAACAAAAAACTGTCTCGTGATCTTTGAGCGTAATGTTTATGGGACATACTTTATAAAGTAGCAGCAGTACTAGAGTCTAGACTGCTAACAGAAAGACCATAAAAATGGAAGTAAATTAGTGGATAGATTAACCTATATGTATCTTTGGAATTCTCAGTAAAATACATAATTTTTTAAAAGAGCAAATCCTATCATTAAAAGACTAGCCCGCATCTAGCAATAAAACATCACAACAAAATACACAACTCATCTTCATCAAAAACCAAATATTAATAATTCGTATCATATTTTGAACTCTTATTAAATTTTGAGGAATATCAATAAATATAACACTAATGAACAAGGTTCGTACGCTTCACCCTTACTGATAAGTAAACAATCTCCTAGCATTCTGACGGGTAAACAAGAAAGCTTTCTATAGTATGGTTTCTTTAAATAAACCATACTTGATGCTGCAAATGAATATGGATATTTAGATTTGGCTAAATACATGTTCAGTGAGGGGTATTCTTGTATGATGCAGAAGAAATTCCTAATTCCGAAGAAAATGAATTTATAGAGAAAAACTGGAGAAAGATAGTGTAGAGCTAGATTTTAATGTGAACAAAATGAAAAACAATGTGTGGACAATGTTTCTGCGAAGCATTCTCATTGGACAAGCACCATTTTATTACTTGATGATCAAGATAAAACTACTCAAGTTTGCTTTCTTCTTGAAAAAAGCCACTCAAGTTTTGCAGCACTCAACAAAAGTGCATACCTGATAATTACGGATGATTAAAAAACTACAATTTAACATGGTTAACATATAAAAAGACCTGAGATTAATAAACATATAGAAGTGCATGTAAACAATCAAGAGGTTCCTATTTTGTTTTTTCATCTTCTGTTTTCGAAGATTTAGCTAACAAATCGAGTTCAAACCAGAAATAAATTGAGAAACCCAGAAGTTCGATAAAGAAAAGAAAATCCATCAAGATAAGAAGAAAAGATAAATGATCATGGTTTCTGATCCGTAAGCCTGACTAACTAAATGTTGGAACTTGTTTAAGTCTATATTTATAGAATGATCGAATATATTTGCTCCTTTGGTGTCCATTAACAAACTTTGCTGGAACGTTAATTAGAAGAAAGATCCGATCATTGGACTGATCTTTGAATATGAAAGACATTCCCAGGAAACTATAGAGAATCAAAACACAACAGACGACAAAGAATCTTTAAAGAGAGAAGATCATGCATGAAGAGGATGAAATGTAGCAAATAAACCTTGTAAATAGCTTATTATTGATGATCAACTTGTCAAATTTCTTCAGATAGATCTGGTTCTTCTTCTACCAGTGGGTGATGATCAAAGAGAAAGAAACAGTTTCTTTTAGTACATGATCCATCTTCTTCAATTAAAAAGAAAGCAAAGGAGACAAAAAAGAAGGCTAAAAAGCAAAGAAAAAAAAAATGTTTGACACCGAAAAGGGTTTCAATTTCCTCGGGAATTGAAGTAAAAAGGAGTTTGTCGTTTGGCTGTCTGAAATAAGGTCAGATCCCGAGGAAATTAAAGCTAATACAACAAAAAATGAAACGCAGAAAGTTGCTTTGTTTGAAGAACTACATATAAACCGATAGAATGATCAGAAAAGGGTGTCTTACTTAATTATAAAGTTATTTCTCTATATCTTTATATATTTGAAGAAGATGATGGGAAAAGCTTGATTGCCGGAAAAGCTTCCTGCAGCTGATAAATAAGAGGAAGATGACGCGGAGAAAAGGTGGCGGTCATTTACTAATACTCCACCACCCGCCACCAGCTACTGATGGAGACCTCACTGATTTATAAATCTGTATATATGCACAAAAACAAACATACAATAGTAGATTATCTCTTTCCTTAAGATTTTTAGGTCGAGAGAGAGAGCGAGCGAGAGAGAGAGAGAGAGAGAGAGAGAGAGAGAGAGAGAGAGAGAGAGAGAGAGAGAGAGATGTGGGTTTTAAGAATGTGACGGCATCAGATCACTTAAAGGACAGCCACACCTACATACCCGACCGAATAGAATGTATGGGAAGATTTCCTCTTTGGGGTCTTCGCTTTCTATTAAGAGAATGAGTACAGTTTATTCTTCTAATTATTTTATATATATGCTACATTCATTTTTATCGTGAAATGATAAATAATGGATGTTCCCCCAATTTATGATAAAAAGGTGCACATTTTTTTTAGGAACGGCATATATGTATAAAAAAAGGGTGCACATTTTACACTCTCCCTTTGAATTTAAAAGATTTATTTTCTTGAAAGTGTTTAATAGTGGAATCGGATCTTCCCATTGCATGAGACTTTATGCCTAGAAGTCTTTAGTTCAACTCTTTAGTACCCGAGACTTCACTTAAGCCATAACTCATCCTACATTAATGTACACTAGTTATCTCAAACTCTTCAAAACTCTTAAACATGCTCTTACTCTTTAAAACTCTTCAAAAATCTCTTTAAAACTCTTAGAAACACTTTAAAACTGTTTGGAACTCTTTAAAATATGTTTTCATGCATGAACACATTTTACATATAACACATATACAAATAATGCACATAGAGATACAATTATAAAAAATCATAGATCAAAAAAGATGTTTGGGGACATGTATTCTTGACACTTCTAACTTGCTTTTTGTTTTCACTTGATATGCATTCCTTCCATTCAACTTTCAAGTGTATTTTGTATCTATGTTTATATAATTTTGTGATAATATTTTCGTAGATGTCACATGATCAAGATATGTGGATGTTGATAGCAATGATGATATGAATGACATTAGTGAGAAAAAAGATGTAAAAGTAAAACGAGGACAAACTAAGAAAAAATATGTGGTATGGGATCATGTCAAAGCTTTCATCAACGAAAAAGAGGAAAGTAAAAATGCTTGTAACCATTGTGGAAAAGAGTATTATTCGGGTAATAAAACTCATGGGAGTAGTAATTTATGGAATCATCTACATCTTTGTTCCTTAAACCCGGACACTAAAGACGATGGCCAAACTCTAACAAAACTAGCATTTCGAAAAAGTGGAGAGGAGCGAAAATTGGTAGCTTGGAAGTTTAACCAAGAAGAAACTAGGAAGGCATTACATGAAATGAATGTCCTTGATGAGCTTCCATTAAAATTAGTCGAGCGAAGGGGATTTAAGCGTTTAATGATTGTTGCACAACCATTCTTTCAAATTCCTTTAAGATTTACAGTTGGTAGAGATTGTTTAAAATGTATGAAGATGAAAAGAAAAAAATTGTGCCCTACTTCATAAAAATATTGGAAGAATTTGTTTAACAACCGGTATTTGAACTTCACTTCAAAGAATAAACTACATGTGCCTTACCGCTCATTTCATAGAAAATGATTGAAATTTAAAGAAAAATGTGATAAATATAAACCCGAATTTCTAGAAATTTGAATTATGAAAAATTAAACTTATGAAGTTGTGTGAAATTGTCTTTATGGTGCATGTTGGATTTATGATGAGTTCATGTCAACAATTAAGTTCTTGAATTTGGACAGGTTTGATGGTTCTTTAATGATCATGTTTTGATGAAAATTTTGTAATATGGTGAAAGAGATGAAAAAGAATTAATAGTTGGGATATGTTGCACATTGTATGTGAAAAAGGATGAAAATGATAGAAATCTGAATTATGTTTATGTTATGAGGTTAAAGAAGATGGTGAAGTAAGATTGATATGTTTTTTTACATGATAGATATTCAATTTGTTATCAATTACATGTTTAATGTAAGTATGGAAGAAATGGAATGGATTATCAATTCCAATGTTTAATAGAAAAATGAATGCTAGTTCGTTGTAAATATATGTTAAAGTAAAAAGGACGATAATTGTGTTGTTAGTAATACACTTGCTATGGAATTTGATAGGGTGATAAAAGGATAACATTTAATATATCCTTGGAATGTAGTATGGTAACTACACAAGTTATTGTGAATTATAAGTATAATTTAGATGTTATCACTTGTGTTGGTGTTGGGATGGAAGTTTATATTTTCATATGTAATGGGACAATCCGAGTTTGTGCAATAATAGTGTAAATTAAAATGTAGAATTGAATTATAATGATGTTTAAGACGTGTAGGAATCATACTAATGTCACATGAACGAGAAATATCATATTTTATAACAATTTCTATTTTTAGAAACTTTATTGATTGAGATTTTCCGAATGGCATAAATGAATAAAATTAAAGATGTTTTGATATCTAAATATTGAAGTTAGCTTATAGAAAAGTAAAAATAAGTGTATTTCTAAAATAAGTTGGTAAAAATTATGAAAATATCTTATTTGGCAAAAAATGGGACAAAAAGGATAAATTTGACAAATTTGAATATTAAGCTTTTGTAAAGTATGCTAACCAATGGAATAGTATTGGATAATGGTTCGAATGTGTTTATGAATGATTAGTCATACATTACTTGTTTAGTTGTGTAATATGTTCTAACCTATAAATAAATCAATAGAGGTTGAAGGATGTTGAAAGAAGTGGAGTCAAGAGCTAGTGGATTATTGTATCTAGACATACCTAGCTACCGATGTGAGTACATGAGGAATTTTACTGGGTACATAACAACAAGTTTTAATATCGAATGTTTTATGTTAAATGTGTTATGAGTAATGGTTTTCCAAATGGTTTTTTAAAGCTTGAATTAGCAAGTATTGTTTTATGTTGAATGATTGAAATGGTTTTACATGTTTTGAATGATGTTTACCATTGAGACCAACTTGTGATGAAATGATGAATGTAAATTGAAACATGAACTAAGAATGTGAGAAAGTTGTGAAATGTTTCCAGACAAGGACCTTACCCGCGTGAAGGGAGGTCAAAAGACACTACTGTGATGGTACCTCCCATCATGAAGTAGTTGTCTTAAGCATGCCCTTATGGATAGATGTGTTCTATTCCATGAAGGGAAAGGGAATTAGGCACGCCCTTACGGATGGATTGGTTCCATTATGGTAAGGGAAAGGGATGCATGACTACCCGTATAAAGCCATAATAATAAATGAATCATGAGTTACAGTTGGGTCTATGTTTTGATAAGAAAGAGTTCAATTTATGTTTGCTCATGTTAAAGTGGAGAACCTAATGTTTTATGATGAAGTAATGACTTCTCTTTTAATGTCATAACAATGAATATGTTTTTATTGTAAAGAGGGACTTATGTTTTTAATAAGAAAGTGATGACCTTATGTTTTGAAGAGGTAGTAATGATTTCTTTAATTTATAATGAATATTGTTAATAAGGGTTGTTTTAACTTGTTGGGTCTAAAACCCATGTAACTCACGAGGATTATTGTCTCATGTATGTTTTTTTAATTGCTATGTACTCAAGAACATGATGATTGACATCAGAGGATAGAAAGCAAGGTTGTAGAAGTCGCTAGGCGGTAGGCGGGCGGTCGACTAGGGCCTAGGACTAGTCGGTCTAGGCGAGGACTAGTCGGCGCCTAGGCGGGGAGTATTAATTGCAACAAAATTTATTTTTTCAAATTTAGATATTACCTATATCCTTAAAAATGAATAAATAAGTATAAAAATTTGCAAATCAAAGTGTTTAAATGTGTAAATTATCAAACATCATAATGTTTAGACTCATTAATGACATTTTTTTATCATTTTAATCATCGATAATTAAAACTTAGCCACCGATTATCATAATTAATGATATTTTCTAAATTTAAATTTTAAAAATTTAAAAATTTGATTTTTTTGAGAATTTGATAATTTTTGAAAATTTTTAAAATTTGAAATTTTTTGAAAATTTTGAAATTTTGAAATTTGAAAAATTGAAAATTTTGCCGCCTAGACCCGCCCAGACCCGCCTAGGCCCGCCTAAACCCGATTTTGACCGCCGTTGACCAAATCCGCCTAGCTTTACCGCCTACCACTAATCGTAGGCGGAACCCGCCCGCCTAGCGCCTAGGCGCCGCCTAGGCGGCCGCCTAGGCCGACTTTTACAACACTGATAGAAAGAAAAGACTTAGAAGCTCTCATGTGGACATAGATATAGAAGAGGATCAGAAGATAGAGTTACTTTTAATGCGGTATTGTTATGATGTGTAATTGGGAGATATTATGTTTATGGTTTAGAATAACCCTTGTAGTTGTATTGTAAGTCTTGCTATGTCCTGTATTGCTTTTGGGCTGTTTTAATTTTGAGTCGGGTCAGTATGGCTTTTATCCATTTAAAACTCAATAAGAGGGTAAAGAGCATGTGCATACATATAGGTCTACCAAAGACGTTCTAGTAGATTCTGTTAGAACAATGACATATTTAACCAACTATAGACCCTGATTCCATACAGGGTTTAAGATTATATAAGGGGAATTGCAAGCCCAGGATATATCTCTTACACACTTGAAGCTATTTGGTTGCATCTCTTACATCAAGAACTAGGATTTAGAAAGAGACAAGATTGAGGCAAAGTAATAGAAGTGTATTTTTATTAGCTATAAATTATTTGACACGTGTTATCGCTTATGGGAAAACTATAACAAAGGAGGTATAAGAATCAAGGGAGTGACATTCAATGATGGTTGGATCAATATGCCCAACCATGACCATAAAATGATATTCCTAATAACATATGATCTTATACGGTCATAATTCTTATGTTTATCATTTCATGTATAAAATGATATGAAATCTAGAATTAATTCAAATAGTATGAATTAATAACAGAGAATGTAAATATTTAATGTAAGTATTTATATCATTTAAAAGGTTAAATGATTTAAATAAGTTTAGCTAAACACTTATTTATTTTAAATGTTAAAATAAATAACACAGACATATATATATATATATATATATATATATATATATATATATATATATATATATATATATATATATATATATATATATATATATATATATATATATATATATGTGTGTGTGTGTGTGTGTGTGTTTGTGTGTGTTTAGGGATGAGCTTGGTCCGAAAACGAAACTAAACCGGACCGAAACCGAATTATGATTTTTTAAAAACCAAATACCGAACTGAATATGTATATTCGATTCAGGTTAGGTTCAGTTATGTCAGTTTTTAGTTTAGTTTGGTTTTTTCATGATCAAGAGTAGTGTTACGGATAACTATGGTCCGCGGACCGGACCGAAACCAAATTGAACCGAAACCGAATTAGATTTTTTAACAACCGAATGGCCAACTATCCTCCAAGGTCTTTGGAGCTTCATGGGCATGGTCGCTATCATGATGCTGTTGGATTAGGTGTCTAAGCCATGACTAATAATTTGTATTTACCTAATTGATAGTAGCAAAGTCCATTTGGGTTGCCCTCATGGCTAGAGGTTTAGCAGAAAATCCAGGAGAGAGAAAGATTGATTTATTATATGATTAATAAATCAATAGAAATAAAATAAATAGTTTATTAATATATTATGGAGATAATATATTAATTAGAAACTATATTAATTAATTGGAAATTAATCTGGAATTAATTTGGTGATTAATTTGATTAATTAAAGGTGCAACGGCTGAATTGTAATTATTCAATAGTTGAGTAAGTAACAATTATAGTAGTTTAAGTGGCCAACGAAATTATGGAGGGATTATCTGTAATTTCGATTATTATATGTTAGGATAAATAGATTTGAATTGATAGATAAAGGTTTATCTTATTTGAATTCAAAAAAGTTTATCTCTAAAGGCTTATCTGGTGGCCACTTGGAAACTATAAATAGAGACCCCTAGGCACCATAAAAGCCACGACTTTTTCCACTCTTCCCTCTTTCTGGAACTTTCGAAAACCCTAGTTTTGGGTGTGACTTCATTTGAGGCAAGGCACTTGCGTTGCTAAGCTTGCAAGAAACAACTAAAAGGTTAGTTTTCTGATTTTATTCTTTAGTAATTTTTCTTGTGGCCTTTTAGGAAATATTTATATGTTCAATAGTAGAAAACATAGATCCTCATAGGTTGCATGTGAACTTAGGGTTTTAGTTCATAGATTTGCATAAAACCCTTCAGTGGTATCAAAGCTTTTTGGTTGTTTTCTTGTTGAATTGCTATAATTGTTTTTCTAAAAAATTAGGGTTTAAAGCTTATAAACCCTAATTTAGCCTAATTGATTTTAGGGTTAGGGTTTTGGAAACCCTAGCCCCTCCCCTCTATGATTTTCGATTTTCTCCTTAGGGTTTTAGAAGACTTTCTATTTTTGGTAACTTTAATTATTTAAATGGATAACCTTAAACCCATTATTTGTTAATTTCGAAAATTAGGGGGTTTAAGATAGATTTAAATTAATTTGATTAATTTGTGATACCTATCTAGTTTAATTAATTTAATTAATTGTTTAATTAAAAGATAATTAATGGTTTAATTTAATTTTAAATTTAATAGTTTTAAATTTCGAAAAATTAAAAGATAAAACTAGGAATATTTTAAAAGTCTAAAAAATATTTGGATTTAATTAATTTAATTAATTTTTTAATTAAAAGATCAATTAAATCTTTTAAAGGTTTAATTTAATTTTAAATTTAATAGTTTAATTTTCCAATAAATTAAAAGATAAACCAGGAATATTTTAAAAGGTTTAAAATTCATCTTATATATATATATATATATATATATATATATATATATATATATATATATATATATATATATATATATATATATATATATTATAATTAAAAGTTAATTTAATATGTATAAGATTAAATGGTTAGTCAAATCAATAGTAGGCCTCATTCACGAAGCTGGTCTATAAAGAGGTATAAGGAGACTGCCTATAAAATGGTGGTCTAATGGGTGTCCACTCTCACCTACCGCTCTCCTGACCAGTGGAGTGTCGTTAGCCGAACGGGTTTGATAGGACCGCCTAATCTCATTAAAAGTATAATGATATTATTCAAAGTACTGGAACATCTTAATAAAACTCAAATCTAGTTACTTTAGGAAAAATGTGAATTGGTGCTAATCCATGAAATTGCACATTGCACTTTATGAAACATTGGTGGAGCGTGTGTGGTTTACCGGCACACCAATAGGGGTTCATAAAGAGTTGCAACGGGTTTCCCGGGTGTTATCATTGTTGATGGAGCGTGTGTGGTTTACCGGCACATCAATTAGAGATGATAATTAACTCGAGAGTACCAAGATAATTTGCCAGGTTATTCAAATCCAGTTTGTGATCCTCGGCATCCCAGTCACAAACAGTGGAGCACATCCGAGATTAAACATGCCATTGAAAAGTTCAATGAATCTCAACAGGTCTAGGAATTTCATAAGATGAAATTGGTAAGTGTTTATCTACCTTGATGACCATTATGTTGTGATTACGGCATCCCTCTTCACACCATAGTTGGGGTATTTTGGATCCTAACCTTATTAAATAACATATTGGGTAATTATTTAAAAGGGTCAATTAAACTAATAAATTCTGTTTCTTTTATAGATGTCAACTGTCAATTCTCCTCCTTCTCCTCCTTCACCCATTTCTGAAAGCATCAGAATACACCTGCCAAATATGGAGAGGCTGACTGGCCTCACCTGTAAGGAATGGCTTCGCAATTGGAGACTGGTTCTCGGTATTGCTGGCAAGCTACATCTCACCGAGTATCCGATCCTGGTCCCACCAGAACAAGTTATCATAAAAGGTTCTTATGATAAGCATAACTTCTTAGTTGATGAATCTGAAAAGATTCGTGACCTCATGCTGTTGACCATTGACCCCAAGTTCCACAAGGATTTTGAATCATTTCGGCCAAATGAGTTAATGCAACTGGTTGAGGAAAGGTTCCAAAAACCAGTTGAATATGAACGAGCTAGGATCTTCAAAAGACTTGCAGAGTGCAAGCTAAAAGAAGGAAGTAGCATAAATTCGCATGTTCTTCAGATTGAAGCGTACATAGGCGAATTGTACAAACTTGGTTATTCCATAAGTCAGGAGATGAGTGTTAACTTTCAACTCGCCTCGTTGACTAGCAAGTACGATCTGTTTATTCGGACGTATAGAAAGGAAGACCAGAAAAGGACCCTCATGGAAATGCGTCCACTGTTGACTTTATATGAGTCACTCATGGACAGACATAGCTCCAATGGCTCAGCTACTTCTGGATTAAGTCCAGTGAAGAGACGTAACAAGAAACAGTCAAGATCGTCTGGACATGTCTCAAGCTGGGAATCCACTAAATCGGATACAGTCACAGAAAGATTGGAAGACGCTCCAACTCTTTTGAAAGCTCAGGTATATCTAAAAAACCTCAAAACTCATGTTCCAAGATTTCTTGATACATAATGTGATAGTCACATTCTGGTTTGCATACAGGCAATCAAGAAGGCACGGGACTTTGGCGTATAGGAGCACATTTGGATTGGATCTCCAGCTCGTGCAGTTTTGAAGTTTAGATAGATATTAAAATATTGTTATTAGCCTTTAGATGCGTTTTGACATTGTCTGTCATATATTACATTGTTCAAGGATTTTGTTTTTAATAAAATTGTCAATTTTCTTTTAACACCTGTTGTATGAAATTGTCCTTGAAAATGTTATATGAATGTGTTGAATGTATGATTAGTAATAACTTGAATGTTGATGCATCCAAAGTGTTTGGATTCAAGAATTGTGTCATTCATGATTGTTAATACAAATGTTATAATAATCAATTCAACCAAAGGTCCAGTTAGACAGGACTTTGGAATCATTTGACTTAAAGTCACTTGATGAATTGAGTTCTTAATGTGTCAAGAAATGAATCAACCAAAGGTCCAGTTAGACAGGACTTTGGAATCATCTAACTTAGAGATAGATGATGATTAAGTTCTTTATAAAGCACATGTGGCGAGAAATGAATCACCCAAAGATCCATAGGATAGGATTTTGGAATCAGTTGACTTAGAGTCAGCTGAAGATTGCAAGTCTTGAGCAAAGTTAACAAAGTCATAAGTTTACATAAATATGTAAAGGACATTGAGATTAAGAGCAATGAACACACCTGTTGCTGTGTATTGCTCGAATCTTGATAAAGAACGCAATTGTTTGTAATTCACGATATTTTTCATTCGGTATGACAAATACGAATTCGCTTATCGGGATAAGCGATTGAATTGAAACCTTGAACAGTTCAAGGACTTCAAAGGAAGTACAAGTTCCACAGAACCTGAGCGATAACATAAACTGAGAAAAAGGTTCACAATTTATTCTCTTCCAAGAACATTAATATTTATAATGTGTCTTAGGGAAGATAATGGAGCATTGGTCGAAACAGTTTGATCCTCGATGTATGAGATACATTGCCAATTAGTTTCCAATAAGTTGAATACTATACCAGTCAGTCCATATAAACCATATTCCGACCACATCCTAGACTAAGTAGGTCTTCCAGACAATGTCTGAAATGTAAAGCTGGGATTATCCCACTTATACATAGAAAGTCCAGGGTCTCGTAGTGTTCATCCGAACCTTATGACTAGCCTGAACTTGATCAGCAATGTCGTTTCATTGGCTATCTTGCTGCAACTGTAAAAAAATAGCTCTTTTAGAAAGAACTCATGTTCTAAGGAAATAGTGGGAGTTGGGACACTCCTGAATGAGTTTAGGGTTAGCCAAATGAAAGAACCTTTAGTCATCACTAGGCTTGGAGCAGAAATCAGATTTCTGCTTTACAACTGACATAATCCCCTCTTGACCAGTAGTATTGATCACCATCATAAGTAGTTATGATCAGGGTGATATACCGATTGGTGGTTAAACACTATAGTTGGTACGAATTTATAATCCGACTACTTGGAAGCATTGGTGAGCCCGGTTGCTGCCAAACAAGAGAACCTTAGGGCGAGAAACAATCTATGTGAAATTTTGGTTGATTTTCACCTGGTCTAAAAACCAGTGGGAGTAACTGAATCATCAAAAGAAAGCAACATGGACAGATACATACCTTCAGAACATCTGGTTGAGTGAGGCAATACTTAGAGTCAAGTAATTGACTCTGGGAGATGCACTCTCAATAGAAGATGAAATCCGAAAGGATACTGCATGGCACATTGTGAATCGTTAGTGGAGCGCGTGTGGATCACCGGCACATTAATAGGGACTCACAAAGAGTGTCCCAGTATAAAGGTACATAGGCCCGTGATTACACCACGGGCATCTCGCAAGAAAGGATATTCAGATTCTCAAAAATATGCCAAAGGATTGGATTTTGAGAAAGGACTGAAAGATTTCCATTAAGATGTCAGAAGGTTTGAATTCTCAAAATGTTCCAGAAGTCCTGGATTTTGTGAATAGTTCATAACCGTGTCAAAGCCAGTGGGAGTGTCGTTGTTATCTACTGTCTCCATATGGGGGTTACATACTGTTTCTAAGAAACGTTCCTTTTCATTACAAAGTGTAATGACTTGGTGTTAAGAGACGGATCGCTATGAAAGACTTAATAGAAATACGGCATACTCAGGTGGTTGTAAACGTCTATGAGATTGATCCAGACTCTGCCAAGATGATCTTGATGAGATTCAAGATGCATAGACCCAGGAAAGGGTTTTCTTATCATTGCAAAGTGTGATGACTTGGCATGAAAGAAATTAAGAAGGTGCAACATACTCACGTAATTCACAGTCGTCTATTGGATAGATGAAATCGCCAGCATAGACCTAGCCATTGTAAGCATGATCTTGATAAGATTCAAGATGCATGAGAAGAGTCTTCGAAAGGAAATAGTTTTTCGAAAATAATGACACAAGGATTATAAATAATATTTGGATTCCGAAAGGGTTTAGAATAAGATTGGATAGGGTTCCACAAGTTTCTTGGATTGATCATAATGTCATGAACATGTCCTGATGACTTGATGCTTAGGACATAGTAAGTTGGATTCAGGACATTGTCTGGCTGGGAATACTGGATGGATTGTTTGAACTCAAGTGAGAATTCATTGGGAAATGATTGGGGTGAAAGTGACAGGGTTAATTTGAAAGATTTTCCAAAGTGGTAATTATTAACGTCAGGACATGATGTTAAAGGACTTTATGGTTAAAGAATCTCGTTGGTATTCTGATGGAGCGCGTGTGGTTTACCGGCACATCAAAACACCTCGAAATAGTCTTAGGTGCAGTCAAGTAGACTTAAGACCCCAGAACCATAGAAAGTCACAGTACACATTACCAGAATGGAGTTAGGAGAGAAATTGACAGGATAACGTATTGAGATGTTATCGGATGAGCATCCGATTGGATCATCAGCAATAAAGTGTATAAGTACAAGATACTTTGGATACATAGAAAGAGTGTAAGGTTCATAAAGACATAGCTATAAAATTCGAATTGAAAGTTTAAAAGAAATCTTGAAACCGATAATAGTTTATGACAAGGTCCGACTTGGTGATTGCCTTGTGGAGACTTGGTAATAAGCAGGAGTAGCTGCCAGTCAGAACTTTATGTTTCTCTTTCGCATGTTTTACTTCCCGAATAATTTAATTATTCAGAAAGGTCCACAGTCGTTCATACTTTGGGAAGTAAGTGAATCAAGGCTGTCATGAATTGGTTATAGATTGTCTAAGGAGTTAGACATAGCAATAGGATTGCTACAACATTCATGAGTACTTAGAAATAGAGATTTGATTATTGGATAAACCCACGCTCAATAAATTGCTTCATGGATTATATCACAAGCAATGTTGAGACGATAATATCTTATGATCTTGAACTAGAGAGATATGAATTATAATTTACAAGGCAGTTGTTCATTGATAATACGAAAACGCATCGGTAACTCGATGTTATAAAACGTGTTGTTGTGAATAATGTGATTGGTAAAAAGATATAAGCATATGAGTCGAAGCTTATTCGTTCCTTGACCCTGATGGGAAACAGATATCTGTAGGCCTCTCGATGATTTTGAAGTTGACTAAAGTGCTGGCCAGCCTGGACTAAATTGATGTGTTCAATTAAAAGTTCTAAAGTCATAAGCAGAATCGGAAATAGGGAAACAGAGTATCAGACAGAGATTGATCTCAATCCATTTCTCATGTCTGAAAATATATTGTTGGACGAAGGATCATATGATCACTTATCTATAGACAGAACTAACTGGGTCAGAGTTCGGCAGCAGTTTCTAAGAAGCTACAGTTTGCTGATCAATTAGAGGATAAATTAGTAATTATAGTCATAGACTTATTCAAGTGGGAGACTGTTGGATTAGGTGTCTAAGCCATGACTAATAATTTGTATTTACCTAATTGATAGTAGCAAAGTCTATTTGGGTTGCCCTCATGGCTAGAGGTTTAGCAGAAAATCCAGGAGAGAGAAAGATTGATTTATTATATGATTAATAAATCAATAGAAATAAAATAAATAGTTTATTAATATATTATGGAGATAATATATTAATTAGAAACTATATTAATTAATTAGAAATTAATCTTGAATTAATTTGGTGATTAATTTGATTAATTAAAGGTGCAGCGGCTGAATTGTAATTATTCAATAGTTGAGTAAGTAACAATTATAGTAGTTTAAGTGGCCAACGAAATTATGGAGGGATTATCCGTAATTTCGATTATTATATGTTAGGATAAATAGATTTGAATTGATAGATAAAGGTTTATCTTATTTGAATTCAAAAAAGTTTATCTCTAAAGGCTTATCTGGTGGCCACTTGGAAACTATAAATAGAGACCCCTAGGCACCATAAAAGCCACGACTTTTTCCACTCTTCCCTCTCTCTGGAACATTCGAAAACCCTAGTTTTGGGTGTGACTTCATTTGAGGCAAGGCACTTGCGTTGCTAAGCTTGCAAGAAACAACTAAAAGGTTAGTTTTCTGATTTTATTCTTTAGTAATTTTTCTTGTGGCCTTTTAGGAAATATTTATATGTTCAATAGTAGAAAACATAGATCCTCATAGGTTGCATGTAAACTTAGGGTTTAGTTCATAGATTTGCATAAAACCCTTCAGATGCAAGACACATTTGTGGCATCATCAAGATTTTTCAGTAAGCAGCTAGTTCTTCGGGGGTAGAAAATTCCTCATCAATCTCAGGAATTTTGTTATCGAGAACATACTTCTTGTTGTCAAAATGAAGCATCATCTTCAGATTCCGCATCCAGTCTAGATATTTAGGACCGATCAGCTTTTCTTTAAAGAGAATCAAGAGTAGAGTGAAATTTGAATTGATGGGAGGAGGTGGAGGAAGAGGAGGAGGGGGAGGGAGATCACCATTGATCCCAGACATCTAAGAGAGAGATATGTTTTAGTTAGTTAACTTATATATATTCCGTAAAATAATTACCCAACTTAGGTTTAAGGCTAGGATCCATATTTTACATTCATTCTACGAAATGGGATGTCATAACCATATTATGAACATATTTTAGGTACGCATACACCTTCCCAATTTCAATCACTATGAAATTCCTAGATATTTTGAGATTCATTGAGTTTATCAATGGCATGTTAATCTCGGATATGCTACCTTACCTTTGTGGATGGGATACCGAGGACCACCAACAAGATTGTCAATTAACCATACAAAACTGCTTTGGCATATTCGTTCTATTTACAGTCTTAAATTGGCGTGCTGGTAAACCACACACGCTCCATCAGTAACCATAAACTCAAATTACCACATCATCTTGCCACTTACAATCTTAAATTAAAGTGTCAGTTAACTACACACACTCCATTAATAGACCACAAGGAAATGATGTGCGTTTTCATGGATTAGTATACACTTTCACATTTTCCTATTTATCTAAATGTGAATTTTATTTGGATAATTTTTATTTAATACTTTTAACTTGACAACAACATATTTGGACCCTTTTGGTAACTCCATTGGTCCACACAAACGACTGAGTGAAAAGGACACCCATTCAACAGTCATTTTATAGGTCGTTTCCATAAACCATCTTAGAGTGCTCAGAATATATGAGTCTAGTCTTGATCCAAATTGATGTATTTAATTTAATCATACATATAATATAAAGTATTATATAATGTATAAGGTATATTTAAACTTTTAAAATCTAACAGTTGTTTAATCATATTAACTCAGAATAACCTACACATTCAAATGATAATATTAAATCGCCATTTAAAATTCTAATCATGTGAGGAAACATGTTAATAATTAATATTAAACAAACAAATCACCCTTCTATGATCACAATTGAACTAACTAATTAATCATAATTATCCACGGACAATAATTAATTACTAATTAAATATTCAAATCATGTGCGGACACATGATAATGATTAATTTTAATTCAATTGTCCTAAAAATAATTTAAATTATTAAATTATCTATTTCTTAATTTACCAAAAAGGAAATAATTTCAAAAATTCATATAATTCTAAAGGATAAATAAAACCTTTTGGATATAATTACCAAAAATCATTTTAAACATTTAAAAATCATAAATTCTCCAAAAATTCGATTTATCCAAGGAATAATAGAATTTTCAAAAATCATATGTCAAACAAAAAATTTATGTAGTGTAAATATCAACTAAGCATAGGCTCTGATACCACTGATAAGTTTTTTATAGCCTAGAAATAGTAATTATGGCAGCGGAAACGTATAAAATTATCTAAGGCAAGTAACTTTTATAAAAACCTACAATGATCCTACCTAATGATGTTTACAACTACAAGATGGATCAAGAATACTACCAACCTTTTAGCATCACCAATTTGCTTGAAGAACCTTTGATGTAGATCAAATCCAAGCTAAGGAAGGTAGTACCCAAAAGAGAATATATATCATGGTTCACACCCATTAAGTCCAAATTATTAGGTTAATTATTTAATTAAGAAAGCTCGTTATAAAACCCTAGAGAGGGATTATAGATTCTACTGTGAGAGAAAAGAAAATTCTAGATCTTAGAGGATTCAGGAATGGGGCGCAGATTATGAGGACCATGGAGGAGGATTTATAGCTTGCAAGGATGCTTACAGGTAAATCTGATTTGAATTCAAACTGGATAATAATAATTGATTAAATAATCCAACTTATTGATAACACCTCGCAATGTTGGCCATTTTAGGTGTAATTGAGCCCCGTGATAGTTAGATTATCTTTCTAAGATGCTAATATTACTCACATTTAGTGCCAATGACTTATTTTGTCTTTTAGTGTAAATACAGGGGTAAATTGTGTAAAATTGGAGAAGTTGGAGATAAATCTTGAAATCAAGTCGAAGTGACACGTGCGGTTTGTAAGAAGGAAGACCGCGACGCGGCCAAGTGTCGAATCCGAAGAGTTCAAATTTCAAAGTGCAAAGAAAAGGGGGATAAGGTTGACCTAAGGCGCGTAGAACGCTTAATCGCAGTGCGTAGAGGCATTTTACACAACTATAAATAGAGGCTCCCACTTAGGATTTTGGGAGCGTATATCAAACCTTTGAGTGGAACTCAATCATATTTGACTCATAATTTCGTAGCTTTTCAGTAGATTCCAATAGTTTGGTTAGTTTACATTGTTTTTACGATTTTTCGGTTATTGTTTACTCGTGTACGATCGAGGGTTCTGGTTTGTAGAACACCATCGACTACCGAGATTGGATCTGGTTCCTGATTTCAGAAGCATTCGGCTCTGGTCAGGGTTGGTTTGAATCCAACTTTACGTTTATTTACATTTTATTGCAATTTTACATTTTCGGTATTGATCGTTGTTATTCGATTCATTGTTTCTGATTTGGATGTCGTCTATATGACACTATAGATCAGTTATATTTTGACACAAAGTGCCAACCACGAACTCCTTGGTTCGACCCTTACTTACTGCTACTAGTGGACTGTAAGGTTTTATTTTTGACTTTTGATAGCATCAACGATTGCGCAGCCATCACTTATCTTTAATTCAAATAGTATCTTCTTTATCCATTCATGGTGGATGATATTTAGAACGATCATCCTTCTTAATTTCGTCCCCTCTATTCGTCCTTCCAATATTATCCATTGCCCAACTATTGAATAATTAATATCTAGCATGCACTGTTAATTAATCCCAAATTAATTTAAAATAATTCCAATTAATTCAAGTGAATTCCAAACTAGTTTCTAATTAATTTATCATCAAATGAAAAATTAATAAAGTATTTATTTCTCTCTCTTAATTAACACTAATACCATTTGGACTACTGAGAGTAACTTAAAAAGGACCCCTGTTATTAATGGAAAGTCCATACCAATTAGTCATGACATTGGACACTATTCAAATAGGGTGATCCTTGTAACAAGTTCATAAATGAACCTGTCGGTGAATCAAGTGAGGGAAATTGTCATGGAACATTTGGGTTCCAGTTGGATGGTGGTGTGTTTGGGTTGTGCTCTATTTTCTTCAAAATTTGGAAGAGATTTTTTTTTTGATTTTAGAAAGTATTAGAAGTGTACGTAAATTAATTAATTTTAGTGGTATATATATAGATTTTGTTTTGTATATTTAAAAAATTAATTTTTTTGTTTCTAACGGTCACATCCCCAACGTCTCTCTCAACATTAGAATTATGGTAGTTTCCAGTCGTTGCTTCGTCTACGACCACCCACGACAGCGTGGTCCACGTGGTGGGTCCATTCCACCTCACACCCACGCCGCTCGCGTTGGATCCATACCGGACAACCTTAATTCCCTTTATTGAATGGTAAATAAAATTTATGATACATTATTGATAGCGATGTCATTAATTAAAATAAGGCAAATTCGAAAACTAAAAATATTGATAATTTAATTTCAAAGTCCCAAATGCAAGATTTATCTTGACGGGGGCGCCGACACCGCCGACATCAGCTAGAAAACAAGCCTGCTGCTTTCTAGATAGCTCATGCTCCAGTTGATGAAACTGATCACACATATAAAACAAACTTTTAATTCCAAAAAATATTATTGCTCCACCGCTAGAAATACCCCCTCTACGTCTTAAAAATCACGCCTTCATTCTCAACTCCTTCTCCTAACTTCTCTACAAACCCTTTCATAAAAAATTTTAAAAACCTTTTTTTCTCAAATGGATTCTAGCCGAGGAAAAACCAAAAAACGTGGTTCGTTAAAAACAAATAATTGTTAGGATGAAGGTAGATCGAATGTTCCTCCAACCCCAACGCCTTAGTATCAACAATATCACCAATATCCCCATTACCAACAAATGCCACTCCAATAAAACGTCTCCCAGTTTTCCCAAGGGTACAGGAAATTTCCACAATTCCAACAAAATCCCGCCCAATTGAATCCCTACCAATGTTACATCCCAGAAACATCTCATTTTCGTAACCAAGAGGACGACGAGTCAAACGATGAAACCCTTCTACTCTCCAAAACCCGAGGTATTGACTCAGAAGAATAAGTCCAAGAAATACAGGACAATGAACAACCCCCTCCCCTGACCTCCCAGAAACGAGCTTTCCTCTCACGGTTAATACGTCGTGACAACGCCTAGTAATATCAAGTATTTTAGTCGTTGTTAGGCCATGTTCTTGGTGAAATTATATCATATATACATTGGTATTTCTCACTTTTTTTGCTAGTGCTTGTTTGCAAAGAAATGTTATAATCAGGGACTAAATCCGGAAAATTGAAGAAGTTTTGAGGATAAAGCCAAATTCAGTTGAATGAACACGTGCGCCGCGGGAATGTATGCACACGCGACACGCTGAGTCAACGATGAGGCGGTGGAAGAAATTCAAATAGCGAAAAATCGGGGATAAGCCAGTACGCGTGACGCGTCTATCAGCTTTACAGGTCGTGGGTTCTAATTTTCCACAACTATAAATAGAGGCCATTAGGTCGAATTTAGGAGGCGAAGATCAGACCCTAAGGTGGACTTACGGCGACTTTGACTCAAGTTTCGATATTCCAGCAACCCTTTGTGGTATTTTTATGTTTTCACTTTACTTTCAATATTAGTTTAGTTGTTTTAGCTCTTAGCTTGGTGTTTCTGAATTGTGACAATCAGGATCAGTAGGTTAAAGCTTTTTATTTTCGTGTTTGGATGTTTTGGATCTTCTGGTTTTAGTTTAATACAGTTAATCATTTAGTTCATGTTTTATTGCACTTTTTACCTTTTATTGTCTTTGGATGCTTTTGAACGCTTTTGGTTTGTGTTATTGTTTCTGGATTCTGAGTATAGCTTCTGATTTCAGTAAACAATCTAGGGTTAGACTATCATTTAGTTTCATTTAGATTATGCTTGGTTTTGATTTTGGATTTAAGATTTCTGTGTGTTTTGGGAAAGTGAAAGTTAGTCCCTCTGGCTGTAGCGTGACACTACAGTTGGTAAGCTATCGTCTTGTCTTGATCACCAAACTCCCGTGGATCGACCCTTACTACCGTTGTACTAGTGTGTGTGAGGTTTTATTTTCTTATTTTTGACCGTACGACGACCAAGGCGTGTCACGTCGTCCACGGAGTGAGATAGAGGAAGTCTCCTTAGCGAAGGCGTACATTAGTGTTTCCGAGGATGAAGAACATGACAACCATCAACGCCACGATTCCTTTTGGAAGCACGTGTTGGTACATTTCAACACGCAACTTGGTGGGACCGATCGGTCAAAGCATCAAGTTAACTCCAAGTGGAAGGATTTTCAAAAGACGGTGAACAAGTTCAACTGCATTTACAACAATAAATGCAACAAGAATGCCAGAGGGAAAGGGGATGTTGATGTTCTAAAGGCAATGCAAAGTGATCAGTACCAGAAAATCACCCGAGGCGGGTTTGTACATCTGGGGGAATGAGAAGTTTTGAAAGACCATGCTAAATGACTTACAGTCAAGGAAATATGTATGAATCCCCCACATCATTCCTCCAAACGTAGTTAGACATCGGGGTCCAACAACTACACGACCTCCAATTCCAGAACACATTATTCAACTCACGATGTCGATGTTGATGACATCAATGAAGAGGTATCACAACCATCAACACAATTCCGACAAAAAAGGGAAGAATGTGGTTGGATCATCATCAGGGCAGGAGGAAATGATGACCATCGTGGAAAAAATACATCTTCTCGCCAAGAATAACCATTTGGAAGTGCAATCGAAGCGGGAGTATCGTACTTGGAAGAAAGGAATGCTAGAGGAGGAGTTGAAGAAGAAAGCAATGGTCCTTGAGCAGAAGATAAAAGAAATCAAATCCAGACGTTACGAAAAAAATCTTAACTTCTTTCTTCGCCTCCATGATAATTTGAGCGGAGGACCACTCAATGCAGTTCTTGCTTGCAAGAGGGAACTAGCCCAACTTTATGGTTGGGAGATGTAGTCTTTTTTTAGGTTTTCATTTATCGATTTAGGGTTTTAATTTTTTTTAGGAAATTAATGTTTGTTTTTAGGATTTTTTTTTTGTACGTGTGTGCATTTTAATTTTATTTTAATATAAATTTATTTGTAAATGTTATTTTCTTTTTTCTTTGTACATGTGTATTTTAATGTAATTTTATTTTTAAATGTTATTTTCTCCATTTGGTTTTTATTAATGATATTTAATATAAAATATATTATGTGAAATTAGTGATTGGGAGGGTTGTGAAAAATCGGTTTCTACTAATGAAAAATGGTGAAAGATGGAAATGATGATGTGGCGTGTTGGTTGAAAAGGTTAAGAGAGATAGACTCCTCCACCCTTAAAAGATATTGTCCAGAGTTTCATGCTGTTGAGAGCCTTCCTATATTGTTATTGTTCGTAAGTAAGTATATCTTTTTGAACAGCTACTTGTTCGTTTTCCATGCATGCATTCTCTTGATTCTATGTACGAGTCTTGTATTCTAACTATTTTTTATTTTATGTCAATCAGCGGACATGAATATGCCTATTTACTAGAAGAAAAAAGAGTTTCGTAAATTGTAAAAGTAGATGACAGTCCTTTGTAACAATGTTAATGTATATAAGGGTAAAAACCTGAGGTTCTTCACCACATTTAGGCTGAAGGGTGTGCAAGACTCCCATGACAACCCAAGACTCCCGTTACGTCAGTGTCATGTCACCAAGACTCCCAAGGCTTCCACTAGGGGTGTGCAAGACTCTCATGACTACCCTTTTAATTTCCACGTCACATTTATATTTTACGTTTTTTTAATTAAAACCAAACATTAAAAATTAATTAAAACCAAACCTTAAAATACTACATTAGCCAAAAATATCTAGATACGAATTGAGGATATTACATGAATTAACCTTATAGTCCACGATGTAGCAACAACTTATGTTTTTAGACTTTTTGATTTTTTTTTTTAGCTAATGTTAATGAACGATTAATTTATGTATTGTTGTGAAAAAAAAAACATATTTTGTTGCATTGATGAGAGTATTTGATTATATTACTACGTGAATACGATTCATTGTATCCCATTTTCTAACTGATTTGCTATCCATTTAGTCTTTCTCATTATTCCAAACGGATATATTTTTCAAAAAAGTTGCAGCCTTCACGCGTGCTTGGGAAGACAACCACATGACGCAGACGCCGGAGGACGCAGGGGGCGCAGTCTTTGCCGCGTCTTCGCTGCTGACGTGGTAGACGCGGGGGGGTCCGCGTGTGACACACCCTCCAGCCTTAACGTACATACCTCATGGCTTCATGCGACCAGCCATTTCTGTTTTTCTATTATTTCTTTTCCCACGCGCCCTATCAACTCTTATAAAAATAAACAAATAATTTTTTTTGGCTTAACGGGCTTGATTATTAGCTAGGCTGACTAGTGGAAAGTGGGACCAGAATAAGACTGGCTTAATCATGTCATCATGGACCGGGGTTGAATTCTGAACGTAGCGGCCGCGGTCTGGCGTGGGCTTCTCTTTGATAATGGTGTTGGTCCGTGGAACGAGGGTAGGCCAGAGGTTAGTCCAGGGCTGCCACGTGGACTAAAGATTAAATAACTTAAATTATGTCTTAGTGGGTGCTTGTGCGTGCAGATTGGTTAATCAAACGCTATTACTTTTCTGGTCTGGTCCTTGGGTTAAGGGTATGGTAGGTGTCTTTCCTTCATCGCTTTTCCCCTTCCCCTAACATTTGCCCTTTGATCATCCCAACTATCATAAAGATTTTCGCAAAATTTTATTATCGACAAAAAAACAACAAAATGTGCTTAATAGCAACAAAAAGTCCAAAACTATAATGTTTATTAAATAAATTTATGTCTTCTTTTTTTTTTAATAGCAACAAACTTTTGTTAATATTTATCTATTCAAACAGGTAACGTAAAGCCTAATAATGATGCTGATGTGGTACGGCTATTTCTTCTAACCGTCGATGTCATGTATCACTTGTAGAAACATGTTGGCGCCAAAGTTTCTTAATTGTGTTTTTTCATTTTATTTATTTTAAATGAAACATGCTGACATGTCTCTCATCTTGCCTATGGAGGTCCTGCACCATGGAGTCACAATCCATAATTGAGCAATGTTTAGTTGTTTACTATTGATGAAAGAGCATTTCACTGACACTTGTTGATAGCAATAACTGTCACCATGATGTTCGGGTCCAGATTTGGATGTAAAACAAAAAAGTTAGCATGTTCACAAAAAGAAATCCGATAACACTTATCATAATATTGGTTCACCCTATGAATAGCTTCCGACTGTTAACACCTACCTAATTATAAGCAAACTGGATGTGTATGTTGGAATATTGACTTCTTCGTGTTGACTTTAATTGAAAGTTTCCTTTTAAATCAAAGTAGTAGCCCCCTCTTCATGAATCCATTTGGGACCAGTTGATTAATTTAACATATGTCGAATAGTATATATGTTGATAAATATGAGGATATGATGTTATGAATGCATGATATGCACTTTCTAATGACAAAATCCAACCAATAAATCGAAATGCGGATACCTTGTAGTGACGTTGGTACATTGCTAGACTTTCGAGGTTATCGATGATATTATATAGAGTAAATTACAGTTTTGGTCACTGTCGTTTGGGAAAACTAACACAATGGTCCCAACTATTAGATTTTCACTATTGGGGTTACTAACGTTTGCAAAATCCTATAAATCGGTCCCTGAATAAAGTAAAAAACTAAAATACACTTTTTAATTTCTTTTTCTTTGAATTTATTATTAATTTTATTTAATATAAAAAAAAATACACCCCCACCCCCACCCGATTTCCGTAAACAGATGTCTTTAGCTGTATAATTGGGTCGGTTTAGTGACTTTAGTCTTATGTAACTGGATTCTTTTCGTCTCCGGTGAAGTCCCCATTTGATGAGCTTTACGAACTTGTGTTTGATTCTAAAACCTCTGATTTTGTTCATATTTGAAGAAATGAAAAGGGTTTTGTGGGATTGAAGATGGACGTGGCTGTTGTTCCCTGCCACTTATTTTAAAACACCAATTTCCTTCGAGGATGCGAAAAAGGTACTTCCCGCGGCAAAGTCAGCGAGATCTCGGATTGTTTCGCTCACCAAATATTTGAATATCAGCCGTTCGATGTACAGAATGGCTTCCGACATCTCCACAGCCATTGTTTCCGGCGAGGTTTTTTTTTGAGTACACCACAAATCAGATCCAACAAGTTGTCAGCCGTATCTCGCTCACGAATTTTTTGATATTCGGAACAGATCTGGTGTAGAGAGTTGCTGGAGGCGTTCCATGGCGGCAACTGTCTATTCCGGTCGAGGATTTCGGAAACGATGTCGAAGACGAGCTCCCTTTGGAGTTTAGAGGCTTTTGATGTGTCGTTTCCGTTCAAATAGTGTTGTTTCTCTAGAAAGAAGAAGACGCTGGAGTCATTCGGGAGGTATTTTGATGCTCGGAGTATTTCCTAGATGTAAGTGAAATCAGAATCGTCAGATATGAACTCTTCGTCTTTGCTTGATGTTGCCTGAGAGATAATAGAGCTCTAGATGTCGTCTTCCAGATCACGTGACAGCAACCAACGACACATTTTATGTTTTGTCTATATTAGCCTGCTAAGATATGCCTATGGTATATCTTAGCTTCAGATTGAATTTGGTTCTAGAAAAAACTTCAAAGTAAACACATATATAAATCCTCTGGCTTCATTTGTGGTGTTATTGTAGTCTGAGTTAAGCAAATCATCAGTGGCATAAATGGTGGAAAGTTGGTGAAGAAGATGAACTCTTCATGAAATTGTTGGTGTCACTAAAGAACATCAAATGATACTGTTAACGGGGAGGGGGAGAGGGAGGGGTAGTGAGGTTGGGGTTTTTTTTTAATTAATATAATAATTAAGTGATTTAAAGAAATAGAAAAATAAATAAAAAATGACATTTTAGTCTTTTTTTTTTTACTTTGACCTATTTGTAGCGTTTCACACACCTTAGGGATCCCTATAGTAATAATCTAATAGTTAGGACCATTGTGTTAGTTTTCCCAAACCACAGGGACCAAAACTGTAATTTACTCTATTATATATGTGAGTTATGAGTCTTTATAGTGCTTACTGCTTAGACAAAGAATATGTAGTAAGTGATTTTAGAACGTTTCGTTTGAAGATTAGTGACATTTTGAGAAATGTGGCAGGCCCATCATATATGGGCATTTGGCATATTTAGAAAACTAGATTTTACAGTTTTAAAAGTGGGGTGTTAAGAGTTTTTTTATTTGTTTATATAAAACTCTCAACATTGGTGATCCAGCAATACTTAGAAAGCTAGATTCTACAGTTTTAAAAGTGGGGTGTTGGGAGTTTTTTTTAGGGTAAATTGCATAAAAGTCACTAAGTTTTTCAATTTTCTCGATTTTGACACTGCATTTTTAGTTTTTGCAATTAAGTCATTATGTTTTCAGAAAAATTGTAATTAAGTCATTATGTTTTCCAAAAAGTTGCAAAAATGACCATATGACCGGATGGTAACAGGTTACCAGGTCATATGCTCAGATTTGCAATTTTTCAGAAAACCTAATGACTTAATAGCAAAAATAAAACATAGTGTCAAAATCAAGAAATCTGAAAAAGTTAGCGGACTTTTAGGGTTTATTTCATAAAAAACCCTAAATTTTCAACTTTTTTCTGCTTAAACCTAAAACTTTATTTTTTTTCAAAAAAAAACCTAAATTTTGGAGAAACTTTTTAATTTATCCCCTTAACCGGTTTTACAGGTTATACATACTTTTTTTTCAGAAAAAACCCTAATTTCTTTTTTTTTTTCGGGAAAAAACCCTCAATTTCAGTGATTTTTTCAACAAAAAATTGTTTCTTCGTTTTTGTAATTGACATAACTTTCATATACGATGTCCAAATTCTACGAACTTTATATCCCTGGAAAGGTCGTAAGTAATACTACAACTTTGCTTTACTGACTTTTGCTTGAATATGTTCAGATATTTCGCTACACTGGCTTGTTTTCTTATAATAGCTGTATATTTTGCATACGAGCTTTGTTTTGGACGTTCTATAAGTCGACGGATTCGTAAACACGAATACATCGTGTAATGAATATTATTTAAACCAAACTATTATTTGTAGTTTTATAATTTCCAATAATACATTAGGAAAGTTATGAAAATTACATTTCAACGTATTATCCTAATTTGCATTATGGTTGACTTTTGTTGACCAAATTTGACGGACATCACAGACGGGGTCACAAGAAAGCGACGACGTGGCACTTATGTGGTTGGAGTTTGAACGGTACAATTTAAACCTTCACGAACGGATGAAGTTTGAAATAAAAAGGATTATGAAGACAAACAACGAGCCCGCCATGATCGACAACGAGCCCGCGAAGAAAAACAACGACTAAAAGATATAAAGTATTTGTCGTCGACTAAAAGACACCAATTTTTTTTTTACGAAAAAACCCTCAATTTTTTCTTTTTCATAAAACTTTTTAATTTAGGACATTTACGAGTTTATCCGCAAGTTAAACGATTTTTCAGGGATTTTTTTACAAAGAAAATTATTTTTCTTCGTTTTTGTAGTTGGCATATCTTTCTTGCGACCCGTCTGTAACATCCGTCAAATTTGGTCAACAAATGTCAACCAGAGCGCAAATTAGGATAATACGTTGAAATGTATTTTTCATAACTTTCCTAATGTATTATTGGAAATTATAATACTACAATACGCTATTTCGAATCAATTATCGAGTAAACGTTATAATTTCGAATAATAGACTATAGTAGCGTAAAATTCGATAAATCATACAAATAATATTTTGGTTTGAATAATATTCATTACACGATGTATTCGTGTTTACGAATCCGTCGACTTTTAGAACGTCGAAAACAAAGCTCGTATGCAAAAGATACAGCTATTATAAGAAAAACAAGCCAGTGTAGCGAAATATCTGAACATATTGAAACAAAAGTCAGTAAAGCAAAGTTGTAGTACTACTTACGACCTTTTCAGGGATATAAAGTTCGTAGAATTTGGACATCGTATATGAAAGTTATGTCAATTACAAAAACGAAGAAACATTTTTTTTTTGTGAAAAAATCACTGAAATTGATGATTTTTTTCGAAAAAAAAAAAGAAATTAGGGTTTTTTCTGAAAAAAAAAGTATGTATAACCTGTAAAACCGGTTAGGGGGATAAATTAAAAAGTTTCTCCAAAATTTAGGTTTTTTGGAAAAAAAAAATAAAGTTTTAGGTTTAAACAGAAAAAAGTTGAAAATTTAGGGTTTTTTATGAAATAAACCCTAAAAGTCGCTAACTTTTTCAGATTTCTTGATTTTGACACTATGTTTTATATTTGCTATTAAGTCATTAGGTTTTCTGAAAAATTGCAAATCTGACCATATGACCTGGTAACCTGTTACCATCCGGTCATATGGTCATTTTTGCAACTTTTTGGAAAACATAATGACTTAATTGCAACTTTTCTGAAAACATAATGACTTAACTGCAAAAGCTAAAAATGCAGTGTCAAAATCGAGAAAATTGGAAAACTTAATGACTTTTATGCAATTTACCCTTTTTTTTATTAGTTTATGTAAAACTCTCCACATTGGAGATTCTTTGGCTGGTAAGAAGGAATTTCAATGCCAAATAGTATATATATATTTGATAAAACATAGGATCTTATTGTTGAGTCTATGGGTCAGATCCGGATCGAGCATTGCATTTAGAGTACGTTCTTGGCTGGAGATTCCCGACTAAAGACCTAGTAACAATCATAGAAAGCTAATCATTAGAACCGTCCCAAGATATATGTCCTACGAGGAGTCTCTAACTATATAGTTAGATCAATAAGATATGCATATAATGTATGTAGCATATAGAAAATCACCTATGTGTAGGCAACAATGTATATATATGACAAGGATAAATCAAATTTTAAATTACAGATCCCTCCAAACATGAAAGGTGGTCTCTACTCATAAGGTTAAAGATAAGACCACAGAGTAGAAGGTGTTGGACTTTATTGTGTATGTCAGTATGTGACCAATTACTGAAATAAATTAGGATTTTACTTTGTAAAAAATAGGTGGAAAAGTTTAAGTTTTTCTAAATACCGCAGGTTAGGTTTCGATACCACATGTTCGGGATCGCGAAGCTTTATCATGTTTCTCGACATTGCAAATCTAACTCCCGACACCACCGTTCTTATCCTCGGTACCACAATTGCTTTGTTGCTTTGCATCGTAGGTACAAAGACCTGGACTGAGGGATCTGTAACCAACACTCTAGGATCGACTGTTCATGAATGGTAGACTTTGAGATCGAGGACAACAATATTGCATGATCTAGAACAGCATATTTCTGGAAGACTGGATCGCAGGATTTGAAGCTTCTGACACCCTAGTTTCTCTACTTGGTACATCGTAGTCTCTGTCTTGACAGTTGATCCTCTACACCACAATATCTATGTTGTTTATGCACTTAATGGTAGTAAGTGCACCTCGGCTTCTTAACGGTAGTGCTAAAACCTTTTGTACATTTTATCAGAAATAACTTTAATTTCATTTGTATGTTAGCAGACCCCTCATCAACACTTGTCAGCCTTCCATTGAAGAACTTTTCCCACCTACCTACTACCACTGATATATAACTAACTCTTTACCATTTTAGGAGTACAATTGTCAAGCATTTTGCATTTAACCTGTGATTACACATATATTGAGTAATTGTTGCTATACTTTGGCTCTATTCACATTTTCTTTTTTTGCTTTAAGCATTTGAACTCTCTATGCTTTATCTTCTTCCTTTTGTTGTTCTTCAAGTACAATGATTTGTTGTTCTTCAAGTACAGAGTGACGGTGTTCATCACTAAAACTGCGTAAATCAACAATATTAATGGAATATATGCTGACTTTAGTTCTAGTATTGTGTTGATTATATATTTCCAAGTTCTACTTCTTTTAAATTTCACATCTGTTTGTTTTCCATTTATTGATCTATATAAAGTTTGTTGTTATTCAAATTATGTTTCCCAAATGTTTTGATTTGGTATTGTTGAAATGAGTTTTAGTTATTTTTTTAAAAAACAATCAGTATCAAAGCATGTGTAATTTAAACTAAAACTTACAAAATTTTTAATTTTTGTTTTCAATTCGTAAAAATCTGTTTTCTCAATTTTTCTGTCAAAGTTTTTATTTAGTATTACTTTTTTCTCTAGCAAACAGTAATTCCAATGAGAATTTGATCAATATCTATTATGCTTCTATTGTGAATGGCATGCGTGGATCTAATAGAGCCCTGATCCTTATTCCAAGTTAATATTCATTATGGGTGACTCATATGAAATACTGCCTTGTGGTCACGAAGCCGACATTTGGCATTACATTTCCACATGAGAATGTTCTCCAGATGTTGCTTGTAGTGCTTCTATTCTATAGGTTGATCTGATCACAGTGTCACGTAGATCTATAATATCAGTTTCTACAATTTCTTAAGCTTATCTTAGAAGTTAAGAAACTAGAAGATAAAGCTATGCAGAACTTCTTTCTGCTGTTCCTCATGACATCTTTACTCAAATCTCGGATGAAGTTTCTACAATTTCTTAAGCTTATCTTTGAGGTCTAAAGACTCATCATAGTAAGAGTTGGTATTATCGGACAGGAGGACATTAGCGTCTTTAGAAGTGACAGGTGAAGAAGCGTTAAACATACAATTAGAATCACAGGCATCTAAACGTGCTAAAAAAACTTCATGATATGACATGTGTATGTGAAGGTCAACCCACACAACACACACCCACACACATATGGGGTTTCTTTAAGATTACCCATAAACTAATTGGAACCACGTATTCGCTCTGTGAATGGTCAAAGTCTTAAGTTGAATACGTGGTTCTAATTAATTTAGATTGCTAATGGGAATCAAGCCTATTAGTCTTCAACAATAAAAGTTATTAACAGAATCAAGGTACTTCTTTATTTATTCTAGAACAGGTTCCATTACATATAAATCATTACATTAGAAATAAATTAATCAGGCGCTATAACCAACAATTGCGGGATTCCATTTCCCCATGTTATGCCCACTACATGTCTCCTTTGATGCTTCCTCCATGGCTTTCTTGGTAAAACCATTGTTGCATATGTTAGCAAATGTTCTTGTGTGTTTCATTCCATACTCAGTCAATGATCCGCAATGTGTCTCAAATGTTCGAACCTTAATGGATCAAAAGTTCAAAAGGTTAATTAAATGTTAAGAAATTCGGCAAAATCATGTTAAAATGAATCACAAGGATCAAGTGAAGTTGTTCACCATAGACTTAAGACATTCCCAATCATCCACAAGTGCCATTCCTTCTCCTCTCACTGATATGTGTGTGGAGGCCAATAAATAGCGTTGGATCATATCAACACTACTATCCAAATGTGCCCTATATGCCGTTATTTCCTTGATTTGCTTGAGTAAGTCCTCCTTTTGGGATTCTTCTCTTGATTTCTTGTACTGCACAATATGAATTTTGCAATGACTTATTCTTCAGTTAATTATGACTTTTAAGTTATGAATTAGTAATTGAGTAAAGAGTACTTCTCTCTATTTAAAGAAAACTATCCATACCGTTTGCCACATGCTATAAAGGTCAACATCTCTTTGGTGGACAACGCCCATGGAGCCATAAGATTGACCTGGATTGGAAGACAAGTTTCGAGTGGAACCTTGATAAACAGAAACTGTCTCTTTGCTTATGCCTAGAGTTCCATATTGCATCACATGAGATCCATAATCATCGTTGTTGTAAGTTCTCTTCTTCACCTACGTACAAGCATTTTTTGTAATTTTTTATATAATTTAAAATTTTAAATCATATTATCACTTAAAAAAATTAATTTCGTTTAAATAAAGAAAGCCAAAACAAATTAAATCCTAACACCAACCTTCAAGTACTGTTGTTTCAAAGTTTCATGCCTCAAATCTTCTGACTCACTGTGAACCAAAAAGCCACAAACAAGGATAGTCAGTCAGCAAATCTATAATAATTATGGGATGCTATTATCCGCTACTAATGAAATCAGACTGTGTTACTGATCGGAGAAAAAGTAAATACCTGTTTTCCATCCATGAAATGCTGTATAAATCACCTAAGCAAGTATCGTATTCTGGAGGTGCGGGAGGCTTCATATCTGGACAATATGTGGCCCAACTATTCTCAGTTGCATTTGATGCGGTTGTCACATAAATGTTTAGATCTTTAGGCAACAGACCTTCGAAAATACTTCCACTTTCACATGATTCTATGTATATCACCTACATTTAACATTGAAAATACTATTTTCATTCTCATTATCAAGAACACTAAATATAAATCCCAAATCCTTCTTTACCATCTCATCATATGTACGGCTCGCATGCTTTGTTTTCAAAACTTTGATGAAATCATTTGCAAAAACCAAAGGCATGCTTGGCATCCCTATTGTAATTAGCAAAAGATTTGTCAATAAGTAAAAAATTTGATAGTTTGATTTGCTTCAACAATAATAAAAGGTATAGTAGAAATGTGATACCAAGAACTCCAGGGCCACCATGATCGCTGTAAAATACAAAGATTTTATCATTACGTTTGCTCGCTACAACTTTCCCGCTCCCACCTTTCACGGCTGTTTTATTGCCAAGAAGTACAGCGTAGAAATTCGCTGCCGTCACACTTTCACCGGTATAATCCTAGCCGATTGTTTGATTTGCATATAAACATGGTTATTTGGTTAGATTCGACATGCTTATTTCTCGTGTTAATTATGTGATATATATCACATAAGTAGAACTAACTGTAATAGAAGTGGTTATTTTGATAAATCAATAACCAATAGGTGATTGAAAAATTTTAATTATTTAATTTATTAATAGATAAATGACAAAACAACATTTTAGATTCTTCGAATATCTAAATTTTTAATAACCATACAAACAATAACAATAATAAAACCCAAATCTCATATGAATGACGCATGGGTGAAGCCGTGAAGGTAAGACGGCTATTTTCAAATAGAAAAAGGTAAAAAAGACAAAAAAAAAAAAAAAAAGGACTGTGAAAAAAGATTTTCTACAAATTAAATGTAACTCCACCATTCAACAATATACAAAATAAATGAATAATTTAATGTAAATTTCAAATATAGCAATTTATTTATAATCAACTGTTACAAATTATTTATTTAAATGTAAGACCCTGTTTAGTATTCTATTAATTAAAAAAATTAAGAAACAATCTCTTAATTTTCAAATAAACATTTTTTGTTTTCCTTTAACACGGAGTTTTAATTGTTGGGATTGATACAAATTAAATCAATTATCAAAACTGATTGTTTTACCAATCCAAACACTCTGTATAGCTAATAAGATTTGTGACAACTCTGACAAGATGTTTCGCATAGAAGCTATGAAATTGACGGTTATCATACCTTTGGAACATCTGCATAGACATTCGAGCCGTTGGGATTGTTAATTATAACACCAGGCCTTGGGTTCTTTGGATCACTGGCAATATCATCATACATGAACACAATTATGTTTTCATCCTTCAATCCACCATGCCTAAGTATTTGATATGCATGACAAACGTCTGCCTGATCAAATTTTGCACAATTATAAGTCTTTTAACACACATATGTTATTGATGATAAATAAAAATTGCTCAAAATTTGTTTAGCTTGCACACGAGCTTAATAAGTAAACAAAAACTATTGGAAATATTCACCTGATGGCGATAATTATAGTAACCTTTCGAACCAGCTACCAGAACGGCCCATATGGTGTTGTTGCCATGTTGTTTATCATTAGTAGAACTGAACATGTTGAATAGCTTAGGTTTACTTGATTCAGAGAACTGTATCACAAGCAGAAATAGTAGTAACAAGTTGAGTTGGAAAACCATGGTTGTATTCCCCATACCAAATGAAAAGGTTGACGATTCAATAAAAATTAATTGTTTCACTTCTATATATACTATAAATCTAGTTGACCGCATTAATTTTGGTCTTTACACAATAAGATTATAGATAGAAAGACTGATATTGGAAATTTCAATAGGAAAGAAATAGGAATATTATGGTCTCTCTCTCTTTCTCTCTCTCTCTCTCTCTCTCTCTCTCTCTCTCTATATATATATATATATATATATATATATATATATATATATATATATATATATATATATATATATATATATATATATATATACACGGGTCGCAATACTCGACACGACCCGCGACACGACACGAACCCGACACGAAAATAAACGGGTTTGGGTTGAGATTTTTGACCCGCCAACCCGCAGCCCGCGTAACCCGTTTATTATACGGGTCGTGTTTGGGTCATTAGTTGGGTTTGCGGGTTGACCCGCCAACCCGTATATATATATATATATATATATATATATATATATATATATATATATATATATATATATATATATATATATATATATATATATATATATATATATATATATATATATATATGTATATGTATATGTATATGTATATGTATATGTATATGTATATGTATATGTATATGTATATGTATATGTATAATTGAGAGGATCGATTAAAAGATTTCGACAAAAATCTGACTAGTAAAATAAAATATGGGAAAACAATTTTGAGTTCATAATTAAGGTTCTTTTACATAATAACATGCTGTATAACTAAGAATGGCAGTCAGCCGAGTCAACGAGTATAATGCCCTAGAATGTCATTCCTCGGCCTGAAGCGGGCTAAAACTCAACTAATGGCCTAGTCCACACTTAGACATACACCGAGTATTATGACCTTATAAGATTATGCTCAAAATTTATTTTTCCAAATTCTAATTTGGGTCAAATTTTTGTCCCTTTTATTTTTTATTTTTTATTTTTTATTTTTTATTTTTATTTTTTTTAAAACCATAATATCAAGCCATGATGGATTCAACACATATAAGAATTTAGCCTTGCATTAAGGCGTTATCAAAATTAAAAGACAGAAAATAAAATATGAAGATGGAATATGGAAACTTACAAAATATAAAAGCAGACTTTTATTGCAGAAGGTTTCGTATAAGATGAGAGAATAAGAGATATAAGAGAGAAGTGAGTGTCTAAGGTCTGCCTCTAAACATTACCAAGCTTCTGTATTTATAAGCTCGGATTTCAAATGATTATAAATTCTATCCTATAAAATTATTGAAGCCGTATACATTGGCCGACAATGTGCAATTATTTACATCATTAAAGAAAAGAGATTCCTTTCTTTTTACGCATTTTCCGCAATTATGCTGTCAACGGGGCCCTCCACCTTTAATTATGACCTGTATTGATTAGGGCATTTTGTCTTTATTCTTGGACTGAGAATCTTTGAACAAAGTGGCTTCCATATCTGTAAAGAGGTCTTCAATCGGAATTGTTGGTAGTTCATCATCGATTGGTTGGGATTCTCCGCTTAACATGTGAAATTGATTTTCACTATCAACAGATGCCATGGCTTCATTGTCTGAATGGCCTTTTAATTTTTCTGCATGTTGTATGATGACAGTCTTCATTTGATGGATATATTCCTTAAGAATTTCTTCATCTGTCGGGTCCTTATGATGTTGATTCTTCAATTGTTCAGCAATTTGCTGTAAAGGATCTCTTTTGGCTTGTTTTTGTCTGAATTCTCTCTGGGAAGTATACTTCTTGATTGTTTCTTTAATTTTATCTATTGATTCTTTGGAGTGCATTTCTCCAGTTTCTTGATCTTTTGTAATCATTTTGGGCCAGAACTTTGTAAGAAAAATTCTTTGGATTGAAGGGAATTGGTGTGTGGTATAATCAACTTCAGGGATCCATTTCCAGATCCATGGGATTGAGAATTCTGTGAAAAAAAATGATATGAGGGTAAATGTTGTTGACCACCATTATATTTGGTGATATCATTCATTAAACGGGGTGAGATTTTTACCCATTCATCATATAATGATTTGAAGGGTTCTGGGAGTATTTCAATTGATGGACCATATGATATCCACCATTTTAAAAACCAATTTGGAATGTCTTTATTATAGACTTTGGGACATATTTTTATAAACCAGGAATGCTTTCTTTTTGAATTTTCGTATAAAAACACTTTATGAAAGCTTTCAACATAATCCCAATAATTAAATTTTACAGGGATTCTTTGTTCAGGGTGTATGAACTCTTTTTCTTTTAGGGTACTTATTCCCCAATCTTCTGCTGATATAATCTTTTTAATAATAATTTTGCTAAAGTTATAAACTTGGTTTGAATTGGCTGGATAAAAATGTGATATTTCACAAGACTCTGTGGCCTTTAAAATATTTTCATAATATGATCGTTGTTTATAAGATCCAGCTGAATATGAAGCAGTATCCAAATATCTGGACATAAGTAACCAATCATCATTATTGGCATCAAAATACCTCATTATATCTTTTTCTTCAAGAATTAATATTAATTCTTGATGTGGATTTCTATAATAATCCTTTAAATCATCTGGTTATTCTGTTATTACAGTATTTGCGTATGAATTGCCAGTATTACTGGTTTCACCTTTCTTTGCTTTTAGGAATTCCATAAATTCTCCATATAATGGATCATCTTGTTTAATTGAGGAAGATGATGAAGATGCAGTATTACTGCCACTTTTACTGTGATAAGGTAATGGAGAAAAATTTCCTCGACCTTGTCCCCTATGAGGGTACTGGCCTCTTCCTCTTCCTCTGTCACGAGGAATCATTCCTCTAATATATAAATATGAAAAGATATCTCTTTATTTAGAAGTTTTACAATAAAAGCTAACAAGTAGTTTGATAAATGAATTTTCTAAAGAACTGTATAGAATTCTTATATTCTTCAATTTCTCTTGCTGTGATTACAACTTTTATTTTCTTCTTTTGCTTGAATTCTCTCTCTACATGTTTTAACATATAAACATATACATTGTCTTTTACCTGTAATTTGGAATCAGTCATTGTTCCTGCATAAAATTGTTGTACAATTTAAAATTCTTTCTAAAGATTTTATTTCTGAATTAATAATTATAGAAAACATTCTATAAAATGTTGGGGAGTATTCCTCAATTTCTTGTAAGTCCCACATTATAAATCTCATTAATTGGTGATTACCATTTTTTATGGTCTTTTCACTTTCTTTTAATAAATGGTTTAAATATTCCCTGCCCTCTAAATAAAATATTTATCCTTTAATATAAACTTTCCATTTAGAATGGCTAGGTTCACTAGGTTCTTCTGGTTTAAAATTATTTGAAATGGGACCAAAATTCATTTGAAGATCCATAGCTTCTATTTCATCGAGATTCATTTGGGTAATGGAATTATCTGATTTATCTGATTCTGTGTTCATTGTAAATATCTCGAGTTAAAAAATCAGGTAAATTATTATCTACTCCTTTTTTCTATTGAACTTCAAAATCAAAACAAGCTAAATTAGCTTGCCATCTTGCAAACATTTGTTTAGAAACATCATGTTTAAAATCTTTATTAAGAATGAATTTAGCTGCTTGATAATCTGTTTTAACAATAAAATGTTGATTGTATAAATCATCTTGAAATTTTAAAACGCATTTTACTAAAGACAATATTTCTTTGGCAGTGGTTGAATAATTCTTTTGTGCTGGATTCCATTTTCCAGAATAAAATCTAATTAAGTATTCTTTTTTAGATTCTGGGCTAGTTTGTTTTAAAATTCCTCCATAACCTATTTCGGAGGCATCTGTTTCAACAGTCTTATCCCAATTGGGATTAGCTAGAGATAAGCATGGCAAAGTTTTAACTTTCTCTTTTATTCTTTTTACCGCGTTAGTGTGTTTTTCACTCCATTGAGGTGGATTCTTTTTAAGTCTTTCATATAAAATAGCAGTATCTTCTGCTAGATTTTTATAAAATTGAGATATATAATTTAGACTTCCTAAAAATCTTTGTAATTGTGTTTTATCTGTTATTTTATCAGGGAATTTAGAAGCAAATTCAATACTCCTATCAATCGGAATAATGCTTCCTTTTTCTATATTATGACCTAAGAATCTTACTTTTGTTTGAAATAAAAACATCTTTGGTTGAGATATAACTAAACCATTTTTTATGATTATTTGTTCAAATATTTTAAGATGTTGAAAATGTTGTTCAATGTTTTTAGAAAAGACTAAAATATCGTCTATATAGACTATTATAAAATTACTATAAGGATAAAAAATGTCATTCATTATATTCTGAAATTCAGAAGGTGCATTTTTAATCCAAATGGCATCACATTCCATTCATATTGTCCAAATGGGACATTAAAAGCGGTTTTGTATCTATCCTTTTCTGTAATTTGTATCTGCCAATATCCAGATTTTAAATCAAATTTTGAGAATATGATAGCATCATGTAATCTATCAAGTAAATCTTTTTTTATTAGGGATTGGATATCTAATTCATTTTAAAACTTTATTTAGTGGTTTATAATTAATTACAAGTCTAGGAACTCCTCTTTCCTTTTCTGCATTTTTATTTACATAAAAAGTTGTGCATGACCAGGGTGATTTAGAGGGTCTTATTAATTTTTTATCTAATAAAGTTTTTATTTCAGTTTTACAGAGTTCTAAATAATTTGAATTCATTTGGCATGACATTGCTTTAGTTGGAATATTTTTTTCATTAAAGTTTTCTTCATATGGCAAATTAACAATATGTTTTTTCTATCCCAAAAAGCATTTGGATGATTATTACAAATACTATTTGAAAATTGGTTTTGTAATAATTTAATCTTATCTTGTAATTTAGGATTTTTAAGAGTGTTTTCTATGGTATGAACATTAATTTCTTCTTTTATATAATTTATTTGATTTAATTTTGCTATTAGCTGATTTTTAATTTCGTCAACCCAAATTGTTTGTGGAGGACTAATAAAAGAAAACATATTACATTTCCTTCATATAATCCTGTAATTTTTTCTTTATCAGTTAGAAAAGGCAATATCATTTCCAAAAATGGATTTCCTAGAATCATATCATTGCTCATATTTTTTATAATAGTAAAGTGGACCGGTAAACATATACCACTTGTGCATATTTTTGCATTTGTTAATTTATATATAATGTCCAAATTTTCTCCTGAAACTCCTTTTAACTTATTTGTTGTTTTTTGAAAATATTTTGTAGGAATTAATCCTTCCTTAATGCAATTCATATCTGCCCCACTATAAACTATATATATATATATATATATATATATATATATATATATATATATATATATATATATATGTGTATATATATATATATATATATATATATATATATATATATATATATATATATATATATATATATATATATATATATATATATATATATATATATATAGAGGTAAGATAAAATGAGAAGGGTGAAAAGGTTGAGAAAATGAGAAAGAATCTAGACCATCTAAATATTAAGATCTACGGCTTATATTAATATGTTATTTATTGAAAATTAATAATAATTAAATTGATTTATAATATTTTTAAATAGAATAATGGTATTTAGGTAAATTTTGGTATCCTTCAAATTAGGAAATTTACTTTCAAATTCCTAAAAACTAGCTTTCTCTCTCCCCACCCTCTCTCACTTATACATCTTTCCCCTCCCCATCTCTCTCTCTTAAACCCTAAATCGCCTTCTTCATGTGCCGTCTACCACCATGTTCACGGAATAGTTCATCGCCTAGATGGGTTCTCTCCACTTTCATGCCTAGTTTTTAGTAATTTTGAAACCTTCCGTCTTTCTCTTTTCTATACATACGCTCGACGGAACCTGCAAGCTTTTGTCTGCGCCTTCTTTATCGAAAGAGCAGCCGCCACGCAACAAAAATGGACCACCACTATCACTGTTTATAGACGCACCACTCATCCCCTCTGAACAACCAACAAAACTCTTGACACCGCCGTTCACCTCCGTCCCACTCGTAATATGAGACAGGTAACTTCATTCGTTTTTATCTTCAAAATTCCAATGCCTTTCATATTATTTCCATCGTTTTCTTGCCACGTAACCCAATGGACACATGCCTTTCGTATTTTATTGCCATCAAGTATTTGGATACATACATCACGAAACTCAGCAGCAACGAACACACAAAGAAACAGAATCAAAATAACAATTTTAACAACAACAAGAAATATTCGGCAGAAAGGTAAAATCCAATTACTGGCTTTTACTCCATTCATTTAGTTTTTGGAAATTAATAGTTTGTTGTTGGGTTTTAGGATAGACGCCATAAAATATAACATGTTTTCAGGTTGCAAGAGAGATGCGCAAAGAAAGAAAAGAGCAACTTGATACCTTCTTTGAGTTTATTCTAATACTTTTCAAAATGTTTCGCTATATAATATATTTTATTTAATTTGCTTCTAGAAATTAAGTTGATGAAGATGTGGAACAATTATTTATTTCATTTATCGCTTTGATTTTATTCGTATCTAGTAAATGTCTTTTTATTCATTTGTTTAATAATACTCGCTCATGAATACACCGAAATCGTTTTCTTTTAGACATTGAAATAGCTTTGCCAAAAATTGCAAATGTAATGTGTTAAATTTGTTGTTATAATCATTTATAATTATAACTATAATTGCGTAAATGATTAAAACATTGGTACAAATCATTTCTGATTATAACTTTGCATGTGCAATTTGTTAATTTGTTGTTATAATCAATTATGATTATAACTATGATCATCTATTATTTATAATCATTTAACTTTGCATAGGTTTCAGTTATAATCACTGATGATTATAACTATGAGAATCATAAATGATTAGAACACTAGTGAAATCATTTATATGTAACTTAGTTTTAATCATAAATGATTAGAAGTAACTTACTATGTGTGATTATTCCAACTTATATGATTAAATATAGACATAATCAATTATGAATATGCATACAAAACACTATAGTATTTGATTTGTTTTTTAATATCTTTAAACTTGATTTTACAGGTGTGAACCAAGAACAAAAATGATGATGAATGCCCCATCTTTGTTTGTATGTGTGATGGTAGAAGCAAGAGAAATGATCAAGGCTTCAACATCGACTTTATGATTAAAAATGCATTGGATATTTTATATGTTTGTTCATTCATTTGTGATTACAATCGAACTAGATTTTTTATCTCCATATTAGCCTTTATTCATTTATGATTACGAATGTATTTGATTTTTAGCTACGTATTTGTGCTTTATTCATTCTAGTGTTTATTTCATACATATAATCATTTATGATTAACATAATCAAATCAAATAAATTCTGAAAAGTTCTCATAAAATCATTTTTATGTACAATTTCATTCATCAATGAATACAACGTAAAACAATTCATAATATTTATAAAAATTAAGTTAAAAATAAATTCACTAAAATGTAATCACTCATGATTACAATTGATATTTAATGTCAATTAATAAAAAACAAATATAATAAAAAAAATTAGTTAATTTTTTTTAGGTAACTATCAATCAATCCCTAGATTTTAGGAAAGTATTATCTAACTTTATTTTGTTATAATTTAATTAAATATACAATTACTATTATATCCTTATATATTGATTGGTCCAGAATCATTCTTGCATTCTCAACATTTTAATCCTTCTCATTTTAACATTCCCCTATATATATATATATATATATATATATATATATATATATATATATATATATATATATATATATATATATATATATATATATATATATATATATATATATATATATATATATATATATATATATATATATATATATATATATATATATATAGGGTCCGGTTCCGGTGAGGACTCTTTTTTCGGTGAGGACTTGCGAGGACTCCTTAAAAAAATTGAAAAAAAATATAAAAAAAATACAAATCATAAAATCGAGAATAGTACTATATCATTATCAAAAAAAAATTTGAAAAAAAAAATTTGCATCATTGCAAAACGTAATGATGCAATTTTTCTATTTTTATTTTGGATCATTATTTCATTATAAAAAATAATGATCGAAAAGTTTTTTTTTTGAATCTTTTTTTTCTCCGATATAGTACTATGATCCATTGTATTATTTAAGAAGAGTCCTCACCCGATCCTGATTCTATATATAGATATATATATATATAGATATATATATATATATATATATATATATATATATATATATATATATATATATATATATATATATATATATATATATAGATATATAAATATAAATATATATATATATATATATATATATATATATATATATATATATATATATATATATATATATATATATATATATATATATATATATATATATATATATATATATATATATCCTATTCTAATAAATAAGTAACTCAAATGCCACTTGTCATCTTCTTATGCATTTTGCCATATGGCATTTTCTCATAATTTTGAATTTTTCAAAAAGTTAATTTGTTAGACACTTTTTAATTTCATCGGTTCCAATTTTGAATTTCACAATCAATTGCCCTGTTTCCGCTTTCATCTCCATCCGTTTTCTGCTTTTCCTTCCATGTATTCCGCCTTATGATGCATAAGGTCATGTGTTCCACAGTATATGTGTTCATGGTGATACCACAACCCTTCTCCTCCACCAGTGCATCTGTCTTGTAAGTACGTTACCTTTCTCATCGGCTCTACTTTTTCTCATCACAAAATTGTCTCCCTCTTCACGAAATTAAGCGAAAAATCCCTAATTTCTTCGAAAACAAAGCGACTACCACCTCCTTTGCTCTCTCCAATTTTTGTGCGATGAATCCAATAGCGATTGAGAATGGCGATTTCAAAGAAGAACTGACTGGTTGTTGGTAGGAAGAACTACTGGTTTATCGATTACAAAAAGGAGGAAACCAGAAGACAATGAGATTGTTCACTTTGCTTTTCCTAATTTCAATTCTAGGGTTATAACTAACTCTTGGATCAGTTCACGAGCTGCGATTGCTGCTTCTGGGATTGTAAGATTCTCTACCAAAAGATCCGGAGAGGTAACAATTTACTCGTAACATTCAATGCTTTTGGTATTTCATGAATTTCGTAAAAGAAATGGTTGATTTCATGTTCTTTTTGTTAGGTGAAGATTTTGTTCAAAGATTAGTTGATATTTTGTTCAAACTTTGGTTGGTAAAGCCTTGACAAATTTTGTTAGGTAGCCTAATTTTTCACTACAAGAAAACAGCCAAATAGCAACGGAAATGTGCTACGAAAGACCTTTCCGTAGCCAAATTGCTACGGTTTATGCTACAGAATGCCTTTCCGTAGCAAATTTACTACGACATTTGCCACGAAATGAAAATTCCGTAGCGAACACAAGAATAACTACGGTTTTTGTCACGAAATCAAATTCCGTTGCTATATTGCTACCGATTTTGCTATGGACTGGATTTTCGTTGCTATTTAACTACGGAAATACCTACGAAAATACAATTCGTGGTTATTTTGCTACGAAAATAGCTACGAAAATACAACCCGTGGTTATTTTGCTACGGAATTATAATCCGTTGTTATTTTGCTACGGAATTTTGCTATGGACTGGATTTTCGTTGCTATTTTGCTACGAAAATACAATCCGTGGTCATTTTGCTACGAAAATAGCTACGAAAATACAATCCGTGGTTATTTTGCTACGTAATTATAATCCGTTGTTATTTTACTACGAAATTTAGCTACGAAATTAATTTACGTTGCTGATTTGCTATGAAATGAATTTCCGTAGATAAGTAGCTACAGAAATGTTCTACGGAATTGTGGTCCGTAGTTGTTTTGCAATGGAATCAATATATGTTGGTACCGTTGTTACGGATTTTGTTACGTCGCTTATTTCCATAGATATTTAGCTATGAAACTTGTTTTTATAGAAATTTAGCAAGGGAATTTTGTCACGAAACTAGTATAACTATGAAATTTATTTTTGGGTGAATGTCGTATATACCCTCGTTAAACAGTAAAATATCGTATTTGCCAGGCCTAAAATCTAAATTTCGTATTTACCCTTTTTAACTTACAAAATATCGTATATACCCAAACCTTTATTTTAGATATTTTTTATAATTTATAATCATTTTTCATATTATATAATCATTGTAATTTAAATACAAGAAAGAGATAGACTATTTTACATTAAGTAACAAAACGTTTTGGATTTACCATATTGGCCCAAGGGGTGAACGTTATTCGAATTAAACCACAAAACCGCCCGAACCGAACGGCTCGAACTTGTTGAACTTGTTGAAACAAACGGCTCGAACTTGTTGAATTTTCTTAAAAATTAGATACACTTTTTTTAAAATTTAAATAAAACATAAATTAATAACAAGGCAGTTAAGATAATTAATGAAAACACTCGATCATTACTTTCAATCCAAATTTATCTAACAACAATTTTTAAAACACAAATGTCTCCTAAAAAGTTAAAAAAAAAAAAACTAAATGTTATGCTAGTACTAAAACGATTAAACTATCATACTAAATATTGTTGGAGAAGAAATGCAGAACTTGATTGATCTCGAAACTTGTATATTATTGCAACGTGCAACAAATCCAAACCAAGGCAAAAAGCAGTGAATATGTGTGTTATCCACACAAAATTAGCTTAAAAATGGAACTGATAAAAAGTGCCCCTTCTTGGTACAAGACCAAGTATATTACAAACCTGGAGAGGGAAAGAAAGATGGTTAAGGCTTGAACAAACACGCCTCACCTGCTCCTTGCCTCCTTGCTCCTTGCCTCACCTGCTCCTTGCCTCCTTGCCTCCTTGCCTCTTCTTAAAAGTCGACCACCAATTTGAGTTTTGCCATTTGCTTTGTACCGGCAACGTAACCAGAAGACGGCGATCTAAACCGACGGTGTTCACCATCTCCGGCGACCCCATCACCTCCGGCCTACGCATCCATCTCCGGTGACGATGACAGCTCGGGACATCAACTACCGCCCACCCCCTGATGCACCATCGTCCCCGGTTTCCTTCCACTCGATCACACCTCACCATCACTCTTTTCTAAGTTTCTGTGTAATAGCTCCAAAAATCTATAGAAAAAGGTTTCAAATAAGTTCTTACCAGGTTGTATTTCCAGATCTGAAAAGAGAAGAATGCAAAACCTATTGTCTGATTCGACAACTTCAATCCATTTTCGGGAACTTCAATCCATTTTCAGATCTAAAACCAAAACCTATTGTCCGATTCGACAACTTCAATCCATTTTCAGATCGAGAACGGAGGCGGCGGTTTGATGGAAAGGGATCGGTGGAACCGACTACCGTATGGAATAATGTGAACTTAGGTGGAAAGGGATGGGTGGTCCGTAGGAGATGGGAGATTTAAGGATAATGAGGGAAGTGATGGATCCTTCGGTTCTTACTGAATCGATCAATCAATTACAGATGTTGAAGCTTTATCCAGAAGACGAAAACGAGACGATGGTCTGACTTCCCTAAATCGATTTGGATCTCTGGCACTGACATTCGATGTGGGATGCACGTGCGTCGATGAAGCTTTATCCAGAAGACGAAAGACCGGTGTGGGATGGGTCGGTCGGTGAAGCAGGTCGGCCTGTGAAGCAGATCGGGAACCGAATGCAAGGACATATGGTGAAGTAGGAATGAACTTCATCTAAAAATCATCGACATATACAAAGGAACCGATAAAATCTGAAACAACCATCAGCATAAATTAAAGTCAGTGAAATCGGACGTTTACAACCAAATTAATAAACAGGAAAAATGAAATTGAACATAAAGTCAAAAATAAACCAACGACATAGAAGATGGCCGACATATCCCATCTTCTTTTATATAAAAAATAATTTTCGAAATTTGAAATTTTCCTAATTTTCGAAATTTGAAATGTGTTGGCATACAAATAATGAGAGACCTTGTCTATAAATAAATAATGAGGAATCACATTTGCTATGCACAAAAACAATCCGAGAAATAAACATAGGAAACCGATGTGTTAAAATAAAATATATTCATACTTAGTTGAGTCGGTTAACCAATAATGACTTTCTACCTGCGTTTTAATTACATAAATAAGTAACACATTAAAAATGATTACAAAACTTAAAATAAAATAATAAAATGACAAGTTATGATGGAAAATCCAGTGGACGCAATCAATCACAAGAAGTAACGGAAAGAGCTACCCTGAGATCATTGGAAGTACCACAAATATACATCCTATGAGTTTCTATCTCCTGGTCATGACTCCACGGATTCCCATGAGGAGCATGGTAACTACCGTCCACTATATCACGCAACGAGAACACAATCTCCCTTAATATCGGTTCATGTCCATTCAAAAGATTGCCCATACTCAAAACCTTCCTCCATGACTGGTTAGCCGAAGGTTGCACAAACATACCAGTCACAACATCTCTCTCATTCACCCCCACTTCTTGCTTCTTCTTCACTTCATCACAAGAAAGAGACACTTTTCCCATATTCGGTACATATAAATTATAAAAATCATTAAAAACCGTTTGCGAAAGACGCGGTGCGTGTAAGAATTTGCGATGAATGGAAGCCGCGAGTGTTAGCAGCTTCTCCACTTGTTCGAATACGACACAAAGTCGTTTCAAATCTTGGATTATTTCAATATCCCCGCTCGCTAACTTGTTTGCTACAATACAAACATTATATAAAATTATAAATACCTTTTGACTTAATTCAAAAAGAAGTAGAATGTGTTAAGATAGATACCTTGCAAAGGTCTTAATGTAGAAGCAATGGTGATGTATAATTGGTCGATTTTTGTTGTCATGTTTTTTAAGCCACCGAAGTTAGTTTGGTTAAGAGTGTCGGCTGCGGCTCTGAACGCGGTACACACCACTTGCTCGAGTAACTGGTGTAGTCTTACGGTTTCCAAATAATGAAGTATCTTTGTTGTATGAAATGTTAGTTTGGAGGGCGAATTTGGAAAAAGAAAAATGTATACAAAGTATGTTAATTACAGTTTTGCCCTTGCAGTTATCAATTTTTTTCACAGATTAAACCTAAGTATTACAGTAATTGTCTCTTAAATGTTTTTATTTTTTTTCAGTTTTAGTCCTTTAGACATATTTTATTGATAGAATTGTCTTATTTTTCACAAATTTAGTCATTTAGACAATTTGATTATTTGGTAAATAGAATGCAGCCTGAAGTACAACTTTGCCCCTATTGTTAGTTGATTTTTTACAGTTATGTTCCACTTTATTTCAATGGTTTGAACCAAGATTGATTCTTGATTCTACAAATTTGTCAAATAAAGGTCACTGTTAACCCCGCACTCAAACCGATCCAACAGTTTGATTCGATCCAGATTGACCCGGCCGAGATAATTCTAGCATCCGTCAAAAACTATTTGTCACGCCCGTATTGTGCTGGTACACCACTAGGAAACCGGCCTACATGACCGCATTGCACAGTACTCGACACGTATAACATTATAATGATGTTATATGCAATATAAAAAATTTCGGAAAGAGACACTAATTGGTTAAACGAAATTATATGATGATAAGAAACTATTTATCGAAAGTTACTATTCGAAGTTTGACGAAAGAAAACTAATCACTGCCAGGGAAAGTAATCTTGGGTGCTGCAGGGGTCAAATAACTTTCATACTCCATACCCCCCCACCCGGGATGTAAATCTTAAACCCAAAACCTAACTCGTAGTTGCCGAAACGAAAAAATATGCTACCGCCGCATTGCGCGGGTACGCAGCTAGTATATATATATATATATACCATTTATAAACCATATATAACTTACAACACTTCAATGCATAAAGTCTTAAAATTAAGACAGTACAACATCTAATGCATACTTAGAAATCTGAGACTTTTCCGTATCATTTTTCTTTGACACATGTTACCAGTAAATACAATTCACATGGATTGCCAGCGTGTGCATATTATATGTGTCTGATCCAACGAAAGAGAATAAGCTACCAATCAAAAAGGTTGATCCAACGAATATAAATGTAGGCGAACAAACACAAATCCCACTTAACCTTTTGATAGCCGATCCAACTTCTTTCCCACCCATTCAAAGCATACGCCCCCACTATTTCTCCACCCTCGATCCAAAACTGCAAAACAAATTATCTCTTTCTCTTGCTCTGAAAACCCTGAACCGTCAACCCTCTCCATCACCTCCATTTCAAACAACGTCTCCGGCCTCACCTTCTCTCAGCGTCACCATCGCCCTCGCTGCAACAACTACTGCGACAACCATCACAACACCATCTCGATAACATTGCACACAATCGCATTCCCTCACACGCCTGTAAGATGCTTCCCGGCTCCTTGGTCTCCCACCCTCTTTAAAGCAATCCTCTTCGTCCCCCACCCTCTTTAGAACAACCATCTCCCCTCTTTCTCTCTGTAAACAGTTTCGACGCTACCGTGGCCGGCCACCACTATCGTCACCTGCACACAACCGACCATATCCTCCACCATGCTATGTTACTGCCGCTCCCCAGCAAAACCCCCAAACCCTAACCCGTCTATGAACTTTTGAACACTAATCCATTAGCGCACATATCACCTCTTTCTCTCTCTAACCACCATCGGTGCTACCATGGTCGGCCACTGACACCATCACTTGCGCACTACTGCCAGACGCACTCTTTCTCCCCCTGTCGATCAAACCACAAGAACGTTGAATATCTTTCTCTAAATCGCCAATTCTTCTCACTGAAACACTAACAACTGCTATCTATGCAGATATCGCCAATCTTCTTGTTGGCCATCAACTTGAAAATAGAGTGATATTGATCTAATATTTAGGTTTTACTTTATCATCTTCTGGTACGCTTTATTTTGGTTTTGTATTGCTATTTATCAATCTTAATATGGGTGTTTAGGTATCAATTAATCACAGGTAATTGTCTATCAGATATATTAGATTTTGAAATTGTCTATCAGATATATTAGATCTGGGCTGATAATTGCAAACCACGGCGCTTCCGAACTCCACCACTGATCCGACCTCATCAGCAAGGTTCCGACGTGAAGGTTTCCAGCTCCCCTTTGTTTTGGTTTCTGATTATTATTTTCTGATTAATTTTGGCTTCTGATTTTCTTTTCTGATATTAATTCAATGGACCTACTAATTTCAATGTTTAACTGATACGGATCTGATATCAATCTTTGTAATCTCAAGGTATGGGATAGTCAACTCGAGCAGGCATCACCAACCTTCGTGGATCTCTCTTGCTCGATCTGGGTATTTCTGATTTAACCTTTTCAATTTGCGGTATTTCTTAACAATTTTTCAGTTTTGAGATGTTTCCTTTTTTTATTTAGAAGGCTGGATGTATATGTTTAGTTTTTCATGATATATTCAATTTCTTAAAAGTTTTCCTAAAAATTTCTAATATGGACGGGAACCTATAAGATCTGGAGTTGGATGCATATGTTTATTTCGTGTTGGTCGTCTTTTTTCTAGTAGTGAAGTTTGCTTAATGCTGGAATTGTAATATGTGATTTGATATAATTGGTACTTAATTTTCAGGATAGAGTTTTTAATAACCGTATTGTCTCGGCTTTTTGGATTATGGATGATATTATCTCCACGGTGTTTTTGTGGGTGAAACATAGGGGCAAATGGGGAAATTGTAATTGGTCCAACTAGTGTATTTCTCCTTTCTCTTGTCTGTAAAACTATTTGTTTTCCTACCAGTCTAGTTTCTTGTTAGACGTGGTAGTTCGTTTTTTTCTAATGCATTGGCCGTTTCCAAAAAAAGTAAATTTAAAAGGAGCATTAGGTAAAAAACCAGGTGCATCTAGACCTGAGGTATGGAACTGCAAGAAGATGATTGCTCCATGCTTACTAAACAGAATAGTCCAGAAGGAGCAACAAACAAAATATTGCTTTGTTTTTAGCAACTATTTATTTTGATTTAGACTTCTTTACTTTTCATGTAATAAGAATTATTGGATTTATTTAATAATATGTAAATTTGTTTTGTTTTACGTATTTGTATTTTTAGATATTGGTACCAAATATTTGAAAATTATATTTATTTTTGTAAATTGTTTCGTGAATTTTTTCGTAACAGAATCTGCTACGGAATTACACATTCGCATCTTACTACGGAAGCTTGTCCACGGAATTTGCTACATATTTTACTACGGAAGCATGACCACAGAAATTGCTATGGATTTTACTACGGAAGCGTGACCACGAAAATTACTACAGATTTTACTACGGAAGCTTGACCACGGAAATTTCTATAGAATCATTGCTACGGATTTTTTTACGGAAACATAGCCACAGATTTTACTACGGAACCCTGACTATGGATTTTGCTACAGAATTATTGTTACAGATTTTACTACGGAACCCTGACCACGGAATTTGCTACATAATTATTGTTACGGATTTTACTACGGAACCCTGACCACGGAATTTGCTACAGAATTATTGTTACGGATTTTACTATGGAAGCTTGACCACGGAATTTGCAACCAAATTATTGCAACGGAATTTGCAACGAAACCCGCTACAGAAGTAGCAACGGAAAAAGAACTATGGAATTCGCTACGCACAAACGGCTACGGAAATCGCTACGGAGTCCACCTACGGAATTCGCTACGGAATACATGCGTTACGGAATCAGTCCGTAGCAAACTTGCTACGGAAATAAAAGTGCGTAGCAAACTCATTCGCTACGAGCTTTATTGTAACGGAACAGTTCCGTAACAATTTCCGTTGCAAAACCCATTTAACAACGGAATTTCAAGGTTTAGCAACGGAATTCTTCCGTTGCTAAATCGCTGTTTTCTTGTAGTGTTTATTTTGATTTCACATTGCCTTCTAAGCCTATATAAAGGGCAGCATAGCACCAAACCAAATGTACCACACAATACAAATAAACACAGAGCAATAAAACTTCTAGTTACCCGCCGTGGACGTAGGTCAGATTAGACCGAACCACGTTAAATTCTTGTGTTCTTAATTTGTGACGTGAGTGTGTGAGTCTAGTGTTCGTATGCTAAGTGTCTCGATCCTAACAAGTGGTATCAGAGCTTTGGTATAGCTCCGGAGAGTGATTTTCTGTTTTTGGGTCGAAAATTGTTTGTCTCAAAAACGATTTTGGTTTACGCCGTTGGAAAGGTCTCGTTCCGCAGATTCCGAAAATATATTTTTTCGAATTTTTTGAGCATCGGAAGATCTCCAAATACCGGTCAAAGTTGGTCAACACTCGCCGGAAAGTTGGCCTGAGAAGACGACACTGTAGCACCAGAGTTTCGCCGGAGAAGACGCCACTGTAGCGGTACTGTAGTATTTGCAAAACAGGTCCCTAAAGTACCAGAATTTGCAAAATAGGTCCCTGAAGTTCCAGAATTTGCAAAACAGGTCCCTCAAGTTCCAGAACTTGCAAAACAGGTCCCTGAAGTTCCAGAATTTGCAAAATAGGTCCCTGAAGTTCCAGAATTTGCAAAACAGGTCAATGAAGTTCCAGAATTTGCAAAACAGGTCCCTGGAGTTCCAGAATTTGCAAAATAGGTCCCTGGAGTTCCAGAATTTGCAAAATAGGTCCCTGAAGTTCCAAAATTTGCAAAACAGGTCCCTAAGGTTCCAGAAAATTGCAAAACAGGTCCCTGAAGTTTCGAAAATTGCAATTTAGCCCCTGAACTTTCAGCAAATTGCAGTTTAGCCCCTGAACTTTCAGAAAGTTGTAGTTGAGCCCCTATACTTTCAGAAAATGACAGTTTAGCCCCTAAACTTCAGAAAAATTGCATTTTTCAGCCTTAATTTTTGAAAAAAGCGCAGTTTGTCCGTTATAATGGCAGAAAGCAGTAAGATTCAGATTGAGAAGTTTGATGGGAAGGACTTTGGTTGGTGGAAGATGCAAATTGAAGATTTGCTCGTGCAGAAAGACTTGGACGCAGTTTTAGGTGAAAAACCGGAGGCGATGACACAGGCACAGTGGGAGACTTTGGATAAGAAGGCGAAGGCATTTATTAGACTAGCTTTGTCAAAGGATGTTGCCTTCAACATCTTGAATGAGACCTCGACAAAGGGAATCATGGAGGCATTGTCTAATATGTACGAGAAGCCGTCGGCAGCAAATAAAGTCTTCCTGATTCGGGAACTAGTCAACACGAGGATGAGGGAAGAAAGTTCAGTTACAGTACACATCAACAATTTAAACTCGATTTTATCCAGACTTGGGTCAGTGGGAATTAAGTTCGAGGATGATGTTCAAGCTTTACTACTGTTATCATCATTACCTGACAGTTGGTCTGGAACAGTTACAGCCGTTACTAGTTTCGCAGGATCGAAAGAGCTCACTTTTGAGGGAATTCAGGATTTAATTCTAGGCGAAGACGTCAGAAGAAGAAATTCCGGGGAATCATCAAGTGAACAATTGAATGCGGTCAGAGGTAGAAAAAATAACAGAGGTAGTGGGAGCAAGAACAGAAGAAGGAGTCAGTCGAGGACTCGAAATGATGTGACTTGTTGGAACTGTAAAGAGGTTGGACATTTCAGGAATCAATGTCCAAAAGACAAGAAAGAAGTTAACGTTGCAGTAGACCATTCAGATGATGATGTTTTGATCTGTAGTGTGGAGAGCAATGTGGATTCCTGGGTTATGGATTCGGGTGCTTCATTTCACGCTACCCACAGCCGTGAAGCACTGCGGAATCTGAAAGAAGGAGATTTTGGTAAGGTAAGACTGGCGAACGATGAGATTCTTGATGTGACGAGCATAGGAGACTTAGATCTGAAGACTCCAGTCGGTCCATGGACTTTGAAGGATGTCCGTGTAATTCCAAGTCTGAAGAAACAGTTGATTTCTGTTGGGCAGTTGGATGAACAAGGGCACGAGGTTAAGTTCAGGAATGGGCAGTGGAAGGTAGTCAAAGGAAATCGTGTGATAGCTCGTGGACATAAGAGGGGTTCATTATATATGGTCAGTTTACCGTCTGAGGAGTAACCGTCCCAGTTCAGAAAAAGACCAAAGTTCGGTTCATAGAGTCTCGTGGACAGAAGAAGGTTTGCTTTGCAGATGGCAAACCCAGAGTCACAGGTCAGATTCAGGTTGAACGTGTTTGGAACGGTTCAGAAATACCAGTCAAGGGCATTCATAGCAGTGGGAGCAAGGGTTGTGTTTCAGCTAGAATACCCAGAACACAGTGGGTTAAGAAAACCAGTATTCCATCTGTAAAATTCTCTCCAGATTATCTGCTACACATGGAGAGTGTCGTTTGTTCTCAGGATGTTCCAGGATCGGGCAGTTCATTTCAGTGGGAGCCGGTGGAGACAGAGAACAGGTCAGTGGCAGACTTAGCCATGACAAATGTGTTGGAGCTAACGGAAGCTTCAACTAGCCTTCAGGTAAATTGAAGAGAATGCCAGGGTAACTAGGAAAGAGCTAAGATCAAAAGTGTTTTTTTGGAATGCACAGTTGAAGCACAGGTGAAGATTGTTCCGTGGCTTCAAGTGAGAGATTGAAGAATTGTTGCAACAATTGGACGATAGAGAAAGACTACGTTGTTCAAAATCTTCAAGTGGGAGATTGTTAGGTGAAGATTTTGTTCAAAGATTAGTTGGTATTTTGTTCAAACTTTGGTTGGTAAAGCCTTGACAAATTTTGTTAGGTAGCCTAATTTTTATTTTGATTTCACATTGCCTTCTAAGCCTATATAAAGGGCAGCATAGCACCAAACCAAATGTACCACACAACACAAATAAACACAGAGCAATAAAATTTCTAGTTACCCGTCGTAGACGTAGGTCAGATTAGACCGAACCACGTTAAATTCTTGTGTTCTTAATTTGTGACGTGAGTGTGTGAGTCTAGTGTTCGTATGCTAAGTGTCTCGATCCTAACACTTTTTCTAGATTGGTCGTCTTCCAATGATAAGTTTTTTTAAAGTAAAGTAAATTCATTTGCTAAGTTATTGTTAATTTTGTTTATTGATGTTTTTAAATGATTTTCAGGAACAAACGGTGAATGAACACCCAATAAGCAAAAGGTCTGTGCAAAAGGATGCTCAACAAAACTTGCAGCCCAAAGACACATCAACTTTTTCTCAATCCAAAGGTTAGTCTGCTTTCTTTTAGATTTTTGCCTACTTCAATTTATTATTTTTAAAATCACGGACCTCAAAAGTTGTTTATTCTTCAACACTCCATTATTGTTCTTGTTATTCTTATTTCAACCGGTAAAATTACTTGTTTATGAGCAAAATCCAACAGTAAATCGAGATCTCCTCCCGTTTATCATTTTCTATCGAACGATTGTTAAACCCAAAATTGATCGTATCTATCATCACTGTTGAAATCTCGAAAAATCGAACTTATTCAAATCAAAAAATTTATTGATATCGATGATGGATCACCGACAATTTCAGGTGCATCTCCCTCTCTATTCAACCGGTCCCTTCTTTCTTCTTCTCATCCTTCAAAATAAAATTACAGTGTTGTTGATTTACGTTATGAACGATGCAGATTTTGTTTTAATAGATAGGGTTGTTGTTTACGACCTTGGTGGTCAGCGGATTGGTTGGGCAAATTATGACCGTAAGTATTCTCTAGCTATCATGAACAAAATCTGTTGAATTTATAATCTGGTTTGGCTTTTAAAAGTCAAAGTTTGATGTGCTCTTTTAAAACCTTGCGCAATTTGTTTGAAGTGATTCCTAGAATTCAATGTTTTCCGATTTGTAGACATGTCAAGAAGGGTAAATGCCAATGTTTGAAGTGCTCTTTTAAAACATCGGGCAATTTGTTCGAATTGATGGAATAGTTAGTCGTCTACGAGTACACATTTCAAATATATATTATAGAGTAAATAAGGCTTATTCAAATAAAGTTTATTTACGCACATGCTCTTTAACGTTACTTCAGAAGTTGAGAATATAGTCCTATATATATTGCGGACCATCTCATTCAGATTGGTGTGTGCTGGTAAAAGTTACCAAGATGGGATATGTAGCAAGAATTCCATGGTACATTCGTGTTATTGAAAATGTAAATGAGCTTACGTTATACTTTCCATGTTCCTTATTTTATTGTTTTGGTACCATTGCATTGAGTTGTTAAATGTCATAAGCAAATGAGAGTTTAAGAGATGTAGTTTGACGCTGATTATTTTGGGCTTAAAGACTTTCAAACTTTTCTTATTGAACTTCTGTTGTAATTTTGCTTAAATTAGTTTTATGAAGTCTTAGCAAAATCGAGAAGACCACGATAGTATCATTTATTTCACTAACTCGAGCCCGAGTTTGAATATTGAGGCTTAAACGACCTCGAGTCGCGATTCAAGCTTCAAGTTTTTTAAATATACATGACAGTCAAAACAGGGAAGCGCATAGTCAAGATACATCACAAATATTTATTCTTTGCCTTCCTAAACCAGAAAATATTTTTTATGGTTATTTTAATGATTATTTTGGTGTTTATTGCAGGTTTTAAAAGCCATTGGTCTTTATTTTCAGGCATTTTAATGGGTATTGGGTACATGGGTATTGCTGAAGATTTGAATAAACTTGATTTTGATATAAAAAAGGAAGTGTTCAAAAGCAAAAAGGAAATTAAGGACATTGTTGCTGCTCCCGTGAAATTTAAGTAAAGATAGCACATTTATGTCTTTTAAATTAAGGTTCAAGTGTTTCTCTGTAAACATTTATTTAATTATTGTTTTGTGTGTTATGTGTAACTCAAAATGTAATTTAATGATTTTGGATTAAAATGTTTTTTTTTTATTTTGGTCTGATATGTGCTTGAGAATCGGTACTGTATAGCTGTCATTTGTATCTTGTGGGGAAATTAATGTGAATGATATTTCTCAGGAGATTTTAGCTCATGTCGCTATTTCAAATTTAAAACTCAAAATAATAAATACAAACCCTAAAATCTCTCATTCTCTCTCTCTAAAACTAAATTTTTGAAGGAATATGGCCACGTAAGTTGCTCAATCTTACATTTATTTGGGCTTAGTGCTAAAAATAGCTACTTACTTTCAAACTTTTATCTATTTGTACATTAGACATCGTACTTTAATTCCTTTAGGTTTTGCTATATTAGGCATATACCCAAACTTCTTGCAGCTCTTTGTCCTTAATATTTTATGTATTCAAAATTATAGTTTGATGTTTTATATGTCAGATTTCTATTTACTTTGAATATTTCAACAGATTTCTTCTAGATAACACTTGGACGTATGTCATCATCCATATAAAAGTCGGTAAAAAATTTCCTGGTTGATTATGCCCACATGTGTACCATCTTTTTAAATTCAAGAATCCTATTATTATAAAAATTGAAAAAAAAAACAATTTGCAGTTTGCTGAAGGTCGGAGACAACGATGGTTTGGTCAACATTGGATTTTTGCAGCTTACCAAGCAGACTCGACTGTTAAAGCTTCCTAGGAGTCTTTCATAATTTCATTTCTTGCATCATGCCATTGAAAGAAAGGTTAAGGCCTTTTGTTGCTGAATCTTATTCTAACTAAGAGTGGTAGATAGCATATTGTAGAAGTATATACAGATTAATAATATTCTCTACTTAGTTTCTTATCAATTGTTGTAGAAAGGTGTTATCATATTTGTAATAAAAAGCAGCAAGACGTATGTTTTGTATTCAAATGACGTTACTCATGAATAAAAGACATTGTATTGTATTTTTTTCTCATGGAATCTTGTTGATATAAAAATTATTTGAGCTTAAATGAAAGAACATCTCTAATTTGCATATTTATATTATCCCGTGTAATACACGGGTCTTACAACTAGTATATATATATATATATATATATATATATATATATATATATATATATATATATATATATATATATACATATACATATACATATACATATACATATACATATACATATACATATACATATACATATATATATATATATATATATATATATATATATATATATATATATATATATATATATATATATATATATATATATATATATAGTAGTTGTGAGACCCGTGTATTACACGAGATAATACAAAAAATTATAATTAATAATATTTAAACATTAATAATTATACATAAGAAATTTGTTTGTGTATCATGACATCTTGCTTTTGATTTTTACTATTACGACTTTGTATTTTTGATATATATAATTGATTATGAGAATGTCACCGATACTAAAATCAAATTCACTATTATGATTGGAATTGTTTATTATGACGTCAATCGTCTATCTATTGTCTCCCAAATCATTCTAAACATTAAAAAATAATATGATATTGTAAAACAATTAATTTTGAAATTCAATGATAACAATTAATGTTGAAATTAAATGATAATTAAACTGATCATTAAGGAGTTAGAAACGTTTTAAAGCAATTAGTTTTTCTTAAGAAATTTAAAATTATGAGAAAATGACATGTGGCAAATTCAATGAGAAGATGACATGTGGCTTTGAGTTTCTTATTTATTAGGATATATATATATATATATATATATATATATATATATATATATATATATATATATATATATATATATATATATATATATATATATATATATATATATATATATATATATAAAATCTTCAATAAAAATGAATTGTTGAAAGAAGTTGCACGTTGCCCTAAGCCCCTAACCTAAATACGTATTCAGAACTAGAGGAGTGTTTGATGCTTTTTAACCTAAATACTTCCAGCATACGCCATCTGATCAATTTTTATACAATTTAGTCTTTGATTAGAGTTTTTCTTTACAATCTTGCCTGTGACCGGATTTTCTGTTAATGTGAACAATTTCTGAAACTGACCCGCCAACCCGTTTATGACCTGCCAACACGTTTATGACCCACGGACCCGAAACTGACCCGCTAACCCACCAACCTGTATAATTAAACAGGTTACGTGGGTCGTGTCCGGGTTACCTGCCAACCCGCCAACCTGCAACCCGCCAACCCGAACCCGATCCAATTGCCACCCTTAGGTTAAAATGAGAACGATTAAAAGGTTGAGAATGCGATTCTGAACCAATCATTATGTAGGGATATTATAGTAATTTAACAATATGTCTAACTAATTAAAAATTCTAAATAATTATGTTTTCCCTATAATCATGCGATTAAATTATTCACTTTCCATGATTATAGAGATTATGATTTCTGTTACCTAAAATAAAGAAATTAATTAATTTTTTTGTTACTCTATTAATGGAAGATAAAAAAAATATTTTTATCAATTCTTTTGTCAAAATTCAAAATTTTAATAGTTTGTTATTCTTTTTCACGGTTTCAATCATGAATGAATAGAAAAAAGTATATTTTTATAATTTTAGTGATTTAATTTTTTAAAGTATTTTTGTAGAGATTATACAAAATTCTGTTGTAATCATCAACGAATAAAATATACATAAAAATAAACTTTTTGAGAATTTTTAAAATTTATATTTGATATGATTATGTTAATCATGAATGATTACAAGTAACAATAAATACTAAAATGAATAAAGTACAAAAAAAATATAAAAATTTAATACAAGTGTAATCATAACACAAAGATAAAAAGGAAACAATACATTTGTAATTATTAATGAATAAAAGACAATGTAAAAGAAAAAAAACTAGTTTAGCTGTAATCACAAATGAATAAAACAAATATAAAAATATTTGATTCATTAGTAATCATTAAAACAATGTTGCAGCCCCGATGATTATTCTTGCTTTGATTTTTCTTGTTGCTGCCATCACACACAAAAGAAAGAGGGGCACTCATGATCATTATTATTATTGGATTCACACCTGCAAAATCAAGTTCAAGCACATTCAAAATAAAAACAACTCATAAATTATAATGTTATGTATATGCATATGACTGATGATTACAAATGATAATAGAAGGTAGACCTTACAGTGTTAATCATCAATGATTAACACCACTCATCATCAATGATTTATACTTAGACACTTAATCAAACAAACATACATATATAGTATTAATCTTCAATGATTAACACCGCTCATCATCAATGATTAGTACTTTGACCCTTAATAAAACAAACATACATATACAGTGTTAATCATCAATGATTAATACTTAGATGCTTAGTTCATAAAAGTATTAAAATTAAGTTCTTTCAATATTCATTTATAACTATGATCATAAAATAGAGTTCTATGATTTTTTACCTAAAACATATTGATCACAAGAAATTAACTTTCTCATCATTAGTAATTAAGACAAACATTTTCTAGGAAAGTCTAATTAGAGAAATCTATTTAGAATCAAATGCCTAGTGTAATCCAAAATAACATAAAAACAAAAATCAAATAGCAACCGAGGAGGAGAAAGACTGTCGTCACTTGATTAGGGCAACGAGCAAGGAAATGATTATAAAATTAAATGCTAATCATTTATGTTGCACATATTTGTAATCAGAAATGATTATACCTTGTGTACATAGTTATAATCATTAATGATTATAGATATAACTTGTATACATAGTTATAGATATTGGTGGGGACTGCAATACCCGTCCCCACGTACCCGAACTCCGATCCTCACACCCAAACCGCCTCCGCCCCGTCTAATATAAACAGATAGAATGTGCAGGTTATTTCAAGTGTATCCTATTATCAATATAAACAGATAGACATTTTGTGCAGAAAATACAATTCTGAAGTCTAAAATGTGCAGAAAATAAAGTTCGATAGTCCGAAACAATTCTGATGAAATCGAGTCAGATTACAAATGGTACACAGACATTCAATAACTAATTAACCATTTAGAAAAGTCGAGTATGATGAAATTGAGTGCAGATTATCGAGTCTAAAAAACAAACCTAGGGCTACGATTTTGCAAATGACCGAGTCAAAAACTTGAGTGCAGATGATCGAGTATAATGAACTCGAGTTACTTACTACTTGTATCTTAAGGACTGTTGAATATCTTATTGCCATGCCAATTGACGCTCGGTTGTTTCCGGTTGCGATTTCGAACCTGATTGCTTAAAGGTTGCGAATTGAACAACAGAGGCAACAATAAACATTGGAACAACAGCGGCGGTGTATGGTGGCTTCCACATCGATGAGGAAGAAGGCAGGGGGAGAAGACTTGGAGATATCATCATTGAATCAGGTTCCTGGACATGGTCGAGATATGATCAAGATATTTGTGCACCAGAAACTTCATCCCTTGGTGGATCTTGAAACTAGAAATTGATGGTGAATGAGGAGACGAGATGTATGGTACGACTGATGATGATAGTGGTGGCCTGGAAGGTGAAAATCCTAGTTTTGGAGCGAGAGAGAGAGATAATAACTTCTTAATTTAAAATACGTAAATTAAGGGATAACTAATAAAAATAGATTTGTAAAATACTCAATATAACCTTATCAGCAGCTTTTATTTTCTTTTGAATACCTTCACTTTTATATATTTACATAAATGGCACAGTTATATTAGCCTTTGATCAAAGAATTTAAATGGTTGAGATCTGTTATCGCGTTCTCAACCTTTTTAGTGTTCTCATTTTATTCTATATATATATATATATATATATATATATATATATATATATATATATATATATATATATATATATATATATATATATATATATATATATATATATATATATATATATATATATATATATATAATGTGTTATCCAGTTTCATATATTGTACGTTGATACTCATATATGATTATAAAATTATTACAGATATATTATGTAATATTTATATTACATAATATTATGCAGATCAAGTATATTAGATTGTGTATATTATGTACATACGAATATGTATTTGGCCTACGATATCACGTGCTTTCGGATTGGTGCCTCTCGGGCAAAATAAGCACCCTTACAAGCAGCTAATCAGTTCATATACGCCAATAACAAAGTTTATGAGTACATATGTGCACCGCAAGTGCGGTGACAAGATACTAGTGGCCGACATGTTTTCTCTATGGGTATCATCAACCCCACCCAGTTTCTACATCTTCCACGCTTGTTGGCCGACTTCATGGTCAACGAGGGGAAGGGGATGCGAGTAGCCTGCACACTGGCCGGGGGCATTATATTACCCGATTAGCCGAGTCATATGAGATTCTGACGGCTAATGTGAGGGGACTGTTGACCTCATATCATCCAAGACCGATGGGGGCTGCCTTTCTTGTTACGATGGATATAGTTACACCTGTTGGAGGTCTTTACTACATAGCAGCAGATGGAGCAGCGGGCGCACCTGAGCAGTAGGCTTAGGGTAAAGACGAAGAGGCAGAGATCGAGGGAGTCGAGGCTCTGGATGAACAGCCGGAGGCTCGCGCTCCACCAGGACAGAGACGGAGGAGAGAGCCATCACAGGCTCAGAGGGACCGGGAGCCAGAACCCCTGGACGTCCAGGCCACACTCAGATCCTTGATGGCCAGGCAGAGATCCAAGCCGACATACAACATTTGGAGTGAACCATATTGAGATATTTTGGGGCAAAGACTGGTGGAGATGACGAGGCAGGACCATCGGGCACGCATCACAATGACTGAGTGATATTTCTTGTACAATTTTTCTTTCTTTTTATTTTTGAGTTTAATTTTCTGTATTTAAATCGATGTCTGTAATTAAACTTGAAATTACAATTAATCAATGCGTGTACTTATTTGATCGACCAAGTGATTACTTATAAATAAGCAAAAATCCTTGGAATACTCTACTTAACTTCCCGGATATTCAGCTTTGAAGGAGCAGAAATATGGAGATCACATGAGAAAAGCGTGTAAAAAGGCATCCGATTTAGCACCACCACGGTTCATCGTAACCATCCTTCACCTCGTTTCTTATCTCTTTGTAAATCTCACCATACCATCTCGCATTCTCTCAATCACTTAGAATCAACCGCCCTCCCTCCCTTCTTTCCTGCAAACCCTAAAAACCATAAGAACCCTAAATCGTCACTGTCACCTACCAGTCTATGCCATCCTCTACCAACCACCACCGCACCATCTCGCTTTCTCTCAATCGCTCGGGTTTGAATCAATTACTCGGCTAGAAAAGGATTTTTTTGAATATGATATGATGATCCAAAGAATCTGTAACTTGTCTCTTTTCCGAACGCAACTCGCAAACGCTAAGGTTCCTGCTCTTCAACCACGGCTTCTGGACATAACCATCTTTCATAACAATCATATCAGTCGATTTTAGGTTTTGGACACAACCATCATTCACGAATAGTAAGATTTTTAGAGGTTCGTTTTTTCCTTTTCAGGGTTTTGAGAGGTTTTGGACACAACCATCGTTCACGAACAGTAAGATTTTAGGTTTTGGACACAACCATCAACCGCGGCTAAGGATCTTTTGAGAGGTTTTGTCACAGGCTCTCAGTCGATTTTAGGTTATGACTGGAACAAGAGGTTATTGAATTAGCTGAAATTGACTTTTATGGGAGCTGAAAATTACCGAATAGCCAATCCATTAACCCGATTAATATGGTAAACCCAATATTTCTGAGAGAATTCATGTACATTTTTTGTTACGTAGGTTGATTAAGGAAGAAACCGTTTTTTATGGTTATCTGCCATATCTTTGACAAGCCCCAAACAAAATAAAGAAAATCAGAGATAAGAAAACGCACCAGGAGGATATGGTAATATTTGATTAAACAAAAGTTACACTCTTATGTAAATTCATAAATTTCACCAATTCGAAGGTTTATTTTTTATTTCATTGATTAATCAAAGTGTAAAGTTTTGTGATTCTCTTGAGGGTCATAATGGGAAATTTTATACATGGGATGCAACTTAATCTGTGCATGTGACAAGAAATTTTTTATTGGGCTACAGTGGATGGTTTGTATGTGGAGTAAGACTGCTAATTTATAAATTTTTTAGCAAATGATATGGATTTATGATGATGGTGTTTCTCATAGGTTGAGTGTTCTGTATTAATGGCTTATATTTCACTATTTGACATGTATTTATCAAGGTTATCAAGTGTCTATGTTGGTAATTTGGATCCCAACACTTAGTGAAAGAGAAATATGGATTTACGAGGGTTTACTATGTATTTGATATTTTATTTAATTTTAAATATGGGTTCCATGGTTACTATTTTCCTTTCGTGTTCAATCTAACAAATAGTCATCTATCCGTGAACTTTAATTTAACAGATAGTCATGTAACAGAACCCCCTACCCCCAAAACCTTATTCGTTTTTTACATTTATCTTGATTTTGTTTTTTCATAATTTGGTACGAAGTTTCTCTGAACAGATCTAATGCAGTGACAACAAGTATGTGTACGTTTATGAAAACTAATTGCATTTGTGCAACTGTAGTTTGATATATATTTGGGATTGACTATTTTTGTAACTAAATTCAGAAAATGATGACTCAATGACACAAAAAAGATGGTCAAACATTGACACAAAAAAGATGGTCAAACAATACACTCTTGTCTAATAGATTTAGAATAAATGAGTGTGATAAATGTGTGTATGTCAAGCAATTCAAGAATGCCTATGTCATCATATGCTTGTATGTAGATGATATGCTTATAATGGGTACTAGTTTGGATATCATAAACCAAACCAAGAAAATGCTACATTCCTTATTTTCCATGAAAGACATGGGGGTAGCTGATGTCATTCTTGGTGTAAGAGTTTGTAGAAGTCCATAGGGATACACTCTTACACAGTCCCATTATATTGAAAGCGTACTTAAGAAATTTAGACACTATGAGGATAAGCCCGTAGTCACCCCATTTGATCCTTCTAGTCATCTTAAGAAGAATTTAGGTGACAGTGTAGCTCAGTTAGAATATACTCAAGTCTTGAGAAGCCTAATGTATATTATGAACTGCACTAGCGGACTTAACCTATAGTGTTAGTAGATTGAGCCGCTACTCGCATAATCCTGGAAGAGATCACTAGTATGCATTGGTTAGAGTACTTAGATACCTAAAGCATACTATGAATTCTGGGTTGCATTACACGAGATATCCTCCTGTGCTTGAAGGATATTGTGATGAAAATTGGATTTCCAATACCTCTGAGGGTAAATCCACAAGTGGCTATGTGTTTACACTTGGTGGAGCTGCTATATCATGGAAATCAACCAAGCAAACTGTGAATACCCGTTCTACAATGGAAGCAGAATTTGTAGCTTTAGACAAAGCTGCTGAAGAAGCTGAGTGGCTTAAAAGCTTCCTAGAAGGTATTCCATTGTGGCCTAAACCTGTTGCTGCCATTTGTATACATTGTGATAGCATGGCTGCTCTTACAAGAGCACAAAATCAAATATACAATGGCAAGTCGAGACACATTAGGCGTAGACACAACACTATAAGAGACTTGCTTAAATATGGAATCATTTCCATTAGTTACATAAAGTCAAAGGAAAATATAGCTGATCCTTTGACAAAAGGCCTTAATAGAGAGCAAGTTCTCTTCACATCGAGGGGAATGGGCTTAAAGCCAACACAATGAGTCACCACCTGGTGGCAACCTAACCTAGCAACATTGGAGATCCCATGGTCTAGGTTCCATAGGAAAACTAGCTGGGGAAGACTCAACAAAGCACATCACAAAGGTATGCTCACTCCTATGATATTTTCTTTGTGTTTATCCATTGATGATTTAGGGTTGAATATTTTATTCTTAATAATGTAATAGCTTTTATAGTGGAGTATTATGGATTATTCCAGATTAGCATTACCTATGTGAGATGGATGTGAGGTCGTATCTTTGGGAGCTGATATGGCTAGGCTCTCTAAAAGTCTCATGAAGAAAGGATTGTTCACGACCGAAATGAACACAATGGGAAGAATTGATCTAAGCTTCATATGATATGTGTGATATCCTTTGCCTTGATCTACTACAAAATTGTGATTAGTTCAAGACTCTAGTTCACTACCCACAATGTATATCCAAATGGTACTCAGTATGGAAGGTTCAAGTTTATTCACACGTTTCCTGATGCATATCATATCTTATGTCCCTTATTTGAATATCAAAGTCCTCTTATTTTCTATTCAAATGTGGGGTATTGTTCGAGTTTGAATAGAAAATGTGGGGTATTGTTGGAACTTTGGTTATGCTCTTTTCCATATGTGGGTTTGTCCCACATAGGAAGTGGAATGAAACCTTTAAGCCTTTATAAGACATTCCCCACCAAACCAATCAAATGGGTCAAACATAGCATGATGGGTTGGATTGAGTTGTGGGCTTGGATTATACACATGGGCTAGTTGAAAATGGACTGGATATATATAATATTAATGGTCAAAGATAAGGCCTTGGGCTCTAATGACCAAATTCGGATCTTTTTGACCCATTCACGAAATTAATTAATTTTTAATTAATAATTAATTTTTCGTGACAGTTTTTGATGGCAGTTTTTGACAGTTAGAAACTGTCATATATGTATCCATTTTTTGCACCATTTCTCACATAGAACACACAGAAAAACTCTCTCAAATTCGTTCATGCAATTCAAGATGTTTGAGACTTAGATCGATTCGTCAGATTCAATATTCAATATTGGATTGATTGTTGTATCCTCAAGACAGACCCGTACCAGGGCAATTTCTGTCTTAGGACACTGCAATTTGCAGGCCTCAATCTTCTATTTCGAGTTTTACAATTTCTGTAACAATACAAGTACGTTTTTCCTTGTAATTTCATTTGTGTTAATGTAATTTACATTTGTAGTTTTTATTTTATCTGTGGATTTCGTTTGTATTTAACTTCTGTCATAACAAGAACTGTATTTGAGTTGTTTCTTTTTGTTAAAATGGCACAATACTCATGTAATTGGTGGGTTTTTCAATGATCTAGCTTTATGGTTTTTTGTTTATTTAACACTTGCTTTTTTAATAACTTTTTACATGTTGTAGAGCAAGAAAGAACATAATGGTTAGGAAACCCCCGGCAAATCCAACGAGGCAAGAATATCAAGAAGTTAGAGAAGTAGAGGTAGAGTCCAGCGAGGAGATCGGAGATTGAAGCGACTTGTTACGTAACTATAAGTGGGTGCTTTCATATATTAATTTCTTATTCTATTTTCATTTTGCCCCATACAATGTTATATCTTACAGCATACTAATTATAATAGATTAACGAATATCTTATTTAGTTAACACGATGCATACTTAACTGATCAGATATCACATCGACTTAATTTTGAATAATAAATTTTTTGTGTCCTGCTGCATAGTGCGGGTACACAACTAGTATATATATATATATATATATATATATATATATATATATATATATATATATATATATATATATATATATATATATATATATATTTGAAAAATGCAACTTTATAAAACACAGGGTCCCCAGCAAGAAGCTGAGCAAACCCAAAAAAAAAAAAACCGTACATGCTACATAGAAGAAAATGCTAAATTTGGGGATATAACCCACAAATTCGTATCTAGCACTAAATTACGAGCTCGACTCTCTAACCACAAAAACGCCTCCTTTTGAATATCACGAACCAGCTCTTCAACTTTAGAAATCTGGTTTTTCAATCTCGCCTTATTTCTAGCCATCCATAAGTGTTTAATGACTGCCACCCCCACAATCTTGCGAATTCTACTAAGCAAAGGAGATTGATTTTGACCCAACAGGCGCATTGGAATTTCCTCAAGGCTTGAAATGCTATCCATTTGCAAACCCCACCACTGATGCACCTTCTCCCAAACTTCTGAAGCGAATTTGCACTCATTAAAGACATGCTTTCCCGACTCTATCGCATTAGGACATAAAACACACTGCTGAGCACCACCTCGTAACCCCCTTTTTTCAAGATTATCACTCACCGCCAATCTGTCCATATAAAATCTCCACATAAAAATCACAACTTTATTTGGAAGCCACCTGTCCCACCTATTGACACCACAATTCTCTTGAGTTTTCTCTACTATTTGATGTCTTAACCACTCCACAGTGAATCTACCTTTGGGCCCACCTTCACAATACCACGAATCCTCATTATTAGATAGATTCACATTCTTTATCAAATCCTTTAAATTATCCAATTCTTCCTTAGATCTCCCTTGTCTGATTGTTCCTCTCCAATCCCACGAACCACCTTCAGTGCCAATTCTTCCTTCCACTGTGATATTCGGGTTGCTTTCCAATCTAAACAAACGAGGGAATTTAATGCTAAGTTGATCATCAGATATCCATCTATCGGTCCAAAATTTTGTTTCTTTACCGTTTTCCACCTTTCTTCTTATAATTTGTCTAGGATCTAAATTTATAATTTTAAGTTGGCTCCATTGTTGAACTATTCTCCTCCAAGTATGTCCCGACTTCATGTTGTTGCCTTCCTCTCGCCACATATCCTCACCATGAATGCTATCGATAATGTGCCTCCAGAGAGCATTCAGTTCCTTACAATATCTCCAGAACCATTTAGCGAGTAAAGCTTTATTTAAGTCGGCAAGACTACCGATACCTAAACCTCCTTGCTTCCTATCTGCCAGCATCTTCTTCCAGTTCACCCAAGCTATTTTTCTTTTCTTCAAGTCGCCTCCCCAAAAGAAATCACGCCTGATTCCTTCAAGGGTTTTGATTATACCTTTTGGAGCCCTGAATAAAGAAAACAAATAGTTTCCAATACTTCCAAGAACATTACAAATAAGAGTATATCTACCCCCCACCGACAGCGTTTTCATCTTCCATCTGTTGAGTTTAACTTTGAATTTCTCAATCAAAGGCTTCCAAGGTTTTTTAGATCCCGAGTTCACTCCAATTGGCATACCCAAAAAGTTTGAAGGTAATTGGCTTGCTTTACACCCAATTATTAAGGCCATCAATTCCACTGCTCCAATTGACTGCCGTATGCCAAAGAAGGAACTTTTTTCCATATTGACCTTCAGCCCCGCCGCCTTTTGGAAGCAAAAAAGAATACGCACTAGATTAAGCACGTTTTCTACCGACCACTCACCTACAAACACAGAATCATCAGCAAAAAACATATGAGATAAGAGTACTTTGTCGTTTCCGACTTCTACTCCTTTGTAAATTCCACAATTTAAGGCTTTAGTGATAGCAGAGTGCAAACCCTCCATCACCAGCGTAAAGAGAAAAGGCGACAAAGGATCGCCTTGGCGAAGACCACTACTCAGGCAGAATTCTTTAGATGGGCTAGCATTCACAAGAACCGAAGAGTATCCCGACCTAAGGCATTCTTTTATCCATCTCCGCCACTTTGTCCCAAATCCTTTCTGTTCCATCATAGCATCTAAGTAAGTCCAAGAGACCGTGTCATAAGCCTTCGCAATGTCAGATTTGAACACAAATAATTGTTTTTTCTTCATTTTAGCCCAATCAATGACTTCATTAATGATTAGCGGGCCATCCGTAATTTGCCTGTTTTTAACAAAAGCCGATTGGGTTTTGTAAATAATCGAGGGAAGGACCTTTTTCAATCTATTTGCCAAAACTTTAGACAAAATTTTATAGACACTGGAGATAAGACTGATTGGGCGGAAATCTTTAACCAGCCTTGGATTGACATTCTTAGGAATAAGAGTAATGAAGGCACTATTCACTCCTTTAGGAATTTTCTGCATGCAGTTGAATTCTTGAAACGCTTCCACCAGGTCGCCTTTAACTTTTTCCCAAAACTTCTTAAAAAATTCAATAGAGAACCCGTCTGGACCAGGCGATTTGTTAGCACCACAATTCCAAACCGCCACTTTTATTTCCTGCTCATCGAAGTCTCTTTCTAATATCTCTCTTTCCAAGTCTGAAATCTTCGTGGTGTCACCCATCTCTTGCGACCAATTACAATCTGTGTCAACCTTAAAACAATTCTCAAAATAATCTTTAAAATGATCCTTAACTTTTTCAGGTTCAACCTCCCATCTTCCATTTACTTCGATACCCTTAACACTATTAATGTGTTTCTTTTTATTCACAATCTTATGGAACAATGCGGTGTTCTCGTCCCCCTCCAAACACCACCTATTTTTCAACCTTTGAGCATTGTCGTCATTTTCCTTTTTTCCAGCTTTTTAATGTTGGCAGCTAGATTTAACCTTTCAGCGAGTAACTCATCAGACTGAAGACCAAGCTCGAAGCCTCTATCAATCTCCTTCAATCTTTTTATCCATTTTACCTTATCTTCTAAGCTCTTCTTCCTTTTATCCGTACTCCATAAAATTAACTTCTTTTTAACTTCTTTTAATTTTTGCATTATCGTGTAAAGTTTCAAGTGGTGCCCTTCCATTCTAAAATTATCCCACGTCTCTTCAACCAATTTCACACACTCTTCATCGTCCAGCCAACTATTAAAGAACTTAAAAGGTATGTTGCCATAATTTCTTTTAACTTGTTTCAATATAATCGGCTTATGATCTGAGAACAATCTCGCCTCCATAGAGACTTCAAAATTGGGCCAATAATCTCCAAAGTTATTAGACACCAAGAATCTATCAAGTCTTGAGAGCTTAACTCCACCTCCTTTTATCCAAGTAAACAAGCCTCCATTGGATTTGACATCAATAAGGTTGTTATGATCGATAAAATTATTGAATCTCCTAGTAGCTCTCACATTCAAATTAGAGCCCCTTCTCTCATTGGCTTCCCTAACATCGTTAAAGTCTTCGAAAAGCACCGCCACACCATCCCAATCTACCAAAACATCACTCAAGAGAATCCACAACTCTTCCCTTTTCCTTGGATCTTGATTAGCATATACATTGATGAAGCACACAGGTACGTTATTTTCCACCCATTTTCCTTGAATAAAAATGCAGTCTTCTCTACAGATAGTATTTGATTTACTAAATAAGTTCTTATTCCAGCAAGTGATAATGCCTCCGCCTTGACCTCTACTTCCCACACACACAAGGTTAAAGTCTGAACTACCCCACATTCTTCGACCAGACATATCCGTGAAATCAGTTCTTTTGGTTTCTTGAATTCCCGCCACATCAATCTTATGAGAATTAATAAGATTACGAATCCAATCTAACTTATAATCACCTTTTCCAAGCCCATTCGCATTAAGAGAGAGGAGATTCATTGATTACCTTTAACAGCTCCTATTGAATTGGTCTTCTTCTGACTTTTTTTGCTACTATTCCGCCTTTGAAAACCACACACGTTCCCCACCTCAGATAATCTATCCAAATCGTCTTCAATTCCTATTTGAACTTCACGAAACAGCATCTTCTGAGAATTTGTTACCCTTCTACACTCGTTTTTAAGAAATTGTCGAGTCTGGCTTCTCGTAACCCTTCTTTCGAATAAATCTCTGGTCTTTTGACTTTTTTTTTGTCATTTTGAGCTCTAAATCCCATTTCTTCCCCAAATTCTTCAAGTTCGCTTTCTCCTAAATTACCCTTTTCCTCCTGTAACTTCTCATATCCTTCTTTCTCTTTTTTTGTCCATATCACCGATCTTTTCTTTTAACGGGGTGGATCTTGACAACAAGTTCTTTAATTTGTCTGAGATCCCTTTGAGCACTTCCAGATTCTTTTCTAGATGTGGGCTCATTTCTAATTATGGGCTACCCACTGTGTTATCGGCTTTACTCAATATTTCAAACACCTTTTCAATGTCTTTTCCATCTTCTTGGGCCTCCGTTTGATTTTGATTTGGGTCTACTAGAAATGGGCCCTCATCTTTCTTCAAAGGACTTGGGTTTTCATTTCTATTTTCCGTAATGGGTACTTGGCCCATATTATTTCCATTATTTTCTTCAAAATTTCCCCCGTTTTGACTGTCATTATTTTCTTTAATAAAATTATTATTAGAATTAAAATCCCCCCGGTCATTCCTTTCTTCCATAAAAAACTCATTATTTTCTACCGTCCTATTAACGCCGACCTTGTTTGTCATCTCCTAGGGACTAGTTTCCTGCACCTCCGACTCCCCAAACGACGCTTCATCTTCTCCATCGGAAAAATTTCCCGACGATTGACCATCGGAGCTCAGGAAATGATCGTCCTCCTCTTCCTCGTCCTCCCTATCAGAATTAACTATTCTGCTCTGATCGTCTGGATAGCTAACGCAAGGGAAGAAAATATTTTCTCCCGATTCAATCACCCTTACTTTATATAAATTCATATCAAACACCACATCCACCGTTTCTTGAATCACCGATAAAATATCTGTCTTAATACAAGCTTTCCCAAATGACCAATCTTGCGCCGATTCATGACAAGGATCAGTAATTTGCACCTGTCCCCATCGACTTCCAATTTTAATATAACAGTTAGGATTTCTTGCAAACAATGGAACTCCTTTAATTTTCAGCCAAACATATCTTTGCATGATCTTCATGGATTTATCCCATCTTTTAAATTGATGGAAGCATTCCATAATTTTTTTACTGGATAGAATTGCCTCTTCTTCTTCTCTCCCATTGGTATCAAACAATACCCAGTCGCCTCCAATGTATTTTACAATTCCTTCTCGAAGACCTTCGCTAATGCAAAGGTTTGCCACATAATTTAAGATTCTAAGACATTTCACTTCTCCAACTAGTTTTTCTTTGACCATTTTGATTTCTTGATCCACTTCCTCCTTACTAAATTCTATTCTTCTCCCCTTTCTATCTCCTTCTTTAACCACCTTCTCGTTATTCTTTCCCTGATCCACCATTTTTTCAACATCTCGCCCTTTAACCGCCTCCACAAAGGAAACATCTTTCTTTCTCAATCCACTTTCTTTAGGAAACAGATTACCTTCACGAGCTCCTCCCCTCATCTCTTTTCCTTTCTCTATTTCTGCCTCCCTTCTTCTAAACTTCGCCACTTTTGCAAAGAGCCTTTTACCTCCCAATCTAACTTTATTCAGCTCTTCTTCGATCTTTCCCATATCTCTTACCCTATTGAATCTCACAAACCCGAATCGATTCCCATGCTTATCCCTTTTTCCACAAACAAATAAATCCACCAATGTACCCAACTGTTTCAACACATTCCTAATCTCCCCGACTGAAATATTATCCGGAAGATTAGATATGAAGAACGAAGTCGCTTCTTTGAATATCCATCTATCACGCCTTTCATCTTTCTCTTCAATCCTTTCAAGATGCCCAGCCACCCATCTAAACGTCCTCCGCCTTGAGATCTCCGGTCGCCGGCGCTCCCTGCCTCCTTGCCTCCTTACCTGCATCAGAGAGAGTTTTATATTATATATATATATATATATATATATATATATATATATATATATATATATATATATATATATATATATATATATAATGTGTGTGTATAAAAGTATATATAAGTATATGTAATATTAAATATTATATATAATAACAATCACAATAAATATAATAAATATAATAATAATTATCAGAGTAAAAACCAACAAGTAATTAGTTACACTCTATAAAAAAGAAAAAGAAAGTAAAAAAGAAAACAAACGAGGCCTTGGTTTAGCTTAATTAATTACACCTAGAGCTTCGACTTGAGTTCAAATCTTGGCAAATGCACTCTTACTCGATCGACTTATATTTCATTATTCTCCTAATATCTTGGCAAATGTACTCTTACTCGACTTATATTTTATTATTTCTCTGAATAATATCAACGGTTGTCGTTCAAAAAAAACCCACGGTCCCGAAATTTTTTTTCCTTTATGTACGCGGATATGGAAATCTGTCAGTAATTTCAGACGAAATACCAACGGAATTAAGTACGAAAATAAAATTTTGATTTTTTGCTCGCTTGGTTTTCCTCATATATGTTAACTGTTAGTTAAAGTTTGTTAGGAGTTAGTTGTGTTAGTTAAATTAGTTGGTTAACCATAAGGGTATTTTCGTCTTTCTTTCTCATTGTCAGTTTCTTTCTTTCGTTGTATATATTCATTCTTCATGTAATCAATCTAATTAATGAGAAGAAAATTTTTCAAACATCCACTCTAACATGGTATCAGATTTGGTTTCATCCTGTTAATCTCAATCATCATCTTCATCTTCTTCGCTTCTCAATTCACGTCAATGGCGACTCCCACAGATCTGCCTGATTCATCTATCAATCAATCTAGTCCTTACTTCATTTCTTCTTCCGATAATCCTAATTCCATTCTCGTTTCAACTCCTTTTACTGGAATTGGATTCAACTCATGGAAGAGATCCATGATTATCTCTCTAGCAGCCAAAAACAAGTTGGATTCGTTGATGGCACTATTCTCAAACCTTTAACCACTTATCCGTCTTATTCCTCTTGGTTTCGTGCCAATTCCATGGTAATTAGCTGGTTATTGATTTCAGTTAACAAAAACATTACTGACAGCCTTTTGTTCCTTCAAACTGCTCATGAAATATGGACAGAACTTACTCATCGGTATGATCAACCTGATGGAGCTCTTTTGTATCAAATTCAACAACAACTCTATTCAATTACTCAAGCTTCGTATGATTTCTCCACATATTTCACGAATATTAGCAAAATTTGGGACGAATTGAGGTTAGTTCAAGGATTTCCTCCTTGTTCTTGTCCGTCTGCTGCAGCAATTACAAAATTCCTTGAAGAACCGCGTCTGATTCAACTTCTAATGGGGTTAGATGATTCTTACAAGATTCTACGAGGACAGATTCTAATGATGAAGCCTCTATCGTCGATTTCAACTACGTATTCTATGATTATCCAAGAGGAACGACAACGCGGTATCTCTACTTCCCCTTCCATCAATTCTGATGCAATTGCAATGCATGTTTCTACTAATTCTTCCCCAAATTCATCAAAGAAGTCCCTAGTCTGCAATCATTGCAAAAAGAGTGGTCACACTAAGGCTCAATGTTACCGATTGATCGGATTCCCCGTCAACTTCAAATTTACCAAAACTCGTAAAGATGATACTAAATCCACTGTTCAAAATGTTGTTTCTGCCCCTAATATCTCTCCCACTCAATATGAACATCTTTTACAGTTGCTCAATACCACAACTGTTTCTCAATCTCCTGTTTCGAATCAGGTCAATTCTTCAATCACTGAAGGCGCCATGGATAACGAAGGTAATTTTTCGTTTGCACACTTTGCTTCAAACGTTTACAAGTCCAAGGATCATTTACAGTTACATCATTCATGGATCATCGACACATGTGCTACCGATCACATGTGTTCTAATGAATCTTTTTTCCTTTTTATGACAAAACTTTCACAGCCAGTCCTCATTGGACTTCCTGATGGTCATACATCTTCTGTTACTCATATCGGTGATGTTTGCCTCCATGATAACATCATTCTACATGGTGTTTTCTATATGCCTTCTTTCAAATACAACTTAGTTTCTATCACTAAGTTCACCTCACAATTACATACTTTCGTCATTTTTACTAATTCTAATTGTCTCATGCAGGACCCTTTGTCGAAATCTAAGCTTGCACTTGGTCTCTTTGGCAAACGGATCAACAATCTATATGTTTTTTATCAAAGAAATCCTTCATCTTCTCTTTCTTATAGTTTTTCTGTTCAAACTTTGTATTCCAATTTCAATAATGTTGTAAAACATTCTGATTCTAATATCATGTTATGGCACAAACGCTTTGGTCATCTTCCATTAACCAAACTTAAAACTCTTTCTATTCTACGTAACACTGTATCATCCTCCTCCATTGAATCTTGTGAGGTTTGTTTTAAGTCTAGACAATCACGACTTCCTTTTCCCAAAAGTGTTTCTAATTCTCAGAATGCTTTTGATTTAATTCACATTGATATATGGGGACCATACAAACATAGTACTTATGATGGATTTCGTTATTTCATTACCATAGTTGACGATTTTAGTCGTCATACCTGGATCCATTTATTAAAACACAGGAGCTATGCCTTCACTCTTATAAAAGCCTTTATTTCTCTTATTCGCAATCAATATTCTACTACAATCAAAGTAATACGAACTGATAACGCTTATGAGCTTGGTTCTAGCAATGAGGCTAAACAGTACTTTGCACAAATGGGGATCATACATCAAACCTCTACTGCATACACGCCACAACAAAATGGCTTAGTAGAGAGGAAACATCGACATATCCTTGAAACAGCTCGAGCTATGTTTTTTCAATCCGGGTTAGGTGTTGTTTTTTGGGGAGAATGTATTAAAATTGCTGTTCATTTGATCAACCGGATGCCTTCAAAGATTCTTTCACATAAATCTCCATTTGAAACTTTACACAAAATGAGTCCAGATTTGACATATCTTCGAAGTTTTGGTTGCTTATGCTACATGAATACTTCTCCTGTAAATCGTGATAAGTTCATGCCTAGATAAAAAACATGCATTTTCCTTGGATATCCTTATGGTAAGAAGGCTTACAAAGTTCTTGAGTTAGAAACGCAACATATTCATACCTCACGTGATGTAAAATTTTTTGAAGACATTTACCCTCTAAAACAAATGAACACTCCAATCGTTTTTCCAACTAAATCTTTTATACCCACAAATTCTGTTGAAAATGATCCTTTACCATCCGTACCTCCTACTGTTGTTAATACTTCTCCAGTTACAAATAATCCAATCCCTCCTACAGTATCGTTACGAAGATCTTCTAGACAACATCATTTCCCTGTTCACTTGCAGGATTACGTGTGTGCTAATGTCACTTCAGACCCCTCTTTACATTCATGTCATCATACAATTACAAATTATTGTATTTTACCAACACCTTCTAATCATTTCTCTTCACCCATTACATGTCATGCCTTCAATTCTATTACCCATGTTGTCGAACCTTCTTTTTACACTCAAGCAAAAGGTCATCCTGAATGGGAAGATGCCATGGCCAAAGAACTAAAGGCTTTAGCAGAAAATGATACATGGGATGTAGTTAAACTGCCAAAAGGAAAAAGCCCATTTCTTGTCGATGGGTCTTCAAGGTTAAACTCAAAGTTGATGGCACAGTCGAAAGGTTTAAAGCGAGATTAGTCGCCAAAGGATTTACACAACAGCATGGCATTGATTTTCACGAAACTTTTTCTCCAGTTGTCAAATTTAACACAATACGCTGCATTGTTGCTTTAGCCCTTAAACGAGATTGGAATGTTCATCAATTTGATGTGAACAATGCTTTTCTACACGGAGAGTTACATGAAGAAGTTTACATGAAACCACCACCTGGTTTTCACGTTTCATCTCCGTCTTTAGTATGCAAGCTGAAGAAGTCTTTGTACGGTCTAAAGCAAGCGTCCAGGCAGTGGTATGCACGTCTTTCTACATCTCTACAAGCCAGAGGTTACACTCATTCATTGAATGATCATTCTCTATTTCTAAAGAAGACCACCAATTCCATTATCATTGTTGCTGTGTACGTCGATGATATTTTGGTAACTGGAAATGATTCTAATGAAATAGTATCCCTAAAGCTTTATCTTGATACTCAGTTCAAAATTAAAGACTTAGGCTTTCTTAATTACTTCTTGGGATTAGAGTTTCAACGTCTACCTAATGGCATGGTGATACATCAGACCAAATTTGTTGAAGAATTACTTGCATTATATTATATGGAATCCACTGCATCAGTATCAATGCCTTTACCTACAAAACCCACATTACTTCCCAATATGTTCACTCCTTTGTCTGATTCCACTCCTTATCGACAGCTCATTGGCAAGCTCAACTTTCTCCTTCATACCCGTCCTGATTTGGCATATAAAGTGCAACATTTAAGCCAATTCAATCAAAGTCCTTGTCAAGAACACTATGATGCTGCCATTCATGTTCTTCGTTACTTACGTGGCACATCCACTCAAGGTCTGTTCTTTAATAAAAATGATTCATTTCAAGTCCAAGCATTTTGCGATTCTGATTGGCAGCTTGCCCAATTACTCGACGATCCGTAAGCGATTTCTTTATTCTTTTTGGTGACAATCCAATATCATGGAAATCAAAGAAACAAACGACAATTTCTTTGTCGTCTGCTGAAGCGGAGTACATGTCTATGCGACGTGTATGTGCTGAGCTTGCTTGGCTTAGTCGACTGTTAACAGAACTTGGTGTTTCTAATGTAACTCCAATTCTACTGAAATGTGACAATATGGCAGCCATCTATATTGCTAAGAATCCGGTTTTCCATGAACGAACCAAGCATATTGAAGTGGATTGCCATTTCGTTCGAGAAAAGTTACAGTCTGGCTTGATCTCTCTTCATCATGTACCAACTACTTCACAACTAGCTGGCATTTTTACGAAAAAGCTATCCGGATCTCAACATCAACGAGCTAAACTCAATCTGGGTCTCTTGACATACCCTCCAGATTGAGGGGGGGTGTTAACTGTTAGTTAAAGTTTGTTAGGAGTTATTTGTGTTAGTTAAATTAGTTGGGTAACCATAAGGGTATTTTCGTGTTTCTTTCTCATTGTCTGTTTCTTTCTTTCGTTGTATATATTCATTCTTCATGTAATCAATCTAATTAATGAGAAGAAAATTTTTCAAACATCCACTCTAACAATATATCGTCGACGGGTTTGCGACAACTACCATTTGTCGTTGTTTCGACAGTAATTTAAGGTTTTCTCTTTTGTCACATCCGTCGGTATTTCGTCCGTAGTTTCAAATGGAATATTGGAGTCGGTAATTTGTGTAGGTGATCCGCTTTTGTAGTAGTGAAACATACGCCCTCCTTGTCCTCTACATAATGCTTTCTCCAGTATCTTAGACTTGGCATAGTCTAATGTTTCATGGTACTGAAACCGAACCGGTAACCGAAAGACCTAACTGATCGGTTTAGGTTTGGGTTCGGTTTTAAATATTTGAAAATAGATGTTATTCGTTTTGGGTTTGTTATGGATATAAAGTGACCCAAACGAACCCATGCTCACCTAGTTTTGATCCCACAAAATCTTTATAGAGAGATTAAAACTAATAAGTTAACCTCCCTTTTTCCTTCGGTAACAGAAAATATAGTAGATTCAGTGGAAGCGAACTGCAAAAACAAATATTATGGTCTTGTTCTTTGTTTAATCAATTACTTGGCTTAAGAATGATGTAATACTGTAATTTCTATTTTGAAATCAACAACCATTTAATATTATTTGTCTTTTTCTTATAGGGCGAAATCATTACTAATTGAATTTTATTGATAGCCCTTTTCGTGAATATCTTTCAATTAGTAGGAATAGAATGGAAACACTATATAACTGATTTATACTTTTAGTGTCTCTGTAAGTCGCTAATTCATACTTATTTTAGTGGACATTTTAATCTACCAAACACATAGTATATATACATTCGGTAGCACTTTCGTATCTTTGTCGACCTTGAACTACTGAAGCGTTGCTTCCGGCGATCAACACCTCCAAGGTTGGCGGGAATGACTGCCGACCATTAGAGTAGAGTTCATTCCTTAATCCAGCACTTGAATTGTTGTAAGCATCGAATGCCCGTAATTGTTCTTCTGCAATTGAATTCTTCCGATTGTTTAGGTTTAGTATTTTTGTTGAGTAATTACGCATGGAAAGGTGCAATTTCGTGGGAAGAAAATAGAAGCATGATGTCTTTGTTAGGATTGGACCGGATCGTCTCAATGTGGTAATCGACATGGCTACTTGGCTTCGGTAGGTAAAATCTCTACAACCGTTTACGTCACAAATTTCCCTGATTACTTGGATTGTCTGGAATAGAAAAAAATGTGTAAGTAATTTGGAGTTGTTGTTGATGTTTTTATCTCCAAAAGAAGATCAAATTTTGATAGATGTTTTGGGTTAGTAAAGTTTATCCAAGTAGGGGATGTTCATGCACTAGTGTAGGGGATGTTCACCTGTAAAATCTCCTGTTGGGATGTTGACCTGCAAAATCTCCTGTTGACATACCTAAGACCTTCTTGTTGGATTAGCTGTCTAAGTCATGACTTTATATTTGTACTTATCTTATTAATAGAAGCAAAGTCCATTTGGGTTGCCCTCATAGCTGGAGGTTTGGCAGAAAGTTCAGTAGAGAGAAAGGTTGATTTATTAACTGTTTAATAAATCAATAGAAATATATAAATAGTTTATTAATATATTTAAGTGTTAATATATTAATTAGAAACTATAATAATTAATTAGAAATTAATCTAGAATTAATTGGATTTAATTTAGTGATTAATTTAATTAATTAAAGGTGCAGGGACTGGTTTTGTAATTATTCAATAGTTGAATAATAACTAGCCAGTGGAGGCTTAAGGGTGGCGAGATTATGAGTGGACACACTCATTATTTCGAAACCCTAATTAGGGTTAAGGGGGCTTGGTCCAAATGGGTAACAGGCTTGTCCATTTAGGTAGCTCCTCTAGGGTTTTGGCTGTAACCCTAGAAGCTATAAATAGAACCCTCTGGAGGCTCAAAACTGGTGCCACTTTTTCACCTGGAATCTCTCTGGAATTTTCGTCCCATCTCTCCTAGCTCTTGAGTGTGACTCCATTTGAGGCAGGACACTTGTGCTGCTAGCTTCTGAATCAAGAATCAAAGGTTGGTTCTTCAGTTTTTCACTTTAGAAATTATTGTTGGCCTTTAGGTTTATATTATATGTTCATAGAAGAAAACATAGATCTCTCTTAGGGTTGCATGTGAACTTAGGAATTGTTTGTTCATAGATTGCTAGAAAACCCTTCAGTGGTATCAGAGCTATGGCTTGTTTTCTTGTGAATTGATATAAACTGCAATGATTCTTGCCTTGAGTGTTTTTGCGAAAAACCCTCTTGGAATGGCCAAAATTTCGTTGCCAAGGCTAGGGTTTCCTAACCCTAGCCGCCAAGCCCCATGGTCCCCTTTATTTGCTTGATTTACTTGCCTTTTAAAAATATGTTGTTATTTTTGGTAATTGGATTAATTAAATAACTAGAACTCTTTTTACCTGGCTTGTAATTTTCGATCCTATAGGGGCCCTAGATAGAAAATTAATTTGATTAATTTATAAAATCTATCTTAGATTTAATTAGTTTAATTAATTGTTAATTAAAAGATCAATTAAATCAGCTTAAAGAATTAATTTAAATTTTCAAAAAATTGTTTAAAATTTGCGAAAATTATAATTAAATTAATTCTAAAATATTTTAATAAGATTAAAATATATCTTATAATTTATGATTAAAAGTTAATATTTATATATAAGATTAAATGGTTATTCTTACGGTTAGTAGGCCTCATTCACAAAACTGTCCTATAAAGAGGGTATAAGGCGACTGCCTATAAAATGACAGTCTACTGGGTATTCACTCTTACCCACCGCTCTCCTGGTCAGTCGAGTGTCGTTAGCCGAACGGGTTTGATAGAACCGCTAAAGCCTCTTAAAAGTATAATGCTATAATTGAAAGTACTAGAACTTTGAACAAAACCTAATCTAGTTACTTTAGGTAAAAAATGTGAATGAGTTGCTAATCCATGAGGTTGCACATTGCGTTTTGTGAAACATTGGTGGAGCGTGTGTGGTTAACCGGCACACCAATAGGGGTTCACAAAACTTGCAATGGGTTTCTCGATTTTGTCATTATTAACGGAGCGTGTGTGGTTAACCGGCACGTTAATTAGAGATGACAATTGACTTCGAGAGTACCGAGCTAACTTGCATGCTTATTCACACCCGGTTTGTGATCCTCGGCATCCCAGTCACAAACAGTGGGGCACATCCGAGACTAAACATGCCATTGAATAGTTCAATGTGTCTCAACAGATCTAGGAATTTCATAAGATGAAATTGATAAGTGTATTATCTACCTTAATGACCATTATGTTGTGATTACGACATCCCTCTTCACATCATAGTTGGGGTATTTTAGGTCCTAGCCTTAATAAATAATAAATTGGGTAATTATTTAAAAGGATAAATTAAACTAATAAAATTGTGTTTATTGTAGATGTCTGAATCAAGTGTCTATTCTCCCCCTTATCCTCCTTCACCCATTTCTGAGAGCTTCAGAATGCACCTGCTACGTATGGTATGGCTGACTGGCCTGAACTATATGGTATGGCTTCATAAATAGAGAATAGTTCTCTGTTTTGCTGGCAAGCCATATCTGACTGAGTGTTCGCTCCCCAAAGCATGACATCACACAGTAGCTTGTGATGAGCATGACTCCTTGATTGTTAAGTCAAGGAAAGTTCGTTGCCTAATACTATTGATCATTGACCCCGACTTCCGCAGGAATTTAGAATTCCTTGGGTCAGATAAGTTAACACAGCTAGTTGTGGGAAAGTTCCATGAACTGGTTGAGAAAGGACGAGCTAAGATCTTCAAAGAGTTTGAAGTGTGCAGAAAGTAGCACCAGTTCACATGTTCTCAAGACTGAGAGACACATAGGTGAACTGTATAAATTTGGTCCCCTTTTGATCGGGAGTTAGAGCATTAGCTCGACTCGCTGATCCGTTCATCTTGATGTAAAGGAAGGGAAACCAAATAAGACAATCGTGGATATGCATTCAATGTTGACTCTGTATGAGTCGTTCATAGAGAAGCATAGTCCCATTGATTCAGCTGCTTCGGGATTGAGTCCAGTAATAGGACACATCAAGAAATGATCCAGATCGTCTGGACCGATTCATCGATGTCTCAATCTGGGAATCCACAGAGTGGGACACAGTCACAAAAAGATTGGAAAATGCTCCGAAGCCGAACAGTTTGGCAACTCAGAAATATCTAAAAACTCAGAACCTCTGATCCTCAATTCCTTGATACAGGATGTGTTTCTCACATTTGCTCTGTATGCATGGACTCTGTAGGGTGTGGGGTGTTGTTGCATAGGAGCATATTCAGATTGGATCTGAAGCTCATGCAGTTTCAGAGTTTAATTAGATATTGAAATCATGTTATTAGCTTATTAGATGCGTATGACATTGTCTATCATATAATACATTGTTCAAGGATTTTGTTTTAGTAAAATTGTTAATTTTCTTTTAACACTGTTGTTTGAAATTATCCTTGAAATGTTGTATGATTGTGTTGAATGCATGATTGGTGATAACTTGAATGTTGAATGCATCCAAAGTGTTTGGATTTTAAGAATTGTATCCCTTATGATTGTTAAATGTTATAAGAATCAATTCAACCAAAGGTCCGGTTGGACAGGACTTTGGAATCACTTGACTTAGAGTCACTTGATGAATTGAGTTCTTAATGTGTCAAGAAATGAATCAACCAAAGATCCAGTTGGACAGGACTTTGGAATCATTTGACTTAGAGTCAGACGATGATTAAGTTCTTTATAAAGCACATATGGCAAGAAATGAATCACCCAAAGATCCAAAGGATAGGATTTTGGAATCAGTTGACTTAGAGTCAACTGAAGATTGCAAATCTTGAACAGGATTAACAAAGTCATAAGCTTACATAGAGATGCAAAATACATCAAGATTAGGAGCAACGAACACATCAGTTACTATGTATTGCTCGAATATTCAAATAGAACACAATTGTTTGTACTTCACGATATTCGTCATTTGGTATGACGAATATGGCTACGCTTATCAGAATAAGCGATTGAATTGAAACCTTGAACAGTTCAAGGACTTCAAAGGAAGTACCAGATCCACAGAACCTGAGTGAGAACATAAACTGGGAAAATGTTTCACAGTTCATTCTCTTCCAAGAACATTAATGATTATAATGTGTCTTAGGGAAGATGATAGAGCATTGGTCGGAACAGTTTGATCCTCGATGTATGAGATACATTGTCAATCAGTTTCCGATAAATTGAATATTAAACCAGTCAGACCATATTCCGACCACATTCTAGACTAAGTAGGTTTTGGAGACACTGCCTAAAATGTGAAGCTGGGATTATCCCACTTGCACATAGAGAGTCCAGGGTCTTGTAGTATTCGTTTGAACCTCATAACTAGCCTGAACCTGATCAGCAATGTCGTTTCACTGGCTATCCCGCTATACCTATAAAAGAATAGCTCTTTTAGAAAGAACTCATGTTCTTAGGAAACAGTGGGAGTTGGGACAGTCCTGAATGAGTTCAGGATTAGCCATGTGATAGAAACTTTGATCATCACTAGGCTTAGAGTAGAAATCAGATTTCTGTTTTAATACTGGCATAATCTTCTCTTGACCAGTAGTTCTGATCACCATCATAAGTAGTTATGATCGAGGTGACATACCATGTGGTGGTAAAACACTATAGTTGGTATGGACTATCAATCCAACTACTTGGAATCATTGGTGAGCCCGGTTGCTGCCAATTGAGAGAACCTTAGGACGAGATACAGTCCATGTGGCATTTTGATTGATTTTACACCTGGTCTAAAAACCAGTGGGAGTAATTGAATCATCAAAAGAAAGCAGCATGGACAGAAACGTATCTTCAGAACATCTGGTTGAGTGAGATGATACCCAGAGTCAAGTAATTGATTCCGGGAGAAGCACTCTCAATAGAGGATGAAATCTGAAAGGATACTGCATGGCATATTGTAAGTCGTTAGTGGAGCGCGTGTGGATCACCGACACACTAATAGGGACTCACAAAGAGTGTCCCAGTATAAAGGTACATGGGCCCGGGATTTCCCAACGAGCATCTCGCAAGAAAGGATATTCAGATTCTCGAAATATGCCAAAGGATTGGATTTTGAGAATGTGCTGAAAGATTTCCATTAAGATGTCAGGAAAGGTTTGGATTCACAAAATGTGCCAAAAGTTCTGGATTTTGTGAATAGTCCATAACCGTGTCAAAGCCAGTGGGAGTATCGCTGTTATCTACTATCTCCATATGTGAGTTACATATTGTTTCTAGGAAATGTCTCTTTTCATTACAAAGCATAATGACTTGGTGTTAAGAGACGGATCGCTATGAAAGACTTAATAGAGATACGGCATACTCAGGTGGTTGCAAACATCTATAAGATAGATCGAAACTCTGCCAAGATGATCTTGATGTGATTCAAGATGCATAGCCCCAGAAAAGGAGTTTTCTATCATTGCAAAGTGTGATGATTTGGCATGGGAGATATAAAGAAGGTGCAACATACTCACATAATCCATAGACATCTATCAGATAGATGTTGTCATCAGTATAGACCTAGCCACAGTAAACATGATCCAATATGTATGAGAAGTGTCATGAACATGTCCTGATGACTTAATGCTTAGAGCATAGTGAGTCAGATTCAGGATATGACCCGGCTAGGAATACTTAATGGATTCTGTACACACGTGAGAAATCATTGGAAAATGATTAAGGTGAATGTTAATAGTAATTTGAAAAGAGTTTCAAATAGTAAAAGGACTTAATGGTTAAAGAGTTTCATTGACATTCCGATGGAGCGCGTGTGGGTCATCGGCACATCGTAACATCTCGAAATAGTCTTAGGGTGCAGTCATGTGGACTAACGATCCCGAGAACCATGGAAAGTCACAGTACATAGAATGGAGTTGTTAGTGAGAATGACGGTATGACCAAAATTGAAATATCATCGGAAGGATATCCGATCGGATAAAGTGTATAAATGTAAGACATTTGGATACATAGAAAGAGTGAAAGGTCATCCAGACATAGATACATAACATGAATTAAAAGTTTAAAATAGAATCTAGAAACCGATAATAGTTTTATGAAAAAAATCCGACTTGGTGATTACCTCGTGGAGACTTGGTAATTAGGCAAGAGTAGATACCAGTCAGATTTTTAAGTTTCGTTTTTGCATGTTTCACTTCTCGAATAATTTGATTATTCAAAAGTCCACAGTCGCTCATACTTTTCGGGAGTAAGTATGAACAAAGACTGTCGTGAATTGGTTTGTAGATTGTCTAAGGAGTTAGACATTGCAGTAAGACTGCTACAACATTCACGAGTACTTAGAAATAGAGATTTGAGTATTGGATAAACCCGCGTACAATAGATTGCTTCATGGATTACATCACGAGCAATGTTGAGACGATAACATCTTATGATCTTGAAGCAGAGACATATGAGTTGAAATTTGCGAGTCGGTTGTGCATTGATAATGCGAAAACGCATCGGTAACTCGATGTTATAAAACGCATTGTTTTGTACAATTTTGACAAGTAAAAGACACAAGCATATGAGTCAAAGCTTATTTGTTCCTTGACCTTGATGGGAAACAGATATCTGTAGGCCTCTCGATGATTTTGAAGTTGACTAAAGTGCTGGCCAGCCAGGACTAAATTGATGTGTTCAATTAGAAGTCTTAAAGTCATAATCAGAATCGGAGATCAGGAAACAGAGTATTGGACAGAGATTGATCACAATCCATGTCTCGTGTCTGAAAATATCTTGTTGGACGAAGGATCATATGATTTCTTATCTATGGACAGAACTGACTAGGTCAGAGTTCGGCAGCAGTTTCTAGGAAGCTACAAGATGTTTATTAATCAGAAGATAAATTAAAGTCATAGACTTATCCAAGTGGGAGACTGTTGGATTAGGTGTCTAAGCCATGACTTTATATTTGTACTTATCTTATTAATAGAAGCAAAGTCCATTTGGGTTGCCCTCATAGCTGGAGGTTTGGCAGAAAGTTCAGTAGAGAGAAATGTTGATTTATTAATTGTTTAATAAATCAATAGAAATAAATAAATAGTTTATTAATATATTTAAGTGTTAATATATTAATTAAAAACTGTAATAATTAATTAGAAATTAATCTAGAATTAATTGGATTTAATTTAGTGATTAATTTAATTAATTAAAGGTGCAGGGACTGGTTTTGTAATTATTCAATAGTTGAATAATAACTGGCCAGTGGAGGCTTAAGGGTGGCGAGATTATGAGTGGATACACTCATTATTTCGAAACCCTAATTAGGGTTAAGGGGGCTTGGTCCAAATGGCTAACAGGCTTGTCCATTTAGGTAGCTCCTCTAGGGTTTTGGCTGTAACCCTAGAAGCTATAAATAGAACCCTCTGGAGGCTCAAAACTGGCGCCACTTTTTCACCTGGAATCTCTCTGGAATTTTCGTCCCATCTCTCCTAGCTCTTGGGTGTGACTCCATTTGAGGCAGGACACTTGTGCTGCTAGCTTCTGAATCAAGAATCAAAGGTTAGTTCTTCTGTTTTTTACTTTAGAAATTATTGTTGGCCTTTAGGTTTATATTATATGTTCATAGAAGAAAACATAGATCTCTCTTAGGGTTGCATGTGAACTTAGGAATTGTTTGTTCATAGATTGCTAGAAAACCCTTCACTTCTCTCATGCAACTATTCCCAAGGAGAAGTCTTATGCTTGGTGGTATTGGGTCGACCTTTGAAATCTGTATTGTTAAAACTTCAGAAGAGGTTGTACAGCTTCATGTTGGGGAATTTGTTGTTGCAGATTTTGAGAAATAAAGAGTGCTCACACTTTACCTGTTTTGGTGGGTTTAATACTAATTGAAGGATTTTGTGATTTGGAGTTGCGGTATATTGGGTGAAGGTAAGTGTGGATCGAGTTCCCATTGGATAGTGCTTGTGTTAATTTTTCACATAACTTATGAATTCTTGGTTCGCGAAACTAACTAAATGGTCACGGAATTTTGCTAGCAAAGATAAACTGTTTGATTAGACAATGAAGGTATTCTTTTAAGGGCATGGAGTAAAGCTAATTTTAGAAAAATTGCTAATAAGTGAGGGAATATAGTCTATATGGATGGCGATTTGGGAGAGAACCTATTTTCGAACCGTATTTGTATTGAGGCTAAGCATATGCAGATCATTTCAGAGGAGTGTTCAGTGATGGTGGAGGGGTCGTTGTTCATAATTAGGGTCAAAGAAGTAGTTGGTTGGTTGCTTTCTTTTAAAGATAGTAAAGATCAAGTTTCACAACATGAACCGTCTGTGCCATGTCAAGATTTGGAGAAAACTTTCATGGAGACAGAAAGTGATGATTCTACTGAGGGTGAGGAAGTTGATGCTCCCTCTTCACCCATTTCAACTTACGTGACCTTATTGCTGAAGATATGAAGAAAATTAAGAAGATGTCTGTGCAACAAACCGAACTTGTTACGTGACCTTATTGGAACTTGGCCCGGATATGGAGGGTGGTGGCACGAGGATGCAACAGCCGGGTGATACCCCGTCTCATCCACCTGGTTTTTTAGATTTTTGTGTTAAACAATTATTTGTTGATCAATGTCGGGGAATAAAGACCGATAAGAGTATGTGGGATTATCTTTTACAAATAATTGATTTATGTGCAATACCTCTTCAGTTGTTGAAAGTTCTACAAATCTAATGCATATGGGTCATGCTATGGGGTTTGACATGAAGCGTTGCAACCTTGATGGCAATCATAATTTCACAAGTAGTGGAGCAAAAGAGTTTCCTTATGAATTGTCTTTCTTTTAATATACATGGAGTAGTCCATGTTGATAAGGGAACATGGCTTAAAATTGTTTGTAATCGGTTCAAGGTAAATTTGTTAGGAATACAAGAAACAAAAGACACGATGTTGAGTCTATGCAAGGTAAATAGTATTTTGGATTGTGCGTCTACTAATGCTCATGGTCTCTCTGGTGGTTTTTGGTTGTTTGGGATCCTAGTGTGTTTTGTGTTAGGAATCGGACAGGGTACACGCAGCGGAAACACTATCACACACACACAAACACACGAAAATAAAGCAAGAAGAACACACGGATTTTTACGTGGTTCGGATTCGGTGCAAATCCTACGTCCACGGGCTACAACTAGATTTTATTTGAATGAGGAGATTACAAGAGATACACTCAATTCTTATAGGTATTGAGTTGTGGTGCATCTATAACCCTTTAGCTATCCTCTATATATACATGTTGGAAATGTATATAATATACATGAGTTTACACCTCAAGTTTGAAAAAAAATCTTCACCACTTTGAATTCAAACTTTACCTAACAATCTCCCACTTGAAGATTTTTAACATCTCTCATTAATCTCTTAACATAACAAGTCTTCCAAGCTTCCAGTTCCCAAGAACAAGCTAAACTTAGTCAATTTCCTAGTTGCAGCCGCCCCTCATCATCAAGTACTAGAAGGGCCAGTTGAAGCTACCACAAGCTCTAACTCAGTCGTGGTCAATACCGCCATCGACTCATCCCCTGTCTCAACCGGCTTGGACACTCCACCGGATCCAGAGATACACCGAGGACCACTAACACTCTCCAAACTTTGCAAACTTCCAACAGGAGAGAATTTTTCAGTCTTAGTCTTCAAAACCCAACGGCTCTTTGTAACTGTACCCGAAACACACCCCGTGCTCCCACTGTCACAAAATCCCCTGAATGGTTTAGACTTTCCGACTCGTTCAACTAACATCCCCTTGGCTCCAGAATTCATGTTTGCAAAATGAACTCTCTTAGCACTAGATTTAGTGAACCAGATTTTGTCATGCTTAACCGGGACGGTCATACTTCCCTCAGCAGGTACCTCAACCATATACAATGACCCACGCTTCATACCTTGAGCAATCACCGAATTACCATTGACCACCCTCCATTTACCACCACCAAACCTTACTTCCAGTCCTTGTTTATCCAGCTGACCAACAGAAATCAATTTCTTCTTCAGCTCCGGAATCACCCTGACATTCTTCAGGTTCCATGTAGTTCCCAATGAAGTAACCAGATCAATATCTCCTATGCCCGTTACTTCAAGCATCTCGTCATTTGCTAACCGTACCTTCCCAAAATCTCCTTTTTTTAGATTCAACATCGTTTCTCCGTTGTCCATGGCGTGAAACGAAGCCCCTGAATCCATGACCCAAGAGTCTACAGAACTTTCCATACTTAGTATCAGTGCATCATCCTCAGACACACTCTCGACACCAGGAATGTTCAATTCTTTCTTTGGACATTGACTCTTAACATGTCCCACCTCTTGACAGTTCCAGCACTTCACATTCTTCCAAGTTCTAGACGAACTTCTTCCCCGACACCCACTGCTCCCACTATTCCTACTATTCGCTCTACCTCTTCCGATATTTAATAACTCAGAAGAAGAAGATCCACCTTGATTCTTGCGTCTGACATCCTCGCTAAGAACCAAATCTCTAACCCCTTCAAAAGTCATACCACTGGTCCCCACTGAACTTGTAACAGCGGTTACTGTTCCAGACCAGCTATCAGGTAGTGAAGCTAGTAGCAGTGAAGCTTGAGTCTCGTTATCAAATTTAATTCCCACAGATGACAATCTGGACAGAATTGAATTTAGATTGTTAATGTGAACAGTAACTGAGCCTTCCTCATTCATCCTTGTAGTGAACAACTATCTCGATATGTCCCTTCGTCGTCTGCTCTGATACCAGTTGTTAGGAATCGGACAGGGTACACGCAGCGGAAACACTATCACACACACACAAACACACGAAAATAAAGCAAGAAGAACACACGGATTTTTACGTGGTTCGGATTCGGTGCAAATCCTACGTCCACGGGCTATAACTAGATTTTATTTCAATGAGGAGATTACAAGAGATACACTCAATTCTTATAGGTATTGAGTTGTGGTGCATCTATAACCCTTTAGCTATCCTCTATATATACATGTTGGAAATGTATATAATATACATGAGTTTAACCTCAAGTTTGAAAAAAAATCTTCACCACTTTGAATTCAAACTTTACCTAACATTTTGTAGCACAATGCCATCACCCATGAAAACTTTATTGTTGTTGAGGGTGTGTGGAAACCGAAAAATCTTAAAAACTTTGATGGTGACGGTCTACCTTCCTCAGGAGTTAACGAGGAAGAGTGTTGTGTGGCAACTTTTACTAGATTGTATTAGAAGATTTAATGGTGATGTGGTGCTTTTGGGGGATTTCAATGAGGTCTGTAACTGTTAAGAGCGGTTTAGATCTTCGTTCAATCACTCGAATGCTGCGGTTTTTAATCAGTTCATAGTTGATTCGGATTCGCTAGATGTCAATATGGAAGGTCTAAAGTTCACTTGGTTTAATAAGTATGGAACAAAGATGATGTAGTTGGATCAGTTTCTTGTTTCAAAAGGTTTTTTGGAGGTCTTTACGCATGTTATACCCACGGTTTTAGAGAAGGGCATTCCTGCTCATAGATCGATTTTACTACATGAATTGATTTTTGGCTATGGGCCATCTCCCTTTCATCTGTTTCATTATTGGTTCGACTAATCGGGGTTTGAAGAAGTAGTCACCACCTCTTGGGCTATGTGAAACGATGAAGGTTGAAATAATATGGTTGCTTTTAAGAAGAAGATGCAATTTCTTAAAAGTAATTTGAAAATCTGGAATAATAAGTGTCGTTTATCTACGGATGCTCGTAAAGTTAATCTCCATAAGGATATTGATGAGGTGATGCTCGGATTCGTGATGGTTTAGCTATGGAAGATCAAATTCTGATTAGGGTGCAACGTGCTAAAGAGCTACGTGAAGTTGAACACTTGGATAACCGTGACCTTACACAAAAGGCCAAGGTTAAGTGGGGAGTTTATGCAACTTGTTAAGGAGCTATTTGATGTTGAACACTTGGATAACCTTGACGTTGCACAAAAGGCTAAGGTTAAGTGGGGAGTTAAAGGAGATGAAAACTCAAAAACGTTTCATGCTTCGGTTAATAGGAAAGGAAGAAAAGTTGTGGTGAAGGGGATAATGGTAGATGGTGTCTGGACAGTTGATCATGCTATTGTTAAGCAGGAGTTTTTTCTCATTTCCGGGCATGGTCTGCGAAGGGTGGGGTCGGGGTCGGCATGTGCTTGTTTCTAAAAACTTTTAAAAGTTGTCTTCTGATCAGTTGGTCAGCTTGGATGCCCCTTTCTCATGTGATGAAATAAAGAATGCAGTTTGGTCTTGCGGTTCAGATAAAGCTTTGGGACCATATAGATTTACTTACTTTTAGTTTCTTTAAACGATTATGGGAGATATTAAAATATGGTAATTTTGTAGCCTGGTTCGTCACTTCCAGGAGGAATGTCATATCCTTAGAGGTTGTAATTCTTCGTTTGTAGCTTTGATCCCTAAAGTCATTGATCCCAAACTTACATTTGATTTTTGACATATTAGCATGATTGGTTATCAATACAAATTTATTGGTAAAATCTTAACTAATTTTCTGTCTGGGGTTATTTATTCTCTAGTTACTATGAAGCAGTCAACATTTATAAAAGGTCGATAAATTCTAGATGGTCCTTTAATGTTGAATGAAATAGTCAGGTATTGCAAGTAGATTAATGATAACACCTAGTAATATTAGATATTATAGTCGTTATTGTGCCGGGTTTTTTAGTTAGTTTATGGTTGCTAGTTGACTAATATCACTCACTTTTGTGCAAAGTGCTTTGGACGTGATTTTAGTGTAAATTCAGGGTTAAAAGTGCAAATTGGAACAAGTTTAGGGGCAAAAGAGGCAAAAGCATGGATCAGCCCAGTTAGCGCCGCTAACTTTTAATGTTAGCGCTGCTAATTTCGTAGAAATGCGTAATCTTCAGATTCAAATAGAGGTTAGCGGTGCTAACCCTTAAAGTTAGCGACACTAATGTTGGATAAAGTCAAAGTCTTCATTTTTCAAAATTCAAAACACGAGATCTCGGGAATCCAGCGGGCCCGCGGCGCAGTTTAGCCTTATTCGCGGCTCGGGGAGACCCCAAAATCCACCACTATCAATAAAGGGCACTCGTCCGACTTTTGAAGCATCCCGAGGTACCATGATGGGATCCGATAGTCTAGATTCGTCACTTTTTCAGTTCCAATCGATAGGTTTGGTTTAGATTTAGTTTTTGTATTGTTTTTATCAACTCGGTATCGAGGTATTCTTCAATTGGGATTTCTATCGATTACTCAATGTTTTAGTTTAGATCTCAGGACAATCATTCGATTCCTATAGATTCTTTTGTTAGATTTGGATAATTGTTTGGCTTTGATTTGAATTTATAAAGAAGCATTTGGTTATCGTTTTCTTGATCTACAATCAAATCTGAGTTGTTTATTTCGGTTTAGTTGATTTTTGGTTGTTTCCCATGTGTTTTTGATCTGTTGTCTATAGAGTGACACTATAGCGCGGTTTATTGACACAAAGTGTCAACCACGGACTCCACGGTTCGACCCTTTTTTTCCGCTAGCTAGCGAGCTCTAAGGTATTAATCTAGTATTTTTGACCGCATCAACGACTACGACGTGTCAATTAATAATAAGCTTTTGGTGTTTAAAGTGGACTTTTAAAAAGCTTATGATACACTTGACTGGGATTATTTGATGGAAGATATAGAAAAGATGGGTTTTAGTGCTAAATGGCGGATATGGATTTTAGCCGGCTTATCTTCTGCTAGATCCTCAATTATTGTAAATAGAGCTTACACTTTGGAATTATCTGTTGAAAGAGGTTTTAGGCATGTCGATCTTTTGTCCCCCTTTTTGTTTGTATTGGATATGAAAGGCTTCCATGTTGCTATCATGGAAGTTATAAGGGTTGACGCATTTCGGGGTAGCTTGATAGGCACCTTAAGTATCGAGATCTCTCATTTTCTTTATGTTGCGATGTCATTTTGCTATGTGACTAGGGTTGAATAATCTTATACATATGGTGCATACTCTTTGGGTTTTCCAGATGGTGTCGGTGCTAAAAATTAATTTGCACAAAAGCAAGTTGCTAGGAGTGGCAGTTGATTTCTGAACAGTCCAAGAGCATGCTACTTTTATAGGGTGTAATGTGATTCAATTACCGTTTATTTATCTTAGGGTGTCGGTGGGAAGCAACATGAATTGTATTTCTTCTTGGAAGCATGTGGTTGAGAAGTTTGTCTCTAAATTCGGTTTGGAAGGAAAAAATGTTTTCTATTGGTGGTTGGCTCATGTCGATCAAATCAGTGTTGGGGGAGTTTAGGTATTTATTACATGTCTCTTTTTAAGGTCATGAAGGCAGTCTTGGAAACCTTATAATTGTTACGGGCTAGATTTTTTGGAGTGGCGATCTTGAAGAAAGAAAGATACATTTGATTACTTGGAAGAAAATCATGGCTACCAAGGAGTTAGGGGTATTAATGTGGGTTATTTATTCTCTTTCAATATGGCGTTGCTTTTCAAGTGGTACCGGAGATTTTTTTGAAGAACTGATTCTTTGTGGGTTGGTGTGCTCAAAGTCATGCATGATACTAACGTGGGGAGGTGGCAAACGTGTCAATGTTTGGTGGTTATAGTGTGTTAGATAATATAGAGAGTGCTATCAATCAGTGTGCTTCTAAAGGGGTGGATTTGAAAGTGTGTTGTCATGTACAATTTGGAGATTGGAGGTTCATTAGGTTTTGGGAGGACATATGGTTGGGGGACCTTCCTTTAAAGGTTCGATTCCCTCGGTTATAGATTTTATATGGGCAGGTGAATGCTTTAGTTGCAGTCCGAAATACTGAAGACAAGTTGCACGGGGGCATTCTAGAGAGTACCAAGGGGATGAGCAAAAGCCGTGCGGTGGGAAGATTTGTGTTTGATGTTGAGAGAGATTGTCTTCTCGCAAAATAGGGATCGTCTTTTATGGGATATGGAGCCTTCTAATGAGTATACGGTTGCTTATACTCGGCTCTTTTTGGACAAGTTGTTCCTTTCAACTTAAGGTAGTGTTACTAGATGGAATAACTTTGTCTAGAGAAACGTTAACATCCTTTTGTGGAGAATTAGTAGCGATCGAATTACTACGAGATTAAATTTGCGTGATAAAGGAGTTGATCTATATTCGGTACTTTGCCCGATGTGTCTTTCTAGTAGGGAATCATCTATTCACCTCTTTATTGTGTGCCCCCTTATTACCTCCGTTATGGTCTTGAATTGCAGCATGGTGGAGTGTAGTTTTACCTTCTGCCAATTCTATTTCAGCTTTTATTATTTGGGTTGACTCGGTTTCGGTTTTTGTTAGGTCCAAAAAGATTTTTGATATGGTTGTTGTAACTTTTTGGAGCATTTGGAATTTTAGGAACACGCTTTTGTTTGGAACGGTAATACCTAGGAAAAATACTTTTTCTGATTATATTGTGGTGCAGTGGTGGGATCTTTGATTGTTTAACCCACATGTAACTACTTTTGTAATTTTTTTGTTTTGGCTTATGTTCTAGATAGAGCCCTTTATATAGAGCCTTTATGTATTCACAGGTTAAAAAACATTATCTCCCAAACACATAATATATATGCATTATTTCAATCATTTGCTTTTTCAAAGTACAATCAAAATTAGAGAGGTATATGAGAGATGAACGACCACCTCATGTGATACGGTTATCGTTTTAATTATTGTAAACATTATTCCATATTCCCTTCTATATATAACATTTTTTCCGTTATTGGTTATGCACTGTAACCAACAGTCGCAGGATTCCATTGGCCCATGCTATACGAGCTGCATCTTGCCTTTGAAGCTTCATCCATTTCTTCCTGCGTAACACCATTGTTGCACATGTTAGCAAATGTTCTTGTATGTTTCATGCCATACTGAGTCAATGATCCACAGTGTGCCTCGTACGTCCGAATCTGAATCAATCAAATGTTCAAAAAGTTAAGAAGAAACAATTATAAGAACAAAGTAGAATGATGGTAAAATGAATGCGAAGGATCTAGTTTTTCTGTTCACCATTGATTTAAGACAGTCCCAATCGTCCACGAGGGCTGATCCTGCACCTCTCACTGACATGTGTTCTTGGTCTAGTAGCTCGCCTTTGATCGATTCAATAGTGTTGTCCACATGCGCCCTATGGGTCGTTATTTCCTTGATTTCCTTGAGTAGATCAATCTTCTGTTGTGGTTCTAGTGCTGATTTCTCGTACTGCAGAATATTATATCAATTTGTTATTACGAAAGGCACTAATTCAAGTATTGTGTATTTCGCGTTAAATGTATACACGTACCGTTTGCCACATTGAATAGAGATCTGCAGCTCTTTGGTCGACAACGCCCATGGAGCCTAGAGATTGGATTGGATTCGAGGTTAAGTTTGGAGTCCCAGCGCCTTGATAAACCGAAACAGTCTCGTTGCTTATGCATTGTGTACCATATTGCATCACATGAGAACCTTCAGCGGTGTTGTTATTTAAAGTTCTCAACTTTACCTATAATCACAAAAGGTGCTATTAGGAATACTTGTTTCTAACTTGACACCCTTGAAAGACTTTTGAATAAAATAATGAAAAAACCCAAAAATGAAACACCAACATTCAGGTATTGTTCCTCCAATGTTTCAGTATTCAAATCTTCCACGTCACTGAAGCAATACGTTTTGCGAAAAGGATAGTTAGAAACCATAGTGAACGATGTATCAAATCAATGAATTGAAGTTGTGATACCGTCACAAAGTTGTTGCTAAAGCTACACCGAATATATAAAATAATTACCTGTCTTCGAGCCATGAGACACTGTATAAGTCACCTAAGCAAGTGCCAAACTCCGGAGGTGGGGGAGGAATCATGCCGGGACAATATGTGCCCCAACTACTTTCGTTTGCATTTGATGCAGTTGTCACGTATATATTCATATCTTCTGGCAAGAGGCCTTCAAAAATACTTCCACTTTCGCATGCTTCGACATATATAACCTATTTTTTTTTTAAACAAAACGGTCATTTGCATGGTGACGATCCATGATCAGATATTTCGTTAATTAGAAGGAAATTAGTTACCATCTCATCGTAGGTACCACTCGCGTTCTTTGTTTTCAAAACCTCAATGAAATCATTTGCATAAATGTAAGGCAAGTTCGGCACACCTATACGTACATAAACCGATGAGTTATATATGTTTGTAATAATTTACCAATTCAATGTTCAAGGAAAAAAGCAAATTGTGGAAACGCATACAGAGAAGTCCAGGGCCGCCATGGTCAGCGAAATATACAAAGATCTTATCTCCAGGTTGACTCGCGACAACTTTCCCGCTTCCACCTGTCAATCCGGAGGAGTTGCCAAGAAGCACAGCATAGAAATTGGCGGCTGTCACGTATTCTCCAGTGTAATCCTAACACAGAGTATAAAATTTATCGAAATAATTATTTTTGTCGTTATAAACACTATGGAGAAACTTGGCCATGTTAATATTGAGCTAGCTAGCGTACCTTTGGCACACCAGCGTAAACATCTGAGCCGTTGGGACTGTTAATTATGACACCGGGCCTTGGATTCATTGAGTTATTTGCAATGTCATCGTACATGAACACGATTATATTCTCGTCTTTCAGACCACCCCTTTTCAGTATTTGATACGCATGACAAATGTCCGCCTGAAATCGATCAAAATCATATTAATTTAGTCTTTCCCGTTTACTGAATGTGAAGTTACCTGGTAAACACAAACGTTAGAAAATTAAACATGCACCTGATGGCGATAGTTGAAGTACCCGTTTGAACCAGCTACAAGCACTGCCCATTTTGTACTATTGCCGCCCGGTGTATCGTTAGTCGAAGCAAACAGACTAGGACGGGAAGCTTCGGAGAGTTGTACCGCAAGCAGAGTTAGTAGTAGAACGGCAAAGTGGAAGGCAGCCATATTTAGAAAATGGATTGACTTCGTTAGAACGATTTCGCCTATATATAGTTGAAATGTTTGGGGAAATTAACATCGTTTAGGTCGTTAATAGTGAACAAGAAATTACAGTTGTCGCCAACTTATTTTGTTTTTTAAGCGGCGAAAGGTTACGAGACAATAAGGCAACGCCGCAACAGGAAACATCGTATGGATGAAAGAAATATTTATTTAAAATTAATTGATGTTCATTTGGTACGTTGATTTCTATGCCGGACAATCTTAAAACAGCTTTATATAATAAAAATACGTTCCTGTCTTAGAAAGAAAGTAAATTTTGCTTCTTTCCGAAGAAGAATATTAAGTTTTGCTATGTGTTTTTGCCTTTCAAAGAGAACGGATTTATATTATGCGGACAGTTTCGAAGAAATAAATTAACATGCGTCTTAGGGTTAACCGTTAACAACTACAAAGACACACATCGAAGATGCAGAAACTAAGGAATAGAAATATTAATAAGTTTTGCCCGATTAAATTAAGCATGTTATATTCATATACAAAATAAGGAAATATTAATTCATTTCGGAACAACTAGCCGTAGGTTTTCTCGACATGTAGACTAGTGACCTACAATGGGCCTAACAAACTAGCGGGGCCAAGCCCATGATTCCACTGCTGTCTAGAACACCGAGCACATTAACGGATTTAGGATCGTGTTAATTTTTTTGAAAATGACAAATAATTATGAGTGTACTCGATTATGGTAGACCATGTCGGCATTTAACCGGCGGCCAGGAAGGACGATCCTTTCTCCTCCATCTGTTTTGCCCACCTTAGGAAAATCTCTCACATATACTCCAGTCATGAATCGAACCCTTGACATTCACCCACATGGGTATATAACCCCAGTGCATCACTACCAGCTAGGGTGAAGATCATTTGCGCAATGGTGTTAATCACTTGCTAAATTTGACTACTATTAACATCGAGAGCATGCTCGGAAGGGTCGGTACTTAGCCCCCCCCCCCCCCCCCCCCCTACGGCTAGTACGGTTTCTTATTATTATTATTATTTTAAATTGTATATAAATAGGATATTATACTTCAGAAAATTGTAACACTGCCTCAGCTCTCAAAATTGTCAATGGATGCATCATCACTAAGGACTCAGTTTTTACATAACAACACACAACTACAAGTTTCAACATTCTATAAATAAAAGAATTTATGTAGATGGTGATCGTGAAGAGATGGATGATTGGTTGGTACGAGATTACTTTGTTGACAATCTTGTATATGGCAACGACGCTTTTAAAACAAGGTTCAGGTTGCCAAGAGAACTATTGGTACGAATAGTTGATGATATGCAGAGACATGATATACGATTTACTTTATGGTGAGACACTAGATTAAAAAGAATTTTTTGTCTATTACATAAGTGCACATCTTTAGTTCGACAACTAGCGTATGGTACAATTGTTAATGAGTACGTCAATATGTTTGAAAGAACTTCATGAACTACTTTAAAAAATTTGTGAAAATATTATCAAGTCACATAGAGATGAATATCTTCATAAACGGACGCCTAGCAACATACAACTTTTGTACGCCTCACGTGAAGCCAAACATGGATTTCTCGGAATGCTAGGTAGCATTTGTCAAATGATACAGAATAAGATTACAGAATAAGATTGTAGAATATTTTTCTCATTACATTCATTAAGCAGCTTCTCCTTTTGTAGCAAGGAATTACAGGTTCACAATTAATAAAGTAAAGACATAAATGTGAGTGGGAAACATCAACAAAAGTAAAAGAAAAAAACTATCATGGGACTGACCACTATACTTAGAATATGATTTCTTTTAACACTCCCCCTCACGTTGAATGGTGGGATTCCCAAAATTCAACTTGACCAAACAATTGTTGAGAATTTTTCCATTTACAGCTTTTGTCAGAATGTCGGCTATCTGGTCTTCTGATCGAACGAATTGTAGCTCAATGATTCGAGCCTCTAGTTTTTCTTTGATGAAATGTCTGTCAACTTCCACATGTTTTGTTCGATCATGTTGTATAGGATTTTCTGATATTTGAATAGCAGCTTTATTATCACACATAATTTTACTTGTTTCTTTATGGAAGAGACCTAATTCGGTGAGAAGTTTTCGTATCCATAGAGCTTCTGCGACTCCTCGTGCTATTCCTCTGAACTCTGCTTCAGCACTAGAAAGGGATACCACCTTTTGTTTCTTACTTCTCCATGTGACTAAATTTCCGCCAACTAAGGTAAAGTATCCCGAGGTTGATCTTCGATTTCCCTTGTCTCCTGCCCAATCTGCGTCAGTATAGATCTGGATTTTGAGATGCCTGTTTGCTTTAAACAACACTCCGTGCCCTGCTGTTCTCTTGAGATATCTGATAATTCTCCATACTGCCTCCATATGAGAGACCTGGGGTTGGTGCATAAATTGACTCACTACCCCTACTGCATATGAAATATCTGGGCGGGTATGTGAGAGATATATCAATTTTCCCACGATTTGTTGGTACCTTTCTTTATCTGCTGATTTTTCTTGGTCGTTTATATACAACTTTTGGTTTGTCACCATGGGAGTTTCTGCAGGTTTGCAATCAATCATTCCAGTTTCTGCTAGTAGGTCTAGGACATATTTCTTCTGGCAGATAAAAATTCCTTGTATTGACCTTAACACTTCAATTCCAAGAAAGTACTTGAGCTGGCCTAGATCTTTCATCTCGAACTCTTGGAATAAGTTCTTTCTTAGTTTTGCCATTTCTTCCTCATCATTTCCTATAATTATCATATCATCAACATAGATAATTAAGCATGTTATACGTTCATTTCTTCTTTTAAGGAACAAAGTATGATCAGAGTTGCTTTGCTTGAAACCATATTTTTTCATTGCTAAGGTGAATCTACCAAACCAAGCTCGAGGAGATTGCTTCAATCCGTAGAGAGATTTCTTTAGGCGACAAACTTCACCTGGTTTGAAACTCTTCATGAAACCAGGAGGTGCTTCCATATAAACTTCTTCTTTTAGTTCTCCATGTAGAAAAGCATTTTTAACGTCAAATTGATGTAGCGGCCATCCTTCATTTGCAGCAATGGAAAAGAGGACTCTAATAGTGTCAATCTTTGCAACCGGGGAAAAAGTCTCAGCATAATCAATTCCATAGGTTTGGGTATAACCTTTGGCAACCAACCTTGCTTTATACCTTTCAATAGTACCATCAGGTTTATGTTTTATTGTAAAGACCCATCGACATCCTACTGTTTTTTTTTCGTTTGGAATAACACATTTTTTCCATGTGTCGTTTTTCACTAAGGCTTCTATTTCAGTTTCCATTGCGTTTCTCCAGTTCTTCATCTTCAAGGCTTGCTCTACGTTGGTTGGAATTTCGTCAGAGTATAGTGCAGCATTGAAGGCCCTAGTTTTTTTAGTTAAGTTACCATTAGCCATATTTGTCATAGGATATCTAGAACCTCGAGATTCTCTTTCTGGAGAATATCTTTTTGGTGGAATCCCTCTGTTAGTTCTTGGTGGTAACATATATCTTTCTGTTGGTTGTTCCTGTATTAGTTCTTCTTGTTCTGTCGCAATTTCATGATCTGAAGTAACAAGATCAACATGTTCAGGAGAATCAGGAGTATGTGGAGACTGAGTATTACATACCTCGGATGTCAGGTTGGGAGACTGATCTGGGATGGCACTGGAGTTAGGATTTGTATATTGTGTGGACATGTTGTGTGTTTTTTCTTGAGCAGTATTGTTGGGTAACTCTTGAGTATTGTGGATATTTTCTTCAGATGTTGTCTGAACATATTCTAACCAACTTAGTGCGTCTGAATATACTATCTCCCCCTGACCACTACGTTGGGAGGCATAGTAGTATTCTGTTTCAAGAAAATCACAATTCTTAGTGGTGAACATGTGATGAGTCTTGGGATTATAACATCTGTATCCCTTTTGATTCATTCCATATCCAACAAATACACATTTTTCAGCACATGGGTCGAGTTTATTTCGCTGAGACTTCGGTATATGAACAAATGTAGTGCACCCAAAAATCTTTGGCTCTAGCATAAGAAATGAGGGAATTTTGACAAATTATGATAGGGTTTGTAGTGGAGTTTTAAATTTGAGAATATTGGTTGGAAGTCGGTTTATAAGGTACGTAGCTGTGGCAAGAGCTTCAGGCCAAAAAGATTTTGGAACTTTTAATTCGATTAAAAGGGCTCTAGTAATTTATAACAAAAAACGGTTTTTTCTTTCAGCTACACCATTTTGTTCAGGGGTATGTGGGCATGTAGTTTGATGGATTATTCATTTTGATTGAAAAAATTGTTTCATAGAGGTGTTAACGAATTCTCCTCCATTGTCAGATCGAAAAATTTGAATATTTTTTTGAAATTGGGTTTGAATCATGGTATGAAACATAACGAATTTGTCAAGGACTTCAGATTTATTTTTCAAGAAATAAATCCATGTCATACGAGTGCAGTCATCAATAAACAACACAAAGAAACGAAGGTTTTGTCCTCCAATGAATGGCGAGGGGCCCCATACATCAGAATGAATTAGTGAGAAAGGGATATCAACCCTGGTGTTATTTGGTTTGAATGTTTGTCTATGGCTTTTGGCTAACACACATGTTTCACATAGCGATAAATTTTTCGAAGGAAACAATTTAGGGAATAGAGTATGTAAATAACCCGTAGATGGATGCCCCAATCTTCTGTGCCATAACCATGCTTCTCTTTCTGTGGTTCCATGAGCCATCATCACAGTACCATTTTGAGTCACCTCGTCCACATAATACAATCCTTGTCTCTCAGTGCCACGCCCAATGATCGCCCCTGTCCTGATATCCTGTAAGATACAAAAAGTGGGATGCATTAGAACCGAGCAATTTAGTTCTTTTGTAACATGACTTATTGATAACAAGTTTTGTGATAGAGATGGGACATAGAGACAATTAGAGAGTTTTAACATAGGAGAAATCGCAATTGTTCCTCCTTGTTTAACTTCCATTTTTTCACCATTTGCAGTTTGTATATGTGATTTCTGCGGTTTGGATAGCGAAATAAGATCCGACATTTCATAAGTCATGGTATCGATGGCCCCGCTGTCAAGTATCCAAGTTTTATCTCGCATATTATCACAAGAAAACATCATATTTGCATTTCCTCCAATTTTGGGATCTTTTCTGCAGTTTTTTAAACTCTTCTCTATATAAAGAACAAAGGAGTAATCTTCAGGGGGGCTTTCTGTCATTTCCTCTTTTTTGGGGTCTAAATCAATTTTTATTGATTTAGGTTTAAACATCAGGAACCCTTCGTTCCCATTTACTGCATTATTTGTTTCTCCTTTTGATCCCAAAGCTCCGCCTCCAAACCCACAGCTATCGTCGTCGGTTTTATCGTCGGTTTTGTCGTCAGATGCTGTACCGACCGGAGCCAAAGTCGCAGACAAATGGAGCTCGCAGGATGCTGTACCGATCGGAGCCAAAGTCGCAGACAAGTTGAGTGGAGGTTGAGCGAAGGTTGTACACTCGCCGGATGTTGTACCGATCGGTTTTGTCGTCGGTTTTCCTGCTGCAATACCGGTCGGAGACGAAGGTATCGTCGCCGGATTTCTCCCTTCGAATCTCGATGCTACGGCTCCAAACCCGCCGAACCTGTTGCAGTCGCCGTCGATGGTGGCACCGCTGTTGTCCACGGCGGCGTCGTTTGTTCCGATTGTTTTGGAGGTGGTACCATCCGGAGCAGGGGTTGTGCCAAGTGGAGTGGGGGTTGTACACTCGCCGAACGTACCAAGCGTAGCGGAGGTTGTACCGAGGGAAAAAAAGATTCGTGGATTTGCAGATACCACCGTTTGTGAAGTCGCATATCCCGCTGCTATACCTCCAACTCCATCATAGCTGCCGGCGGTGGAAGCTTTGTCGTCGTTCTCCCTTCCGTCTTGTCCGGTGAGAGTTTTGCCTTTTTTGTGTCCGTCGATCCACCACTCAGGGTACCCGACAAGTTTGAAGCATTGTTCATTGGTATGTTTCATCATCCCGTAGTGTGATAACATGGCTTTTGATTTTCCGTCTATAGCGACCCGAATCATCCGGGTCCATAGATCGTAGTTTTGGCTATTGAGTTTGAGGTTGATTTTTGGGTTTTGTGGTTTGGATTTTCTGATCAGATTTGCTAGTTGTATAGCCAAATCTGTATTTGAATTATCATCTTCTGACATTTTGTAGCCAGATGAATGAATAGAATCTTAACACTGCTCTGATACCATGTCAAATGATACAGAATAAGATTACAGAATAAGATGGTAGAATATTTTTCTCATTACATTCATTAAGCAGCTTCTCCTTTTGTAGCAAGGAATTACATGTTTACAATTAATAAAGTAGAGACATAAATGTGAGTGGGAAACATCAACAAAAGTAAAAGGAAAAAACTATCATGGGACTGACCACTATACTTAGAATATGATTTCTTTTAACAGCATTGATTGTACACAATGGTGTTGGAGAATTTCTCAATTACTTTGTCATGCGAATAGACAAGAGGCGCACCCGGGACGAGCTCAACTTCCTTTATGGATCGTCATTATCCAATGAACAAATACATGGCAAGGCACCCAAAGTCCATTTCAGGTTAACAAAGTACAATATCAACATGGGTATCATCTTCCCGATAAGATATACTCAACTTGTGCTATGTTTGTGAAAACATTTTCGTATTCAATCAAAGAAAACGTATAAGGTTCAAGGAAGAACAAATAGTTGCATAAAAAGATGTGGAACGAGCTTTTGGCATCCTAAAAGCTTATTCGGGTATTCTTGCACACCAGACACGGCCAATGCGTAATAGCATAATTAGAAAAATAATTTACATTTACATCATATTACACAATATGATCCTACAATATGAAGGTGCATCAATATATCATGTTCACGAAACTGATACTCCAAACGATAAACAAGCAAATGAGGAGAATATTTAGGAATTGTGTTGCGAAGAAATCAATTACAACCTACATTGGAAGGATGAGAATGTAATGTATTTTTAATTGTTTTTTGGTTTAAGTAACAAGTTTTTATTGTGGCTGTGGTGGAAGAAGTTCTTGGTATGGTGAGTTTTGAGTTGCCAACCAAGAAATCTATTGATCTTCTTGGCTAGAGCTGTTCACTATTTGGATAAAACCGAATTGTCCAATTGGTCAATATGTATTGGACTATTTGGTTCGGATATTCGGATTTTTGGATTGGTTTTTAAGCAAAATCGAATTATTATTTTGAATTTTAGATTGGTTTTGGTTTATAACACAATAACCGAATAGTCCAAAAAAACTGAATAGACAATTATTTATTTATTTTTTGTATTTTTATTTTTTAATTATATCTTTAATGATTTATCGAATTCAAATAAATTGTTTTTAGTACATTAGAAATTACCACCCTATAAAAAACCTTAAATATATACTTTTTCAGTTTTTCTTAATGGTTTTTTGTCTGTAAAATATAAATTATAATTTATTTTTATTAGTAGTTGTTTATAAATTTTAATTCACAGCTAAATATTTTGTTTTCCTTTCTTTATTAGATTTGGCTAATTTTCAAGTTATATGTATTTGTTTAAAATGACTCGATGCATGAAAACCAAATTGAAAAAACTGATCCAACCGAATTGTAATTTGGTTGGTTCGGATTGGATTTGATTTTTAGTTTGGACTATTTGGATCCATGTTTTGAAAACCGAAATCTATTTGGATTCATTAGATTAGATCGGATTGAACCGATCCATCCAAACGAACACCCCTATTCTTGGTTGTCTTGTTTTTTCTCTATGGATAATTTGTAAAACTAAAAGAAACATGTAGTAGTAGTTCACTGAAAAAAATTAAATCACAAATATAAATATACCATGAACAATTGATTTTGGACTTTTAGAGTTCATTGATACGACTAAAATAATTGAAAGAAAAACTCAGTTGCTAAGCACAATAGCTCGTGACAATGAACCTAAAGTTTGATCAAGTGTCATTAACTCGTCAAAAATAATCTCACAAATCTAAAGTAGATAGGATAAGAATAGTCGAATCCATGAAGATCGTATGGTTAGCAACAAATTTCTTGATTGATGATGAAAAGAATTGCGGAAAATTATTACTAAATCAGATGTGCAAGGATAAGATGAAATGATCACTCTCGTGTATTTCAACTAATTGGCTTTTTTCAAGTTATTATCTTTTCTAACATGGAATAGAGGCTACATATGCATAGTCATCATTTCAATACTCGTGTGACCGCACTTTGGGCACAACATGTGTAATGCATATGGTCCGTCTTAGCTCCTAAATTAGGGTGAGTTTGGAACGAACCTTGATTTGGCTAGAAAACCTCTTACGAAGAACCTGCATGAGTATTGAATTTAAACAATTAAATATAAACTTTTCATGAATAAGATAACTGCAATCATTGTTCGGTTAAACAAAGTAATAATTCAACGACCTGAAACTTAGCCTATGATGATTTCGTCAGTAGCGATCAAGCGCTGTTACACGGACAAGTTTTTGTTGAATGTGAAGAACACGAAAAACAACCAATTTAAACAATTATTTTCCTTTTCTGGTAAAAATAAATTTTTGTGAAAATTAGATAAAAACATAATATAAATTAATATAAATAAATGGAAGTTTAACATCTAGGTATTATTTTAAGTTAATAGATTCCGGGATTTATGTTTACAAGAAAAAGAAAATAATTGTTTAAATTGCCAATTTGAACTAGAGGGAGTAAAACAATTTCTAATTTAAACTTCTTTTGCCTCCTCTTTTATTTCGTGATGGAGAGCTTGGGAAGGGGCTTAGAAAATAGTTTTTGAGTTACTTAGTTGATCCAGAAGCTTGAGTGAAGATTAATTAATGATTAGAAGTGAAATCCTCAAGAGAACAGAAGTAATATGTCAATCTCTCATTTACTTTCCCCAATTCAACTTCTAGTTTAGTAAGAGTTACTCAATCCAAACTATTATAATGATTTTGTGTTAGCATTGTTGTTTCATTGAAATTCTATTTTTGGAATGCAATCCTAACTATAATCTATCATTAACAACTTGGAATTTTAGATAATAAAGGTTTTAGTTGGTTTTGGAATGGTTTGGAGTAAGTTGAATGTTCATTTTTTTAGTCTTTTGCTAGAATATAAAGTACCACCATGTTTCTTAAGCGGTGAAAAACGCGAGCTGTGTTTTTTTTTTTTTTCATTAACAAATTGAAAATATTATAATCTTTGCTCTGTTGATCTATTTGATCCCAAAGCACTTCAATTATTCATCTAATGACTTAAGGAACTTATTTATTAAATAACATGTGCTTCAAAACACTAGTAATCAATAAGAGTTGGATTAGTAAATAATCACTTAGTTAATTATCAATTTCAACTTTAATTATAAGTGACCTCTAGCAAAGGATTCAACACTTGAAGTGAAGTAATACGACTATTGCAAGTTGAGGTGAGTTTATACATAATATTACATTTACTTATCATATATTTTTGGTTTTAAATTGTTTCCAATATCATAAATATGTTATATGCTATGTGAATAATATATGTATTTATACATTCATGAAATATTATTTTGAAAATATTTATTTCTTTAAAGGGGAACTTGAATTGATTTTCAACAAATTTAAAGCATCCTATTTATGCATTCATTTAGAATAGGAGACTTTAGGAGCCATTCATTATATATAGCATGATAAACTTTCTAGAATGATTACATTTTTAGATAATCATCACTTTCAAAATGGAGACTAGCTACCCTTTATGTAGTTCATAGGGTGGCTCCCTAAAATATAGTTTTGGAATTGGATAAAAAGAATTTCCACACAGTACCAACGAATGTAAAAGGAATAATGGAAGACGAATTGACCAATAGCCACTTAGTGAGTTAGACTTTGAAATTGACCTAGGGATTAGGTGTAGTTGCATGTGTATTTCATACTTCTATTTTATATGTTATCTTATTTGATATCTTTTGAAATGCTTACCCCACTTTTGAACTTTGATTCATTTTCTTAATGACTATTGAAGCTTTGAATGTATAAGTCAATTGAAATTGTGAAATGCTATGAAGTCCTTTTTGGGCTTTCACTTTGGGATTGGATGATCGCTCTCATCCTCTACCCTTAAAAAGTTGACCCCATATATACTCACTAGACATTTCAAGCCTAAAACTTGTATGTTGGCACGTATCTATAGTAGGTGGTCTAAAGAATGAAGCTTGTCTTAACAAGGAACTTTAGAATACATTTTTTGTTGTAGTTACTTTTACTTTACTTAACCCCTTATCTGTAATGATTGTAACCATTCTGTTGGACTTGAATTTGTAGTAGACATTAAGACCTATTTTATGCAACATTAACTCTTTTGAAACTTAAACCTTTATTAAATGAATACCTTTTGATTAAAAAGTGAAGGGTATTACAGTTTCTTTTAAGTGAACTAAGTATTATTTCTAGTTCTTAGACTTCAGCTTTAGTGCTCATTTTGGATTAAGAAAGTAAGAGAACTATGTACTTAGATAATTTCTTAGACTTAAATCATAATCTTAAGTGGTAAATCGAAGTGGACTATTAGCATGACTATAAGAACTAATCCTAGTATCTCATCCTTACATGCTTAGGATAGAATGAATTGACCTTAATATTTGACATTTCATAATGATGAAATTAGGATATGTTTATTTTGAAATTAAAAATCATATACCTAGAATTTATTGTCTTTGTGTTTTAGGTTCTAGGAGTTGATGCGAAATTATTGTTGTAGTTAATCAAATTCACAATGTCCATTAGATTCAAGTTTGATGGTGGTCAAATGTTTATTTAAAAGTTATAGCTCATTTTGAAGTTCAAATAATTTATATTAAGAATAACTTAGTTTATGATGACTTTTAACAAGTGTTTTTTATGACTATTAACAAGTTAATTAAGCTTTTAATGTATTAAGGCATTTCGATCAATATGTATGAATGCAGATGTTTTGATGAAGTAAAATAAATTGATAACTATTATCGTCTACCGAAGTCTTTGATTGTGTTTAATGAAGGATTAGGGTCAATGTAATCATAGTAAAATGTTGTAAATGGACAAAAAATACGGTGGGTAATGCACCGGGTATTACACAATCTTGGTTACTTGCAGGCTTAAAAACACAAGTCATGTAATTGACTGTTAGAAATGGAACTTGTAACTTTTTCTTGGTTCATCCATTTGACCAAAAATGACATCCATTATTCTTCAAAGGACTTAACAACTAGTTATCTATATGATAAATTAAATTTATCAAGCCCTTAAGTTGTTAAGATATTAATTAATTGGTTAAGTGATAGATGTAAACTTATGTCTAATGTTGACTTTTTCCATTTAAACATTATTAGAGTGCAAAAACTTCATATGCAAACATGTAACAGATAATGAGTAATTAGGTTCCTAGGAAGATCTATGTGTGTGTGTGTGTCTATATATATATATATATATATATATATATATATATATATATATATATATATATATATATATATATATATATATATATATATATATATATATATATATATATATATATATATAGAAATTCAAATGAGTCCAAGTAAATTTTGTGAGACCGGAAGACTTAATCCTAGCCACTTATTTTAGAGATCAAAAAATAAAAAAAAATTAAAATAGGCTAAAATAATGAGAATTTTCACAAAATAAATTCTACTTATTTTCGCTACTTATTCTATCTAAAAAAATTTTAAAAATAAAAAAAATTCGAAAAAAAACCTAGAAAAATCAAAAAAAAATATTCTAGTAGAATGTTGCTAGATGTTGCATATTCTAATAGAATATTACACAAACTAGTGTAATATTCTACTAGAATATGAAAAAACGCTAGCTTTTTTTATTTTTTATTTTATTATTTTTTTAATTTTTTTGAATAAAAAAATAAGGAAAATAATAGAAATACATCTTTTTCAATTTTTTTCATTTATTTTGCATTTTTAAATTTTTTTTTTGTTTTACACCCAAAATGAGTGGCTACGAATGCGTCTCCCGGTCTCACGAAATATAATGGTCTCATATAAACTTAACCCATATATATATATATATATATATATATATATATATATATATATATATATATATATATATATATATATATATATATATATATATATATATATATGGTAATTGAAACGAGACCCCCACTAGATTGCGACACTTGTCGCCATATGGTTTGCTGGGTTTTTTTATTCCTCTTGCTTAGTTTTTGGGTCATAACTTTTTTTTCTTTGTAAAAAAATTTTAACAAAAATCAAAGTTCTTAAAATTTAATTCTCTACAAAACAAACACCATCATGAAAATTTGAAAAAAAATAATCTTTTATTTTTTATTTTTATAAAAATCAAAAAATTAAAAAAAAATTCCAAAAATTATGAAAATTTAAGAGATCATTCTAGACATCATATTAGTAAGTTTTTAAAAACAAAAATTTGAAAAAAAAAGGTTCTTTAAGTGTCCATTTTATATTTTTAAGTAAAAACTCATCAAAATAGCAAAAAATATACAAGATTCATCAAAAAAAAAACAAAATATGTTTATGATTCAAAACTTATGATCCAAGATTCAAAATTCGTTATGATCCAAGATCCAAAACGAGTTAAAAAAACATACAACGACAAAATTACTCAAAATTTATGATCAAATATTCAAAATTAGTTATGATCGAAGATCCAAAACTTGTTATGATCCAAAACGAGTTAAAAAAACATACAACGACAACAGTAAAAAAAATGGAAAAATAACAAAAAAAAACTAAAATAAAAACAAAAAATAAAAAAATAAAAAAAACTGAAAAAACAAATAAAAATAATATTAAAAAATAATAATAACGAAAATAAATAAAAAACCCACTTAAATTATGTTGTACGGACGTGAGTAGCATATGATCGTATCCTCAAGTCAGTATTTCGTTCCGTGGACGTCCGTCGCACGTGATTGCGTCACGTCGAAGGAAGACGTTTGATGTTATTACCGTTAGGAGAGTGATTGGATAAGAAAAGTCATCAATGTTCCTACCGGATTTTGGGTTCCTACCAGATCCTAATTATATATATATATATATATATATATATATATATATATATATATATATATATATATATATATATATATATATATATATATATATATATATATATATATATATATATATATATATATATATATATATATATATATATATATATATATATATATATATATATATATATATATATATATATATATATATATATATATGGGCTAAGATTGAATTTGGTTACTTAACTTTGTCTATGTTTTAAAATATCACCTAAATTTTTATTTATTATCGAAATGGACACTATATCCGACTATAATCGGTCAAGTGATCATTTCAGAAATAAATAAAAAGTTATGTGATCTTTTAAAACTTAAACGGAATTATGTGACCAAATGAACACAAACCAGAAAGTTAAGTGACCAAATTCAACATTTACAAAGTTTTTATATTATATTCTAAATACCAAACAAAAAATAAAGCTTCAAACAATTTTCAAACTACATAAAACACTTGATTAAGAATGAATAATCAAGTTGAATAAAAGATCGAAACGAGTAATTATATTAACATAACTCAAACGCATTGTGTTGGGTCAACTTAACTCTTCAACACTCTTTTGTATATTTCTAATTTTGTTTAAATAACCATATATTTAATATTGTTACAAACTTATGCTAGGAAGATAGTTTTCTATCTAACAAATCAATTAGTGGGTTTAATATTTAAATATTTTTTGAACCTGTAGGATATATATCAATTTAGCTAATAGCCTATTTTTAAGTGATGTCTTAAAAATAAAATATAATTTGAATTAACCAAGTTTTAAATAGATGAACACGAATTATCCATTACCGCATCTACAACTAATAAACACCCTTATTGTAAATTGTGTGCATACACTCTTTCGTATAAATAGTAAATAATATTTCATCGAGCTGTAATCTACGATCATTTTTCCTTTTTTAGACGATTAAAATTCGTTATTAGAAACTAAAACCAACCAATTAAATAGAAAATCACCCAACCAAAACCCATCACCCGATCCCTCTTCTTTATTTACATAATTCTTTTTGTCATTCATAAAAATAAATTATTTGAGTAAAATAAACATAGGGACAATTTTCATGGTTACTTTAATACAAATCTAACACAAGTTCTGAAAGTTCAACGTTCCAAAAAATGAACGTTTAGTGTTAAGGTCGATATTGGTCATTTAACTTTCTGGCTTGTGCTCATTTGATCGCTTAACTCTGTTTAACTTTTAAAATGTCTTTTAATTTTTTATATATTTCCAAAATGGTCACTATGACCGGTTATTGTCAGTCATAGTGACCATTAAGGGAATAAATAAAAAGTTACGTTGCCTTTTAATACTTAAACACATTTAAGTGATCAAATTCGACCTTAACTATACATACATGCATGCATGCATGCATGCATGCATGCATGCATACATACATACATACATACATACATACATACATACATATATATATAGACACACGCACACACACTGATATCACATTATTAGTACATATATTTTGGGTGATATCATGTTGTGTTTAAGAATTAAACTATATAAAATGAACAAAAAAATACTCACTATGCTTGGAAGTTGTGATTCTACAAGATTCATGAATTGTTGAGCAAAAGGATTGAAAATGGAACGGAATAAGGACATAAAGGAAAATGTTGAATTGCTGAGGTTATGCGACTATTTGAAGATAACGACGTTATGGGAAGACATCAAGACGTCGTTAGCATGAAATCCCGAGTGAATATAACTTTTATGTATATTTAGGTTGTTTGCTACAATAGCGATGCTATCTTAGACTTTAGCGTCGCGATCTTAGGTCGGTTAAAATCATTATAGATAGCTGATTTCCACATTCTGGAGGGCACATGGTCGATTTCCAAAGCATTCTTGGTGTTTCTAAGTCTTCCAAACCTATTGGGATTACTTCTTAACATCAATCTTTCCTATTCCATTCAATATTCAATGCGAAGAATCATTCAACTTGTGAAGATCATTCAACTGGTGGATCATCATCATCTTCATCAACTTCCAGACTTGATTACTTTCTCATCGAGATTACATTGTTCTACGCTTATATGATCAAAAAATCATTTGATTTCTAGTTTGTTTATGGATTTGACTATGAATTCTTTCGTTTTGATAAAGGTAGTTTGTTTTTCAATTGTTATGGAAGAATAAACCATCAGGGTTACTTCTGGGAATGTTTAGAATGACTTGATTAACACGTTTTGATTATTACCTTCGTCCCAATCAATTTTAGTTATCATATGTTTGTATGTTATGATTTTTAGTGAGGATATTTAAAGTTCAGTTTTTTGAATGTGTTTGATTTTACAATTAAGAGATTGTATTGCTCATTCACTAATCGTTCCGAGTTCACATAGTTAAAGTGTTGGATTATGTGTCTAAGCCATGACTTATAATTTGTATTTACCTAATTAATAGAAGCAAAGTCCATTTGGGTTGCCCTCATAGCTGGAGGTTTAGTAGAAAGTTCGGTAGAGAGAAAGGTTGGTTTATTATGGGATTAATAAATCAATATAAATAAAAGATATGGTTTGTTAATATATTAAAGTGATAATATATTAATTAGAAACTATATTGATTGATTAATAATTAATCAGGAATTAATTGGATTAATTTCTGTGGCATTAATTAGATTAATCAGGAAGTCAGGGATTAAAGTCGTACAAATTCAATAGTTGAATTGCGGCGCGCCAATGTATAGGCCGCGGCGCGCGTACGAATAATCCGAAAAATGGCTGACGGCTAGGGTTTATTGTTTCCCTATAAATAGGGACCCCTAGACCTCATTATTGGCTGCTCATTCTTTTATTCTCTCTGGAATTTTCGTGATTCTCTTCTGGCTCCCTGGGTGTGATCTCATTTGAGGCAGGACATTTGTGCTGCTTAGCTTCAAGATTAAAACTAAAGGTTAGTTTCTCTGATTTATTTTTTAGTTAATTTTGTTTGGCCTTTAGGAATTAGTTACATGTTCAAAGTAAGAAAACATAGATCTTTTCTAGGTTGCATGTGAACTTAGGTTATTTAGTTCATGGTTGCGGAAAACCTTTCAGTGGTATCAGAGCATTTGGTTGTTTTCTTATTGAATTGCTGTAATAGTTTTCCTAAAATTAGGGTTTAAAGTTTATAAATCCTTTTTGGGCCTGAATCGATTTAGGGTTTGTTTTTTAGAAACCCTATCCCCTCCCCTGGTAATTTTCGAAAATTGGCATTAGAGATTTGGAAGGTTTTCTATTTTTGGTAACTTTAATTGGTTAATTAATTAGATAAGCTTAAACCCGTTTTTTTAATTTCGATAATTAGGGGTTTAAGATAGGTTTAAATTGATTTGATTAATTTGGAAAAACCTATCTACATTTGAATTAATTTTATTAATTGTTTAATTAAAAGATAATTCAAGGGTTTTAATTTAATGGTTAAATTTCGAAAATTAAAGGATAAATCCTAAATATTTTAAAAGGTTTAAAATATCTAGGTTTAAGGAATTTAATTAATAGTTTAATTAAAAGATGAATTAAATCGAATTTAAAGGTTTAATCTAATTTGAAATTTAATAGTTAAATTTCAGGAAATTAAAAGATAAACCAGGAATATTTTAAAAATGTTTAAAATACATCTTATATATATATTATTAAAAGTTAACACTATATGTATATGATAAATTGGTTAGTCAAATCATTAATAGGCCTCATTCACGAAGCTGGTCTATAAAGTGGGTATAAGGAGACTGCCTATAAAATGGCGGTCTAATGGGTGTTCACTCTCACCCACCGCTCGCCTGATCAGTGGAGGGTCGTTAGCCGAACAGTTTTGATAGGACTGCTTAATCATTAAAAGTATAATGATCAAAGTACTAGAACCCTTACAAGAATTCCCAATCTAGTTACTTTAGGAAAAATGTGAATTTGATGCTAACCAATGAAATTGCACATTGCACTTTATGAAACGTTGGTGGAGCGTGTGTGGGTTACCGGCACACCAATGGGGGTTCATAAAGAGTGGCAATGGGTTTCTCAGGTGTTATCATTGTTGATGGAGCGTGTGTGGTTAACCGGCACATCAATTTGAGATGATAATGGACCCCGAGAGTACCAAGCTAATTTGCATGGTTATTCACACCCGGTTTGTGACCCTCGGCATCCTAATCACAAACAGTGGGGCATATCCGAGATTAAACATGCCATTGAACAGTTCAATGAGTCTCACAGATCTAGGAATTTCATTAGACTGAAATTGATAATAGTTATCTACCTTAATGACCACTGTGTTGTGACTATGGCATCCCTCTTCACAACATAGTTGGGGTATTTTGGATCCTAGCCTTGTTAAATAATATATATTGGGTAATTATTTAAAAGGATTACTTAATCTAATAAATTTTGTTTCCTTTTATAGATGTCTGAATCGAGTGTCTATTCTCATCCTCCTCCTCCTTCACCCATTTCTGAGGGCATCAGAAAGCGCCTACTAAATATGGAAAGGCTGACTGGCCTTAACTATGTGGAAGGGCTTCGCAATTGGAGAATGATTCTTGTTATTGCTGGCAAGCTACACCTCATTGAGTATCCGATCCCAGTTTCACCAAAACATGTCATCACAAAAGGTCTTTATGATGAGCATGACCTATTATTTGATGAATCTGAGGAAGTTCGTGACCTCATGCTATTGACCATTGAGCCCGAGTTCCGCAGGGATTTTGGATCCCTAGGGCCGTATGAGTTAATACAATTAGTTGAGGAAAGGTTCCAAGAACCGGTTGAAGAGGAACGAGCTAGGATCTTCAAAAGACTTGCAGAGTGCAAGCTAAAAGAAGGAAGTAGCATCGATTCGCATGTTCTCAAGATTGAGAGATACATAGGTGAATTGTACAAACTTGGTCATCCAATTAGTCAGGAAATGAGTGTTAAGATCCTACTTGATTCACTGACTAATAGGTACGATCTGTTCATTCAGACGTATAGAAAGGAAGACCGGAAAAAGACTTTTATGGAAATGCGTTCTCTGTTGACCCTATACGAGTCACTCATGGATAGGCATTGCTCCACTGGTTCGGCTACTTCTGGATTGAGTCCAGTGAAGAGACGGAGCAAGAAACGTTCCAGATCGTCTGGACATGTTCTGAGATGTCTTAAACTGGGAATCCATAGGATCGGATACAGTCACGGAAAGATTGGAAAATGCTCCAAGGTAAAATCTTTAGAAACTTAGGTTTATCTAAAAACTTCGAAACTCCTGATCCATAATTCCTTGATACATAATGTGATAGTCACGTTTTGTTTGTATGCAGGAAATCAGTAGGGTACAGGACTTTGACGCATAGGAGCACTTTTGGATTGGATCTCCAACTCATGCAGTTTTGAAGTTTAGTTAGATATTACAATCTTGTTATTAAATTATTAGATGCAAACGACATTGTTTTCATATAGTACATTGTTCAAGGATTTTTGTGTTTTAATAAAATGTTGATTTTCTTTTGATTGTTTTAATTATCCTCGAAATGTTGTGTGAATGTGTTAATGGCATAAATGGTAATAACTTGAATGTTGATACATCCAATGGGATTGGACTTATAAATTGTGTTCTTTATGATTGTTAAAGTGAATTTTATGAGAATCACTTTAACCAAAGGTCCAGTTGGACAGGACTTTGGAATCATTTGACTTAGAGTCACATGATGAATTGAGTGCTTAATAAAATCAATTGTGGCAAGAAAGGAATCACCCAAAGATCGAATGGATAGGATTTTGGAATCAGTTGACTTGGAGTCAGGTGATGATTGCATGTCTTGAACAATATTAACAAAGTCATAAATTTACATGGAGATGTAAAGGTATTAAGATTTTGAGCGACAGACACATAAGTTATTGTGTATTGCTTGAATCTTCGAACAGAACACGATTAGTTATGCTTCAAAATATTTGCCAAATAGTTTGACAAATATGGCTTCGCTTATCGGAATAAGCGATTGATTGGAACCTTGAAGTGCTCAAAGTTTTCAAAGGAAGTATAAGATCAACAGAACCTGAATGACTACATAGACTTAGAAAAAGTTTCATAGTCTATCCTTTTCCAAGAACACTAATGGTTATAATGTGTCTTGGGGAAGATGATGGAGCATTGATCGAAATAGTTTTGATCCTCGATGTATAAGATACATTTCCGATTAGTATTTCAATATTCAACCAGACAGACCGCAGAAACCATATTCCGACCATATCTTAGACTAAGTAGGTTATGTCGATACTGTCTGAAATGTAAAGCAGGGATCGTCCCACTAATACATAGAAAGTCCAGGGTCATGTAGCATTCGTCTGAATCTCATGACAAGCCTGAAACTAATCAGCAATGTCGTTTCATTGGCCATTCCGGTTATCCTTTGAAAGAAGAGTCCTTTTAGAAAGAGCTCAAGTTCTAAGGAAACAGTGGGAGTAAGAATAATACTGAATGAGTTTAGGGATTAGCCAAGTGAAAGAACCTTTAGTCATCACTGGGCCTTGACCAGGAATTAGATTCCTGTTAAACCTGACATACCCTCTCTTCGCTTGACCAGTAGTTATTGTCACCGTCATAAGGAGTTATGATCTGGGTGATATACCGAGTAGTGGTAAAAAACTAAAGATGGTACGGATAAGTAATCCGACTGCTGGAAGCATTGGTGAGCCCAGTTGCTGCCAAATAAGAGAACCTTACCGCGAGACACAGTCTATGTGACAGTTTGATTGATCTTTACAACTGGTCTAGGAACCAGTGGGAGTAATTGAATCATCAATGAAGGGAACATAGAAATGTACTTACAAAACATCTGGTTGAATGAGTCATCACTTGGAGTCAAGCAATTGATTCCGAGAGAAGCTGTCTCAATAGAAGATGAAATCCGAGAGGGTTCTGCGTGGCATAGTGTGAGTCGTTAGTGGAGCGTGTCTGGTTTACCGGCACACTAATAGGGACTCACATAGAGCATGCCATTGCAAATGGTACAAGGCCCCGGGATTCGTCCCATGGGCATCTCGCAAGAAAGGATATTCGGATTCTCAAAATAGGCCAAAAGGTTTGGATTTTGTGAATAGCCTGAAAGATTTCCTTTAATATGTCGGAAAGGTTTGGATTTCGGTTTCGCAAAATGTGCCATAAGTTCTGGATTTTGTGAATAGTCCAAAAGAGTCATATAACGGTGTCAAAGCCAGTGGGTGTATCGTTGTTATCTGCTATCATTGTATGTGGGTTACATACTGGTTCTAGGAAACGTCTCTTATCATAACAAAGTGTAATAACTTGGTGTTAAGAAACGGTTCGCTATGAAAGACTTTAAGAGATACAACATACTCAGGTGGTTGTGAACATCTATTAGATAGATCAGAATTCTGCCAATATGATCTTGATGAGATTCAAGATGCATAACCCAGGAATGGAGTTTCCTGTCATTACAAAGTGTAATGAATTGGCATGAAAGAAACAAAGAAGGTGTAACATACTCACGTAGTTCACAGACATCTATCGGATAGATGAGACTGACAGTATAGACTTAGCCGTTGAGAATATGATCTTGATGGGATTCAAGATGCATAAGAAAGAGTCTCCGAAAGGAAATGTTTCCGAAAATCATGACACAAGGATTATTGGTAATCTTAGGCTTCCGAAAGGGTTTGGAATGAGATTACATCAGGTTCCACAAGCCTCTTGGACCAATCAGAAGTGTTATGAACATATCCTGATAACTTGATGCTTAGAGCATGGTAAGTTAGTTTCATGATATGACCTGACTGAGAGTACTAATTGGATTTTGAACACACGTGAGAAATCATTGGGAAATGATTAGGGTGAACGATTTGAAAGGAGTTTCAAATTAGTAATTGGTTACACCAGGACGTGGTGCTATAGGACTTCATGGTTAAAGAATTTCGTTGCTTTCTGATGGAGCTTGTGTGGTTCACCGGCACATCATGACACCTCGAAATTATCTTAGGGTGTAGTCATGTAGACTAAAGACCCGAGAACCATGGGCAGTCACGGTACACATCACCAGAATGGAGTTGTGAGTGAGAATGACAGAATGACAAATTGAGATATCATCGGAAGAGTATCTGATAGGATCATCTGCAATAAAGTGTATAAGTGTTAGACACTTGGATACATAGAAAGAGTGAAAAAGTCATAGACATAGATATAAAAGGCTTGAATTGAAAGTTTAAAAGAGAATAAGAAACCGATAATAGTTATGATAAATCCGACTTGGTGATTACCTCGTGGAGACTTGGTAATAAGCAGGAGTAGCTGCCAGTCAGATTTTATGTTTCGCTTTTGCATGTTTACTTCCTGAATAATTGGATTATTCAAATATCCACAGTCACTCATACTTTTAAGGAGTAAGTATGAAGGAAGAATGTCATGAATTGGTTTGTAGATTGTCTAAGGAGTTAGACATTGCAATAAGATTGCTTCATGGATTACATCACGAGCAATGTTGAGACGATAATATCTTATGGTCTTAAAGTGGAGAGATATGAGTTATAATTTGCAAGGCGGTTGTTCATTGATAGTACGAAAACGCATCGGTAACTCGGTGTTATAAAACGTGCTGTTGTGAGTGATTTGTCGGGTAAAAGATATAACATATTAGTCAAAGCTTATTCGTCCCTTGACCAAGACAGGAAACAGATATCTGTTGGCCACTCGATGATTTTGAAGTTGACTGAAGTGCTGGCCAACCAGCACTGAATTGATGCGTTCAATTAGAAGTCTAATAGTCATAAGCAAAATCGGAAATCGGGAAACAGTGTGTCAGACAGAGATTGATCTCAATCCATGTCTCATGTCTGAAAATATCTTGTTGGACGGAGGATCATCTAATCACTTATCTATAGACAGAACTGACTAGGTCAGAGTTCGGCAGCAGTTTCTAGGAAGCTACAGTTTGCTGATTAATTAGAGGTTAAATTGGTAATTATAGTCATAGACTTATCCAAGTGGGAGACTGTTGGATTAGGTGTCTAAGCCATGACTTATAATTTGTATTTACCTAATTAATAGAAGCAAAGTCCATTTGGGTTGCCCTCATAGCTGGAGGTTTGGTAGAAAGTTCGGTAGAGAGAAAGGTTGGTTTATTATGGGATTAATAAATCAATAGAAATAAAAGATATGGTTTGTTAATAAATCAATAGAAATAAATCATTTGAGGCAGGACATTTATGCTGCTTAGCTTCAAGATTAAAACTAAAGGTTAGTTTTACTGATTTATTTTTTTAGTTAATTTTTTTTGGCCTTTAGGAATTAGTTACATGTTCAAAGTAAGAAAACATAGATCTTTTCTAGGTTGCATGTGAACTTAGGTTATTTAGTTCATGGTTGCGGAAAACCTTTCATAAAGAACTAAGACGATCAGTTGAACCAACATAAATTACTACAACTTGTGATTTTGAATGATAAACTTTATAACTGGTAAGTGTTAGACACGATATTAGTAAATCACTTATTGTTCCTAATCCAAGTAGACTTAAGGAGTAAGACAATTAATAGAGTAACATATTATGTGCCCCAAAGTTATTTGTTGCAAATTATTTGACATTGGTTAGGTTTTCATAGGTAATTTGGAACTTAAAGGAAGTACCTTACTTGTGTCTTAATGAACACGTAAGTCTTAATCATCCAACACTAAACCGGAAATACCTTACTTGTCTTATTGATAACAAGACGAAATCTCACGCGTTGCACAAGTTAAAGTTATGTATGAAAAACTTTGTCATTAACATTATCTATGAAATAATAATTCTTCCACAAAGTTGATATATAAACTTCTAACTACTTTGAACAATAAACATCTATTACAATCATAATACTCAATGACCATTACCCGTGACTTGCGCTTGAATAAAGTTAAATATAATTCTCAATTTAATGTTACTTTTGCTATTGTGATTATTAACTAATTTAAATAGTACTTATTTTACCATGTTTCTATCATAATAATTATTTAAAATAACAACCATTCGTTTAGGAAATGTAATATAATTTATAATTTTATATTACTATATATTATTACTATTATTGGCAATTAAGTTTAAAATCGGTTATTATTATTAAGTTGGTGTTAAAGACTTTTAAAAACCACTGATTACTATTAAAAGTTGTAAAATTTTAAAATCTAAGTAAAAAAGTTTTGTTTTATTTATAATTATATTACATTAATAAATTAACTTTGAATCATTACTAAAAGAACAATTAAAAAATTGTGTGTGTTTCAAATTAATATGGTGTACATCTTTAATAAATTATTAGTTACATCCACAATAATGAAACTCAATCAAATAATCATATATGATATTTCAAAATAATACTATACATCTTCAATAACTTGTTAGTTAAACGCATTGAATTTTTATTAATATCACAACCTTTCAAATTCCAAATAAGAGTTATTTATCATTAAAATAGTACAATAAAGAGGTTTTTTCTATTTATGGTGTTTAATTGATACTTATGGTACTTAATTAACGATGATTAAAATATTTAAATTGTATTTGGTAAATTAAATAAATAATAGGACCATCTAATGTATAGTATTATATTATATTTGAACATTAACATTGGAATATTTCTAACGCCAATAAAACTATTAATATGTTAGTTCTATCTTTTTCAATTTTTTTATTATAGCTTATTTTTGTATAATTGTTTCAAAGTAAAGTTTCAAACAATGTGTTCTAGAATATGATTATCGAATAATGTGTGAGACTTTATTTAACAATAATGAATAGGTGTTTAATATATTTCATTGTAGGAAATGTTTTTATATGTTATTCATTACTATATAATAAATCAAAAATTTAAGAAAAATACCATATCAATTTAAAAAAAACATTGGAATTAATAGATTATATAAAAACCTACAAAGTCGTTATTATAAAATTAATTAAAATATTCATAAGTGTACATGCATTTCTTATTGATTTATATTAACGTATTCATGAGTTATTCTCTAGTTATTACAATTTCACGATTGTAGGCTATTATACATATACATTCATTGCTTTATACTATTGCACACTATTTTTAAGCTTAGACTGGTATAACATATATATACATATGCGATGTATGTATTATCAACAAATGTTTCGAATGTAATAGAAAAAAACAAAAACTAATAATTATGATTTAATAATTACAATATATTCTCATTTTTATGTGATTTTTAATATTATATTAAAATTAGACATCTTTTCATGTTATCGTGTATATATATATATATATATATATATATATATATATATATATATATATATATATGTGTGTGTGTGTGTGTGTATATGTATTATATATATATATATATATATATATATATATATATATATATATATATATATATAGAATGTAATAGAAAAAAACAAAAACTAATAACTATGATTTAATAATTACAATATATTCTTTTTTTTCTATGAGATTTTAATATTAAATTGAAATTAGACATATTTTCATGTTATCATATTATATATATATATATATATATATATATATATATATATATATATATATATATATATATATATATATATATATATATATATATATATATATATATATATATATATATATATATAGGGAAGGGTTCAAATAAGAACCACTAAAAGGTTGAGAACCATGAGAACCACTAATTCACAGTTTAATAACATTGTATTTTTTATTTTTAACACTTGTTTTTATCAAAATAAAATTACCAAACACATAAATATATCTAAGTATCATTCATTTGCTATTAGATATCAATATTGACATGTTTTAAAGAAAAAAAAATTACGTTTTAATATTCACAGTTTAATAACTAGAAATTGTATTATATTGTGAGTAGTCTAAAACGTATTAAAAAATAATGAAATTTATTAAGTTTAATGTATTTTTACATAATAAACAAGTGTGAAAAAACAAAAAAAACGAAAAAAAAAACATATTTCTTAATGTGTGAATATCGGTTCTCACGGTTCTTAACAATTTAATGGTTCTCATTTGAACTCTTTCCTCTATATATATATATATATATATATATATATATATATATATATATATATATATATATATATATATATATATATATATATATATATATATATATATATATATATATATATATATATATATATATATATATATATATATATATATATATATATATATATATATATACACACACACACACATACATATGAGTAAAATATTCATCAATAAAATAATTATACTTTTCTAATTATGTTAGTTACACACTTGACGACGAAATTCAATCAAATAATTATATAGGTTATTACAAAATAAGAAAATACATCTTCAACATATTGTAAGAAATAAATTGAAACATAATCATTTTTTTGTCTTGGATCTAAATGTATAACATAAATATTTTATTGAAATCTACAAAAAGTAGAAGGAAAAAAGAAGTGAATACGAATTGAACCAAAAAAATAACTAAAATAGTTTATAGCATTTAAAGATCTTTATTGTCATACCCGCGTTTAGTTCTCCCCAAGACACAACTCTTTCTTTTAGATATTAGATGACTATATCTCTTGCATCTTCTTTTCCATCTTCATACACTTTAGATAACAATAACAAAAATAGGAGAAGAAAATACATGCAACAAAACATGAAAATAATGTTCTTATATAGGAAAAAAAAATATTTCATTAACTAAACAATTATATGGTGTAGGATAGAAGCATATCTTTAACTACATTCATTTGGATGATCTCTATTATTAGAGTTATATAGATTATTGTTTTAGTGATCATTTAAACATACAATTTCCAACTTTTTAGTTAATCTTATTTTAAACTTTTTTCTAATTGCTAGTGTTAGTATTTTCTTATTGACTACTATAACACAAAGTTTGACCACAAACTCCTTGAGGATTCGACCCTTACTTACCCTAACTATCTAGTGGTTTTGAGGTTTACTCTTGACCGAGACAACTGAAGGGTTTTCTAGCAAACAATGAACACAAAAATTCCTATGGTTCACATGCAACCCTAGAAAGATCTATGTTTTCTTCTATGAAGATAATAAACTAATATCTAAAGGCCAACAATTATTTCTAAAGTTTAAATCAGAAGAACCAACCTTTGAATCTTGTTCTTGAAGCTAGCAGCAAAAGTATCCTGCCTCAGATGCAAGTCATACCCACAGCAATGGAGAAGACAGTCCAGCAGAGTAATCTTGGTTGAGGTTGGCGTGAATAATGGGGAGCCAGAGGGTTCCTTTTATAGCCTCCTAGGGTTACACCTGAAACCCTAAGGAGCCTCCAAGTGGGCAAGCCTGTTGACCACTTGGACCAGATCCCTAAACCCTAATTAGGGTTTTCGCCAACCCTAGAGAAGCCTCCAAGGGTGGCGCCACTTTTGGCGCCTGGACTTCTCTTTGCCAGTTATTCAACTATTGAATAAATACAAACTAGTCCTCACACTTTTAATTAATTAATTAATCACTAAATTAAATCCAATTAATTCTAGATTAAATCTCAATTAATTATTATAGTTTCTATTTAATATATTAACACTTAAATATATTAATAAACCATTTAATTAATTCTACTGATTTATTACACAATTAATAAATCAACCTTTTACTCTACTGAACTCTATCCTGACCTCCAGCTATGAGGGCAACCCAAATGGACTTTGCTTCAATTAACAAGATAAATATAGTTGTAAAGTCATGGCTTAGACACCTAATCCAACAGTCTCCCACTTGGATAAGTCTATGACTTTAATTTATCTTCTGATTAATAGACAACCTGCAGCTTCCTAGAAACTGCTGCCGAACTCTGACCCAGTCAGTTCTGTCCATAGATAAGTGATCATATGATCCTTCGTCCAACAAGATATTTTCATACACGAGACATAGATTGAGATCAATCTCTGTCCGATACTCTGTTTCCCCGATTTCCGATTCTGCTTATGACTTTCGGACTTCTAATTGAACACATCAATTTAGTCCAGGCTGGCCAGCACTTAAGTCAACTTCAAAATCATCGAGAGGCCAACAGATATCTGTTTCCCATCAGGATCAAGGAACGAATAAGCTTTGACTCATATGGTTGTGTCATTTACTTATCAAATCGTACACAACAATACGTTTGTAACATCGAGTTACCGATGCATTTTCGCATTATCAATGCACAACCGACTCGTAAATTTCAACTCATGTGTCTCCGCTTCAAGATCATACGATATTATCGTCTCAACATTGCTCGTGATGTAATCCATGAAGCAATATGATGAGCGCGGGTTTATCCAATACTCAAATCTCTATTTCTAAGTACTCATGAACGTTGTAGCAGTCTTACTGCAATGTCTAACTCCTTAGACAATCTACAAACCAATTCACGACAGTCTTTGTTCATACTTACTCCCGAAAAGTATGAGTGACTGTGGACTTTTGAATAATCAAATTATTCGGGAAGTGAAACATGCAAAATTGAAACTTAAAATCTGACTGGTGGCTACTATTTCCTAATTACCAAGTCTCCACGAGGTAATCACCAAGTCGGATTTTACATAAACTATTATCGGTTTCTAGATTTCTTTTAAACTATTTAATTCGAGTTATGTATCTATGTCTACTTGACCTTTCACTCTTTCTGTGTATCCAAATGTTATACATTTATACACTTCATCCGATCGGATATCCTTCCGATGATATTTCAATTTGGTCATACCGTCATTCTCACTGACAACTCCATTCTATGTACTGTGACTTTCCATGGTTCTCGGGATCTTTAGTCCACACGACTGCACTCTAAGACTATTTCGAGGTGTTACGATGTGCCGGTGAGCCACACACGCTCCATCGAATTGCCAACGAAATTCTTTAACCATTAAGTCCTTATTTGAAAAACTCTTTTCAAATTGTTATCAACATTCATCCCTAATCTTTTTCCAATGATATCTCACGTATGTACAAAATCCATTAAGTATCCCCAGCCAGGTCATATCCTGAATCTGACTCAGTATGCTCTAAGCATTAAGTCATCAAGACATGTTCATGACACTTCTGATCGATCCAAGAACCTTATGGAATCGATCTAGTCCTATTCCAAACCCTTTTGGAATCTTAGGATTATTTATAATCCTTGTGTCACGACTTTTAATAACCATATCCTTTCAGAGACTTTTTCTCATGCATCTTGAATCTTATCAAAATCATGCTTACTATGGCCGGTTCTATACTGATGACAACATCTATCTGATAGATGTCTATGGATTATGTGAGTATGCTGCACCTTCTTTGTATGCCAAATCATTACAATTTGCAATGATAGGAAACTCTTTTCCTGAGCTATGCATCTTGAGTCTCATCAAGATCATATTGGCAGAGTTTCGATCTATCTCATAGACGTTTATAACCACCCGAGCATGTCGTATCTTTATTGAGTCTTTCATAGCGATCCGTCTCTTAACACCAAGTCATTACACTTTGTAATGAAAAGAGACGTTTCCTAGAAACAGTATGTAACAAACATATGGAGATGGAGATAACAGCGACACTCCCACTGGCTTTAGCACGGTTATGGACTATTCACAAAATCCAGAGCTTATGGCACATTTTGAGAATCCAAACCTTTCTGACATCTTAATGGAAATATTTCAGCCCATTCTAAAAACCCAATCCTTTGGCATATTTCGAGAATCTGAATATCCTTTCTTACGAGATGCCCGCGGGGATATCCCGGGCCCATGTACCTTTATACTGGCATATTCTTTGTGAGTCCCCATTAGTGTGCCGGTGATCCACACGCGCTCCACTAACGACTTACATTATGCAGTATCTTTTCAGATTTCATCTTCTATTGACAGTGCTTCTCTCGGAGTCAATTACTTGACTCTGAGTATCGTCTCACTCATCCAGATGTTCTGAAGGTACGTTTCTGTCCATGCTGCTTTCTTTTGATGATTACTCCCACTAGTTTTAAGACCAGTTGCAAAATCAATCAAACTGTCACATAGACTGTATCTCGTCCTAAAGTTTTCTTAATTGGCAGCAACCGGGCTCACCAATGCTTCCAAGTAGTCGGATTGAAAATCCGTACCAACTATAGTGTTTTACCACTATTCGGTATGTCACCCTGATCATAACTACTTATGACGGTGATCAGTACTACTGGTCAAGAGAAGGTTATGTCAGTATTAAAACAGAAATTTGATTTCTGCTCTAAGCCTAGCGATGACTAAAGGTTATTTCACTTGGCTAATCCTGAACTCATTCAGGACTGTCCCAAACTTCCACTGTTTCCTTAGAAACTGAGTTCTTTCTAAAAGAGCTCTTTCTCTTCCAGGTACAGCGGGATAGCCAGTAAAACGACATATCTGATTAGGTTCAGGCTGGTCATGAGGTTCGGATGAACACTACAAGACCCTGGACCTTTAATGTACAAGTGGGACAATCCCAGCTTTACATTTCAGACAGTGTCTACAAACCTACTTAGTCAAAGATGTGGTTGGAGTATGGTTTATATGGCCTGACTGGTTTTGTGTATGATTTACAGGAAACTAATTGGCAATGTATCTCATACATCGAGGATCGAACTCTTTCGACCAACGCTCCATCATCTTCCCTAAGACACATTATAACTATTAATGTTCTTGGAAGAGAATAAATTGTGAAACATTTTCCCCAGTTTATGTTGTCACTCAGGTTCTGTGGATCTCATACTTCCTTTGAAGTCCTTGAACTGTTCAAGGATTCAATCCAATCGCTTATTCTGATAAGCGAGGTCATATTCGTCATACCGACTGAAAAATATTGTAAAGTGCAAACAATTGTGTTCTATTCGGAGATTCGAGCAATACACAGCAACTGATGTGTTCGTTGCTTCTAATCTCAATATCTTTTACATCTCTATGTAAACTTATGACTTTGTTAATTCTGTTCGAGACTTGCAATCTTCAGTTGACTCTGAGTCAGCTGATTCCAAAATCCTATCCTTTGGATCTTTGGGTGATTCATTTCTTGCCACATGTGCTTTATAAGGAACTTAATCATCATTTGACTCTAAGCCAAGTGATTCCAAAGTCCTGTCCAACTGGATCTTTGGTTGATTCATTTCTCAGCACATTAAGAACTCAACTCATCAAGTGACTCTAAGTCAAGTGATTCCAAGGTCCTGTCTAACTGGACCTTTGGTTGAATTGATTCTTATGACATTTATCTTAACAATCATAAAAGAACACAATTCCTAAAATCCAAACACTTTGGATGCAATCAACATTCAAGTTATTACTAATTATGCATCCAATACAATCATACAACATTTCAAGGATATTTCAAACGACATGTGTTAAAAGAAAATCGACAATTTTGTTAAAACAAAATCCTTGAACAATGTATAATATGATGGACAATGTCATACGCATCTAAAAGCTAATAACAATATTTCAATATCTAACTAAACTTCAAAACTGCATGAGCTGGAAATCCAATCCAAATGTGCTCCTATGCGCCAATGTCCCGTACCCTACTGATTCCCTGCATACAAACCAAATGTGACTATCACATTATGCATCAAGGAATCATGGAACATGAGTTTTGAGGTTTTTAGATATACTTGAGCTTTCAAAAGATTTTGACTTTGGAGCGTCTTTCAATCCTTCCGCGACTTTATCCGATTCTGTGGATTCCCAGCTTAAGACATATCCAGACGATCTGGATCATTTCTTGCTGTGTCTTTCCACTGGACTTAATCCAGAAGTAGCTGAACCATTGGAGCTATGCCTGTCCAAGAGTGACTCGTATAAAGTCAACAGTGGACGCATTTCCATTAAGGTCTTTTTCTGGTCTTCCTTTCTGTACGTCTGAATGAACAGATCATACTTACTAGTCAGTGAAGTGAGTAGAGTGTTAACACTCGACTCCTAACTCATGGTATAACCAAGTTTGTACAATTCGCCTATGTATGCTTCAATCTGAAGAACATGCGAATCGATGCTACTTCCTTCTTTTAACTTACACTCTGCAAGTCCTTTGAGGATCCTAGCTCGTTCTTCTTCGACCGGTTTTCGGAACATTTCCTCAACCAATTGCATTAACTCATATGGCCCCAAGGATTCAAAATCCTTGCGGAACTCAGGGTCAATGGTCAATAGCATGAGGTCACGAATTTCTTCGGATACATCAACTAAGAAGTTACCCTCATCATAAGAACTATTTATGATGAGTTGTTCCTGTGGAACCGGGATCGGATACTCGGTGAGATGACGCTTGCCCGCAATGCCGAGAGCCAGTCTCCAATTGCGAAGCCATTCCTTACAGTTAAGGCCAGTCAGCCTTTCCATATTAAGCAGGTGCTTTCTGATGCTCTCAGAAATAGGTGAAGGAGGAGAGAGAGGAGAATAGACACTTGATTCAGACATCTACAATAAATAGAATTTATTAGTTTAGTTTTTCCTTTTAAATAATTACCCAATATATTATTTATTAAGGCTAGGACCCAAAATACCCCAACTATGGTGTGAAGAGGGATGCTGTAATCACAACATAATGGTCATTAAGGTAGATAATGCACTTATCAATTTCATCTTATGAAATTCCTAGATCTGTTGAGACACATTGAACCGTTCAATGGCATGTTTAGTCTCGGATGTGCCCCACTGTTTGTGACTGGGATGCTGAGGATCACAAGCCGGGTGTGAATAACCATGCAAATTAGCTTGGTACTCTCGAAGTCAATTACCATCTCTAATTAACGTGCCGGTTAACCACACACGCTCCGTTAATAATGACAAAAACGAGAAACACATTACTTGTGACACCCCATTTCTACTGTTTGCAAATACTATGGTTTTTCGTATTAATACATGAATACAAAAATACGGTTTATCAAAAACCGATTATTTACATGTTTGAAACTGTGGGTGTACAAATTTATACCAAATCTAACCATAGTAAGCAAGAAAATGATTAAACCTTGCGTCCAAGTTAGGAGCTAACTCAAGCTCCACTCCAGCTAAACTTCATCCCATCTATGGCAATTTATTTTAACCTGGAATACATGGCAAAACATAGGATACGTAAGACAAAAATGTCTCGTGAGTTACATGAGTTTTAGACTCAAACCTTTAACTTCTTTTTCCAACTTTTATAAAATTTATATCATAAAACTACTATCAAAACTTTATAGTAATAACATACTATAACTTTTTACTTCTCTAAATCATTTCATAACATACTTTGGAAAAATAGCATCTTTCAACACTTTATAGTAGTAACATACTATAACTCTTTACTTTTCAAAATCACTTCATAATATACTTTACAAAAATAGCTTCTTTCTTACTTCCTTTGACTGGTTTTATAAGCTTGCTGGATTTTTATACTTAGGGCTTTAATCACCATAAGTAATACCCCAAGTCTCTATGGCTAGAAAGAACGGATCAATCCTCACCATAGAAGTGCTGAGGCGATCTACTTCGCGATGGGGCTTTTCCCCAGTAGACCCCTTACCTAACCCGGGTAAGTTGGAACATAGTTCCCTTACTAATGCTGCTTGCTACAATTACCAGTCATACAAAATACTTGCTGCTTGCTTGAACATTTCTCATATACATATAACTTGTGGCTAGGTGACAAACTACATCATTTTATGTCTTTATGGCTAGATGCCAAATATAGCTTTCATCATATAATAATCATATGTTCAAAACATATTTTTTCTAACATGCTAAGCTTTATGCCAAATCATAATTTTCAACATCTTATGACTATATGCCATTTATACTTAAAAACATATACATTTTGTAACCAAAACATATTTCTCAAACTTCTTATGGCTATATGACATTCATACTTGAAAACATATATAACTTGTAATCCAAATATACTTTCACATAATTGATTTATTGACCAATATACTTTCATTTAATTTAGCTTGTAGTTCAAAACATAACTTCAAATATAGAATTATACTTTCACACAAGTTAGAAATAAAACTCTTGCATATAATTTCACATATAGAAATTTTATAAGAAATCTTGAAAATACTTACTTGCCATGTACCCCAGAATGGGTAAAAATACTGCATGTACTCACCTCGAGTCGGCAATGTAGAAATCCGTGCGGCAACACGGCAAATCCAACCAAGCTTAAAACCGCACACCTTATACTCCTATAAGGTATATTAAGTTAATTATTACCAAATACACTAATTAACGTTACTATAAATAGATACTTATAGCGTTGCTTATGTTAGTTCTATATGCCCAAGGATGATCATAAAATGATATTACTAATAATACATGATCCTATAGGGTCACACCAACAACAAGTTTGACACCGATTGATCATTTAGAATGATAAATTTGATTTAACATCAAATGATACTAAACTTGCAATTTAATCTTGTAGGTTATTATTATTTGAGGTAAATAATAATAAGTACAAAATTAAAAGGTTGATTAGTAATTCATATGTGATGAATTAATTAAGTAACAATTAAATTGTTTAAATTGTTAAACGATTTAATTGATTTATAAGTAAGCCTTTTATTTAATTTAATTAGTAAATTAAATAATATATATATATATATATATATATATATATATATTGTTATATATATATATATATATATATATATATATATATATATATATATATATATGTATATATATATAATTATACAATTAATATTGTATATTTAGATGGTTTATTTATATATTTGATTATGGGTTAAATGTTATTCCATTAAAGAAATGAGAAGATGTATTATTTATAAACTTATAATTATCTAAGTTTTATAAATAATAACAACCCACTAGCACTTCATTAGTCATCATATAACTAGCCATATTGGAAGGAAAAGAATGCATTAAGAACTTAAAAGAAAAGGAAGATGCCTTGTGTCTTCTAGCTTTTGATTATAGAAATCAAATGGATCTTTCTTTTAAGCTAGTTGCATGTGCTTCTCTTTTTCTTTATGGGTGATATAGTGAACGATTTTGAGGGTGTCTAGATGATCATTCTTGCTTCAAAAATCAGCCAAAGAAACTCTCTAATAGCTCTCTTGATAGTTAGCAAAAATTGGTTTTTGGTTTCACAAGAAAAGGAGTTCTAACTTGCAAGTTGTGGAACTAGCATTCAAGGGTGTTCAAGCTTGTGGTGGATCAACTATAGAGGGATTCTAATTTGATTCCTAGCTATCAAAATCATCCAAACCAAACCCAAGAACAAAGTTTATGATCTTGAACTTAAACTATGTTTGTTCTTCATCTTATCTCTACATGCATGTAGCATGATCCTCTTGAAAATGGAATTTGTGTTCATGATTTTATGCTTCCGTTGCAAACTCTTGTTTTTGAAACTAACTACATGAACCATGATTTCCAACAATTGGTATCAGAGCCATGGCTATATTGCATGTTTAGATAATAAGTTTATTTGGATAAACTTGGTTTTTGGAAGCCATGAATGTTCATCTTCTTAAGTGAAAGTTTCATGCATGGCTTCTTTGGCAACATGCAAATATATTATCTATGATTTTATGTAACCAACTATAGTTTATGTATGCATGCATTTGGTTACATAGCTGTTGCCTTAGAAAAACAAAGTGTTGATTTTCTTATGATTTTATGTGATAAAATGGTGCATAAACAAGCCAAGGACCATATGATGCATGTTTTGTGTTTGTATTCAATTTGGTTGTAATCTATTCTTTTATTCAAATGGTTTGTAATAATAATTAGTTATTTACTTCTTTTATTCATTTTGTAATTGTTAGAATAGTTGTATTTTATTTCATTCACAAAATGTAACAAGAGAAGGAAGAAAGAAAAGATTGCACCCAACAGCAGCACTTTCTGAAGAGCTGCTGTCCAGATTTCAAAATTGTTTTGGAAGTGTTTTATAAATTCATATCTTGATCATTTGGTGATATACTTGTTGGTAACTTTAATATCTAGTATATATATTAAGTTTCAACAAGTATTAGCATCAAAATGGCCAAGAATGAATTGAAAAAATGCAACAAAATCACAAAAACTTCCCTGCTGCCCTTGTTCCTGTCGCAACTATTGAGGAGGGGAAAGAAAAATCACAAGTTTTTCCATGGTGTCAAGAAATGATGGTTCAAGTGTCATTTGGTGATATAAAAAGCTTGGCAAAATTGTAGCCAAATCGGAGATCATTTGGTTGAGTTTTTGTCACCTTTTTGTCCCTAGGTTTGGACTTGATATTTCATGTGTGGCTCACATGAAATATCAAACTAGTTGGCTTGTGTTTATGCACCCATGCATGCTTGTGATGTTTGAATGTTTTATTATGTTATGTTGTGGATGAAAATAAGATTTTGCATGCTAGACAACCTAGATAATTAAACATAATCATCAAGGAGTTTGTATTTTCAAAAGTTGACAATTAAAACATAAGATGTGAAAAATGGATTTTATTAAAATGGGTTTTGTTTAAAACCTATTAAGTCAAGTTTGAAAATGATTGAAACAAGTAATAAAATGGAGATTTTATAAACTCTTACAAACTCCAACCCTAAGTAATAATGGTAATTATTTAGGATTATAAATTGGTTCTAATATATGTGATCAAACTCAAACTTAATATTGGATATTAATTGTAATCTTGACCACAAACAAAGAATCAATAAAATGGAGATTTTATGATTTAGGAACCAATTAACAAAATAAGATTTAATGGTACCATGTTCATTGGATTCATGCAATCTACATGATACCATATGTTTTTCAAAATTAGAATTGTAAAACATTCAAATCCCTTATGAAATACGAATCAATGCCGTCCCTCGTAAAGACACTCATGTATCACTTGTATTTCCTTGTGGGATAAAGGATACCTAACCACTTGGAATCTTCTTGTGATACAAGAAGTAGTTTTGCAATATTGATGAGATAAAGGACACCTAACCATTAATAGTTGTCAAAACTACACGTCCGTTTAAGTAGGATGATTCGTTTGGAAATTTCTTGTGATAAAGGTCACCTAAGCATTAGAAATCCAAGGCATAGATGGGATCAAACATGCCAAACTTATAAATGTTATAATGGGATCCCATAACTCTAGAAATTATATTTGGATATAATTGGTAAACCGTTACCTACCTTGTTGATTCGAATAGGTGGGATAAAGGATACCTAACCACTTATTCGTAATGCAACTTGGATTCTAGACATTAATTAATTAAAGTTTATGAAACAAGAAAGGGTATTAATTATTAAGGACTTAATATCATAATTTACTAAATAGAACCTTGTTAAAATTTTGTAGATGGCACCAAACAACACACACTCGGCTCCTAACAAAACCTCACTACGGTCTCTCCTTGAAGGAGAAAAACTTAACCATACCAACTTCTTGGATTGGTACCGTAGTGTGAGAATTGTTCTCAAACAAGAAAAGAAAGAATATGTTCTCAATGAACCACTTACAGAAGAGCCCCCTGCCACTCCTAAGCCCGCACACGATGCATGGCTTAAAAAGATGGATGATTCCATCGATGCATCATGCCTCATGTTGGCAACCATGATTCCCGACCTTCAGATGGATTTGGAGAATCATTCAGCCTATGACATGATTAATCAACTAAAGGAAATGTTCCAACAACTTGCAAGAACGGAAAGGTTCGAAACTGTTCCGGCTTTCCATGCTTGCAAGATGGAGGATGGGCAGTCGGTAAGCTCTTATGTGCTCAAAATGAAGAGTCATATTGATCATTTGGCACGTCTTGGAGTTGTGATGCCGGAAGAGCTAGCAACGGATTTGATCCTTAACTCCTTGACAAAGTCCTTTGATCCTTTTGTCATGAATTATAACATGAATGGTTTAAACAAGACTATCCCGGAATTACATGGGATGCTAATTACCGGGGAAAAGAGTCTGCCTAAGAAAACCACTCAAGTTCTCATGATCAAGGAAGGTGGAACAAAGAGAACTAGACCTGAACACCCCACCAACTCCAAGGGCAAAAGGAAAGCAAAAGCTTTCAAAGGTAAGGGCAAGAAAGTTGTCCAACCTTCCCATCCGCCCAAGAAGAAGGAAAAGGTTGCCAAAGAAGACACATGTTTTGAATGTGGTAAAGCTGGGCATTGGAAGAGAAATTGCCCTACTTATCTTGCGGAGTTGAAGAAGAAGAAGGCCGGTGAAGGCACTTCAGGTATCTATGTGATAGATCTAGAACTTTATAATTTATCTCCTAACACATGGGCATTTGATACTGGTTGTGGAACTCACATATGTAATATGTTGCAGGGGTTCAAAAGGAGTAGGCGACTAAAGGCAAATGAGGTAGTACTTCGGGTTGGAAACAATGCAAGGGTTGCGGTGGATTCAATTGGAAGTTTTAATTTATTACTACCTAATGGCTTGTGTGTGACATTGTTGAATGTTTACTATGTTCCTAGCTTGACTAGGAATATTATTTCGGTTGCTAAATTAAGACAATGTGGATTTGATCTTTCCTTTAATAATGATGATATTTGTGTTTACAAAAATAATGTATTCTATTTTGAGGCTAGGCCTTTAAATGGAATTTATGAAGTAAACATTGATGTAAAGACTAACAATGGCTCTTTATACCACACTTTCACCAAGAAACCCAAATTTGATTTGAGTCAAACCTATCTATGGCATTGTCGCCTTGGGCATATAAACAAGAATCGCATATCCCAACTTCAAAAGAGTGGAATTTTGAAGGCAAATGAGAATGACTCATTTGATATATGTGAATCTTGTTTACATGGCAAGATGACTAAAGCTCCTTTCTCTGGAACCAATGAGAGAGCAAAGGACTTGTTAGGAATCATACATACGGATGTATGTGGTCCTTTCAAGCCAATGACTAGATATGGTGAAAGATATTTCATCACCTTCACTGACGACTTTAGTCGTTTTGGATATGTTTATTTAATTAAACATAAACATGAGGCGTTTGAAATGTTCAAAACATTTCAAAGTGAAGTGGAAAATCAACTCAACAAAACAATTAAAGTTCTTCGTTCTGATAGAGGAGGTGAGTACTTAAGTACAAACTTTATGGATCATCTTAAGACTTGTGGAATTGTTTCACAACTTACTCCACCTGGAACACCACAACATAATGGTGTGTCTGAGAGGCGGAACCGAACACTATTGGATATGGTTCGATCCATGATGAGTAAAAGTACTCTACCTTTATCATTTTGGGGTTATGCTATACAAACAGCTGCTCGTCTCCTAAACATGGCACCTACTAAGAAGGTAGATAAAACGCCTTATGAGATATGGCATGGAAGGGTTCCATCTTTATACTATCTAAAGGTATGGGGTTGTGAAGCTTATGTTAGACAAGAAGCTTCAAACAAATTAGAACCCCGTTCAACTAAATGTATCTTTGTAGGGTATCCGAAAGATTGTCTTGGATACTATTTCTACAATCCCATCGAGAATAAGATATTTATCTCTCGAAAAGCTGAATTCCTAGAAAACAAGTTTCTGACGGAAGAGGCTAGTGGGAGGTTTGTGGAACTTGAGGAACTTCAGGAACCACAACCTGATACACAAGAAGTTGAATCTAGCATTCAACAAGAAATTGTTGAACCTGAACAAACGGTTGATCAGGAACAAATTGTAACACAAGGTGTTCGCAAATCTGGTAGGGTTCGAATTGAACCAGAAAGGTATGGTTACCTTTTGATGGAAGAGGAAGGTTATACGATAGATTCTGATGAACCCGTCAACTATCAGAGTGCAATATCAGATCCTGAATCTGATAAATGGCTTGAGGCCATGAACACTGAGATGCAATCCATGCACGATAATCAAGTTTGGAACTTGGTCAATCTTCTCACCAATTGTAAGACTGTTGGGAACAAATGGGTTTTCAAGAAGAAAATCGACGTGGATGGAAATGTTCACACTTTTAAGGCTAGACTTGTCGCTAAAGGATACTCACAGACTCATGGTATTGACTATGATGAGACCTTTTCTCCAGTGGCAATGATCAAGTCGATTAGGATACTTTTTGCCATAGCCGCATACTATGATTATGAGATATGGCAAATGGATGTCAAGACCGCTTTCCTTAATGGATACTTATTGGAAGATGTCTATATGGAACAACCTGAAGGTTTTGTCGATCCCAAGCATCCAAACAAAGTGTGCAAGCTTAAAAGATCTATCTATGGATTAAAGCAAGCGTCTCGAACATGGAACATCCGTTTTGATGAAAAGATTACGAGTTTTGGATTCATCAAAAATGAGGATGACTCCTGTGTTTACAAGAAAGCTAGTGGGAGCATTGTCATAATCCTAGTATTGTATGTAGATGACATACTTTTATTTGGAAATGACATCCCAACCTTAAAAGGTGTCAAAGCGTTCCTTGAGAGTTGTTTCTCAATGAAGGATCTAGGGGAAGCTGCTTATGTATTAGGCATAAAGATCTATAGAGATAGATCTAAGAGACTTATTGGTCTTAGCCAAAGTGTATATATTGATAAAATCTTGAAAAGGTTCAAGATGCAAGACTCCAAAAGAGGATTCTTGCCAATGCCTCATGGCACCATCCTAAGCAAGTCTCAGTGCCCAAACTCTAGGACTGAACTTGAAAGGATGAAAGATGTCCCATATGCTTCGGCAATTGGGTCCATCATGTATGCCATGTTATGCACTAGGCCCGACGTCTCATGTGCCTTAAGTATGACTAGTAGGTATCAACAGAACCCAGGTGAAGCCCACTGGACTGCTGTAAAGAATATTTTTAAGTACTTGAGAAGAACTAAAGATATGTTCTTAGTTTACGGCGGTTTGGAAGAAAGCTTAAAGGTAAAGAGTTACACTGACGCAAGCTTCCAAACAGATAGGGATGATTCGAAATCTCAATCTGGGTATGTCTTTATTTTAAATGGAGGAGCCGTCTCTTGGAAGAGTTCCAAACAAGAAGTGATTGCACAATCCACTACAGAATCTGAATATGTTGCTGCTTCGGAAGCTGCTCAAGAAGCTGTCTGGATGAGAAAGTTCATAGAAGATCTAGGGGTTGTTCCTTCCATTCGGGACCCTATAGAAATCTTCTGTGACAATCTAGGTGCTATAGCTCAAGCAAAGGAACCTAGATTGCATCAAAAAACCAAACACATTCACCGAAGGTATAACTACATTAGACATGAAGTTAAGAATGGTGAAATAAGTATTCACAAGGTTCATACAGATCAAAATTTGGCAGACCCATTCACGAAACCTTTACCCCAAACTAAGCATGAAAGTCATGCTAAGGGTATAGGACTCCGTTTTTCTAATGAATGGATTTGATTTATGTTTAATGTTTTATGAATATGAACTTATGTAAACGACAAGAATTATGTAATATATGTGACGTGATGTTTCATTCATAATTATTGTGTTTTATTAGCATGTTTAATCCTTGAATAATTTAGTTATTCTAAACATCCATAGTCGATCATAGTTGTGGGAGAAATTATGAAGTAAGACTAATATGAATTGGATTGGTTGACTTTTATAAGTAAAAGTAGCAAAAGGTTGCAACCAAATTCATAGGTACTTGTCAGTGAACAAGTATTGGACTTGACCCGTTTCAAGATCACTCCATGGATCATCATCATAAGTGATTCTTGAATAAAGGTATTATCATTGTATCCTTTGACCTGAGATACATATTTGGGACTCAAATGTAGAGTGTACTATGCTTTGATATGGTTTACTGTTGTTCTTGAAATACAGACAACCATAAAGGCCATACTCATGCATAGTACTAACTATATGAGGGGCGTATGTAGTCAAGACGGGATTTGTTCCTCTTATGTGTTGAGAGTTAGACATCTAAGGCGCCTGTTTGAAAGTTGAACATAAAATGAGAATGATTAAGATCCATGTCTCATGTTCAACATGATGTCTGTGACAAAGGGATAATTGATAGATAACCTTATACATCAATTAGAGCCTCGTGTTTTCTGAAGAATTGAATGTTGTTGAATGGCACAATGTCATGTGTTATTGGGGGCAGTAAAATGTTGCTAGACGTTTACCACTGTCGATATCATTCTATGATGCAACCTTGTGCAAGTGGGAGATTGTTAGTTCTATATGCCCAAGGATGATCATAAAATGATATTACTAATAATACATGATCCTATAGGGTCACACCCAACAACAAGTTTGACACCGATTGATCATTTAGAATGTTAAATTTGATTTAACATCAAATGATACTAAACTTGCAATTTAATCTTGTAGGTTATTATTATTTGAGGTAAATAATAATAAGTACAAAATTAAAAGGTTGATTAGTAATTCATATGTGATGAATTAATTAAGTAACAATTAAATTGTTTAAATTGTTAAACGATTTAATTGATTTATAAGTAAGCCTTTTATTTAATTTAATTAGTAAATTAAATAATATATATATATATATATATATATATATATATATATATATATATATATATATATATTGTTATATATATATATATATATATATATATATATATATATATATATATATATATATATGTATATATATATATAATTATACAATTAAGATTGTATATTTAGATGGTTTATTTATATATTTGATTATGGGTTAAATGTTATTCCATTAAAGAAATGAGAAGATGTATTATTTATAAACTTATAATTATCTAAGTTTTATAAATAATAACAACCCACTAGCACTTCATTAGTCATCATATAACTAGCCATATTGGAAGGAAAAGAATGCATTAAGAACTTAAAAGAAAAGGAAGATGCCTTGTGTCTTCTAGCTTTTGATTATAGAAATCAAATGGATCTTTCTTTTAAGCTAGTTGCATGTGCTTCTCTTTTGCTTTATGGGTGATATAGTGAACGATTTTGAGGGTGTCTAGATGATCATTCTTGCTTCAAAAATCAGCCAAAGAAACTATCTAATACCTCTCTTGATAGTTAGCAAAAATTGGTTTTTGGTTTCACAAGAAAAGGAGTTCTAACTTGCAAGTTGTGGAACTAGCATTCAAGGGTGTTCAAGCTTGTGGTGGATCAACTATAGAGGGATTCTAATTTGATTCCTAGCTATCAAAATCATCCAAACCAAACCCAAGAACAAAGGTTATGATCTTGAACTTAAACTATGTTTGTTCTTCATCTTATCTCTACATGCATGTAGCATGATCCTCTTGAAAATGGAATTTGTGTTCATGATTTTATGCTTCCGTTGCAAACTCTTGTTTTTGAAACTAACTACATGAACCATGATTTCCAACAGCTTATAGTTTAAATGTTTATAACTTTCGACATGCACCGTGTCTCGACATATACCCCCACCCCTTTTTTATTTACTTTTATTCAACAAATAAGTTATTATATGATTCAATTAATTTTAAGTAAACCCAAGCCCACATCATGACACCCAAAACCAAAAACTAAGATGATTATCACAAAAGAGGAAACTGACAGCAAGGCTGATTTCTGGACCCTCAACAAGATTTGCAATATTAGGTCAAGGAAAGATTGAAAATAAAATCCAATAACAATCATGGGTAAACTAGACCCAAGTACAATGTTACAGGGCCTGACCTCATGTCATTTTCTCTTTTCAAGAGTAAACGAAAAATCTCTAAAGTTGACTGATGCAATCAGTCCACCTACGGAACCACACATTAAAGAAATAATAATCGCTCAAAATGGGTTAAGAACTGAACTCTAAAATTTGGTATGGACAATATAGACTTCAAAAGTGAACTAAGGCCACAGGCCTTTTCCCTAAAAGATTTTTGTATAATTTAATGTGAATTTAACAAGACTGAAGACCAAAACTGACAAACCTGGACCAATTAGTGGAAATGGACAATCCCACATGACTTAGGATCTGAATCAATTCATAACCTTTTAAGAGAACAAACTAGACACAATTACCAATTCAGGGACATAAAATTCAATCCAATTGGACATTCACACGATTTTATATGAATTTACCAATTTAAGAATTAACAATCACACCATATGAAGGAAATGAGCAGCAACATTTCTGTCACAACTCAGCATAGCTTGACAAGATTGGTCCAAAAACCTAACTTCTGAAAGGAAATAAGTCAAGCCGTTTGGATGAGTTACACCAGACATGAAGATAAAGCTCGCATCCAAATATCAAACTCAAAGCATTAGCCAATTGAGAAATAAAAATCGTGCAACAAGGACAATGTGCACAGCTACAAATTCTGGTTCAGTCAAGGAGAAGACATTGAAAACCTGGCTTCCTAATGGAATTGGATCAAGCCCTCTGGATGAAACACATTATAAATGAGGATGGACTTTCCATCAAATTTTCAGACCTAAACTATGAACCATTTAGGAATTAAAAATCCCACAAGTTGACCTAGGTGTGCAGCAACCAATCTGTGGAGGTCGGATTGCACACACAAAAATCCAAACCAAAACATTGAACTGAGTCAAGACCTTTTGGTCGAGTATGGCTCATGACAAGGTTCTTCTCCACACAAAATTTCAGAACAATCCAGTGAACACACGATTTTACAAGAATTTCACAACTCAATTGGACACAGAAATCATACTCATGGAAATAGGGTTTAAAACCCTATAAAACGACCAAATAAGGTCTGGACCACAACTGATGAACTAAAATAGACATCGAGGCAAAACCATGGGCACTGGAATCACCTGATTTGGACACCGTATGATATTTCTACGAATTTTACAACATAGGATAGATTCCTGTCCGAAAATCAAACATCACAATTTCAATTTTAGTAAAGAAGAAAAGGGTTTTACCATAGATTTTCGTGTTCCAAAGGTTTAGGGAGGCATGATGGTCTTGAGACTCGATCACCACAGCTAAGGCTCCGGCCCTGGCTCCTTCTTTACTCCGGTTTGATGGCGGCGATCGGAAGAAACAAGAGAGAGGAGAGAGTGATGGAGGAGGGTTTTGGTGTAACAAGATCAAAGGTCTCCCCATTTTTCTCTGATACGTGACCCCAAGAATAGAAGAGGGATCTGATTTTTAACCTACTTAAATGTAAAATTCCGAAATGCCCTTACTTGTTTCATGCCTTAGAAAATTCAGCAATACTCATGAATTTTTCCTGATTTTCCCAAAGGCTTAACTTCTACTAGTGACATCTGAATTTTACAAAACTTATACATTTAGAAAGGTGAGAATAAGAGTTACAACTTTCTCCTACTGACTTAAGTCTGAATCTAATTAGAGTTTACGTTACAGACCCTCAAACATGGGCTATCAACCATTTTATTTGGTTAACTTTGACCTGTCATAACGTTTTCGTTTTAACTCCAAATGATATGAATCTTTTTCCTATCATCTTATCTCATCAAGATCTATAAAAGTCTTCTTGATGAATTTTTCTCAAATCCTAACAGATATTAATATATTAATTTTTAAAGTTTAACGATTAATCTTTTTATTTTTGTTAAAATAAATACTTAATTTGGAGAAAATAAAGAATCGGAAAACGGGTGTTACATTACAAGCCTTTGCGGACCCCAGTTGGTGTGCCGGTAAACCACACATGCTCCACCAACGTTCCAAAAAGTGCAATATGCAATTCCATGGATTAGCACCAATTCACATTTTTATCCTAAAGTAACTAGATTGGGATTTGTTTGAAGTTCTAGTACTTTCAATTATAGCATTATACTTTTAAGAGGCTTAGCGGTTCTATCAAACCCGTTCGGCTAACGACACTCGACTGGCCAGGAGAGCGGTGGGTAAGAGTGGATATCCATTAGACTAACATTTTATAGTCAGTCCCCTTATACCCTCTTTATAGGACAGTTTTGTGAATGAGGCCTACTTGCGGTAAGACTAACCAATTTTCTTATATATAAATAATTAACTTTTAATCATAAATATATAAGATATATTTTAATCTTATTAAAATATTTTAGAATTAATTATCTCATAATTTTCTCAAATTTTAAACAATTTTTCGAAAATTTATATTAATTCCTTAAGCTGATTTAATTGGTCTTTTAATTAACAATTAATTAAATTAATTAAATCTAAGATAGATATTATAAAATTAATCAAATTAATTTTTCTATCTTGGCCCCTATATGGTTCGAAATTTACATGCCAAAATTAAAGAGGTTCTAGTTATTTAATTAATCCAATTACCAAAATAACAACACACTAAATAAGGCAAGTAAATCAAGCAAATCAAGGGGGACCATGAGGGTGGCGGCTAGGGTTAGGAAACCCTAGCCATGATTTCGAAATTAGCCTCTTCTAAGGGTTTAAAATTTGCACAAAACCCTTAGGCACAAATAGTTCATGCAGTTTATATCAATCACAAGAAAACAGCATATGCTCTGATACCACTGAAGGGTTTTCTAGCAAACAATGAACACAAAAATTCCTATGGTTCACATGCAACCCTAGAAAGATCTATGTTTTCTTCTATGAAGATAATAAACTAATATCTAAAGGCCAACAATAATTTCTAAAGTTTAAATCAGAAGAACCAACCTTTGAATCTTGTTCTTGAAGCTAGCAGCAAAAGTATCCTGCCTCAGATGCAAGTCATACCCACAGCAATGGAGAAGACAGTCCAGCAGAGTAATCTTGGTTGAAGTTGGCGTGAATAATGGGGAGCCAGAGGGTTCCTTTTATAGCCTCCTAGGGTTACACCTGAAACCCTAAGGAGCCTCCAAGTGGGCAAGCCTGTTGACCACTTGGACCAGATCCCTAAACCCTAATTAGGGTTTTCGCCAACCCTAGAGAAGCCTCCAAGGGTGGCGCCAGTTTTGGGCCCTGGACTTCTCTTTACCAGTTATTCAACTATTGAATAAATACAAACTAGTCCTCACACTTTTAATTAATTAATTAATCACTAAATTAAATCCAATTAATTCTAGATTAAATCTCAATTAATTATTATAGTTTCTAATTAATATATTAACACTTAAATATATTAATAAACCATTTAATTAATTCTATTGATTTATTACACAATTAATAAATCAACATTTTACTCTACTGAACTCTATCCTGACCTCCAGCTATGAGGGCAACCCAAATGGACTTTGCTTCAATTAACAAGATAAATATAGTTGTAAAGTCATGGCTTAGACACCTAATCCAACAACAACGACATCGATCTCTCTCTCTCTCTCTCTCTCACAAATATATATATATATATATATATATATATATATATATATATATATATATATATATATATATATATATATATATATATATATATATATATATATATATACACACACACACGCGCGCCTTTGAAGTTTATACCTAAAAAATTGTACATAAATACATTACAAGATGAAAAAGGTGTGGATCCTGAAATGTTTAGATAAGATATGATTATGAAAGGAATGTTGATATCTTCAACCTCGTTGACTTAACTTTTTTAAGACATTTGTGTTTTAAGTTTTGAGAATATTGTTGTTAGATAAGTTAAATTGTCTCTCAAGTAATGATATTGTGTTGTTGATTCATTATATTAGTTGTATTTTATTACTTTATATTCCAATGAAATGAAAAAAAAAGGAATCGGACCTAATTTCTAAATATGAAATGTTTTATAGTAAAACATGTGTCGTACTTTTTTGGTGTTTAGTGACACGTTTTTGTTGGAATAGTGTCCAAGGTCATAACTAAATTAGTAAGGACTTTTCACTAATAGCATGGTCCTTTTTGGGTTGTCCTCAGTAGTCCAAATTGTATTATTGTTAACTAAAGAGAGAGAAATAAATAATTTATTAATTTATTGTATGATAATAAATTAATTAGAAAGTAGTTTGGAATTAATTAGAATTAATTGGAATTAATTGAAATTAATTGGAATTAATTTGGGATTAATAAAAAGTCCAGGGGTCAAATATTAATTGTTCAATAGTTGGGCAATGAATAATATTGGTTGGGGAGATAGGGAACGAAATTTTGAAGGGTTTATCTTCAAAATTCGTCCACCCTAATGCTAAAAGTGATAGGGTTTTGAATTTAAAGATAATGCAGATTAATTAACCAATTATCATTTATCCAGTTTGAATTCAAATAAGGTATATCTCTAAACACCCTTGAAAACTATAAATACCCTCTCCTGGTCCTCATAAGTCTACGCCACTTTCCAGAGCTCTCAATCCTCGAATTTTCTCTTCTCTCTTAAGCAGAATCTATAATCCTTCTCTAGGGCTTTATAGCGAGCTTTTCTAAAAATACCTAATTAACTTAATTGTTTGGACTTTTAGGTGTGAACCATTAGAGGTATTCTCTTTTGGGTACTACCTTCCTTGGCTTTGGATTTGATCTTCAAGAGTGTTCCTCAAGCAAATTGGTTTTGCTAAAGGTTGGTATTCTTAAACCTTCTTATAGTTGTAAATTATCATTAAGTAGCTTCCTTGTCGGTGTTTAGTAATTGTTACTAGCCTTAGATATTTTTGTATGTTTCCGCTGCCATGTTTGCTCATTCTAGGGTATAGAATGCTTATCAGGTTTATGTGTTAGTAAATGTCATTTTATTTGTAGTGTAAAAGTCTCACAAGAATACGATAAAGTACTAAGGAGCCACAAACTTTGTATCTCATCTTCAAACTTGATATTCATCCTTGCAAGGTGATTAATAAATCCTTAAAATGTATTCAAATGATCACTAATAGGAGTTTCATCATAGTATTTTAAGCTCATCATCTGCTAAAACAAGAACTTATTATTCTTAAATCTCAATTCAATCATATTATTGCTAAAGATTGTTCAACAAAGTACGAGCATGTGTCTCCCTTCTAATATGATTCAAAACATTATAATCAACCGATCATCAAATATACTAAATATCATGACCATGCAAAATATTCCACTTTGCATATGTGTTATATATTCTCATGTTTATCAATAGGAATCGCAGGATACTAGGAATCCTTCACATAAAGAATGTATTCTACCTTTCCTTTTCAAACATGATAATTAGAATAACTAAAAATGATCATTTTACTTGCTTTAACAATAACTAATGGCTTCGCTACCAATTTGACGGGAAAAGCATTACCACAAGAGTAAACACAAATGCGGAATTAAGCTTTATTTGACAAAACTTTACCAATCAGAATGAAACTATGAGGATGGAAAAAAGAGGAATTTCACAAATAAATATCAATTAGCCCATAAGTAATGGGTACGCAACTAATATGAGACATTAGATGTTTAGCATGGAAAAACTCAAACAAGAGTAAAAACCACATGATCACTTAGGCTGTGTTTGTTTACCTCTTAATTGCAAAATTAAGAGGCAACCACTTAATTTTAAGTTTAAGACTGTTTGATTACAACTTATTTTTTATCTCTTAAATAAAAAGTTATCTCTGTATGGTTAAGGGATAAAAACATATCTGATTAAAAAAGAGAAGGGAAATGTACGCATATGCCCTAATCCCGCCTCACACACACCGGCTCCTTTCTCCTTCTTCTCTTACAATCGCAACACAGGAGACTGCATTGCTGCTCCCTTTCATCTCTGACATCACTGTCATATGCTTTTCGGCATCCCTTCTATCTCCGACATCACCGCCGTCTGCTTTCCGGCATCGCCGCAATCTCCGACATCCAACTGTATCTTCTTCTCTTACGTTCTCGCCTCAAACCCGCCTCTACCAAAACAATCGAAAAAGCTTGCCTCCTTCTTCTCTTCCCGACGATCTTAACTCGTCTGACCGGTGACTTCTCTCACCGCCATACGTCGCCGTCGCCGTTGACCTTTCTAGTGTTATTCTCGCCGTTAGGCGACCGCATTCAACGCGTCTGTCTCCTTCTCTGTTGTTGTATTCGGATTTGGTATGTTTTTTGCCCTAAAGAACCTTTTTTTTCGATATCAGCATCTGGTAGTTATCTTGTTGTTGTTGCTGTTCATCTGCTGAATTCGTTTTTTGCCCTAAAAAGGGCATTTTCTGATGTTAATTTGCTGAAATGATGATGCACTTATACGAAATCTGAATCTGGTGTTAATATGTGATGTTCTTTGTTGTTGTTCATATGTGATGTTCATGTGTTTTCTGAAATCAGAATATGAGATTACAAGTCTGATGTTGTTCATGTGTAAACAAGTTGTTAATTTTTTGATTTGCAAAAATGTTGAAATGTTTTCCGATGGAAAGTTGTTGATTTGTTGATAGAAAAATCTTGTGTAAACAACTTGTTTTTTTATTTGATTTGATATACAGAAGGGTAAAATTGTCATTTTTATCATCCAGCACGACAATTATGAGGTTCCAACCAAACAGCATGTTAAATTCAGATCTTAAAAATTCAGACCTCTTAAACATTCAGATCTTAAAAATTAAGATTCTACCAAACACAGACTTAGGCCGCTTAAAATCCATTACCACCAACTATAAAGCAATACAAAGACTTTTCTAAATGTAACAGTGGCATGCAAATCATAAAGGATTCGAAGGTGAGAAAGGACGAACGCGGAGAGAGAGAGAGAGAGAGAGAGAGAGAGAGAGAGATTTTTTGGAACCACTTAATAAAACAAACCATTAAGGTTATAAAACTAAAAATAATAATAACTAGTGGGGCTCCGTGCTCCGCACGGGTTCCGGTGCAACAGTGCTTTGAGGGACAAGTTTTCACAAAAAAGCTTAATACGCAAGAAGCATAGCCGGATTCCTGTTTCTTATCTTCTTTATCCGTTGACTGTTCATCATCTTTTGTTCCAGAGGATTCATTAGCTGATGAGCTGGAGGATTCTGTGGATTCCGGCTTCCCAATCCCTAAAGTTTCTTTCACATGTATATGAGTAAATAACCATTTTACCCTTTTGTTTATAAAAGTTATTAAATAAAAATGAATGATCATTTAAAAAAAAGAATGGAACCTTTTCTGATGTAGCTTTAGTTTCAGTCCATGCACCATCCAGACGCTTGTAAAGCTGCTCAGTTGGTTGGTTCGTTCTGCATTAGCCAGTTCACAACTTTGCGAAAAATAGATTTTAAACAAAACATTAGACGTTTATAAAGAAAAGAGACAAATTGCAGGAAATACGAACGTAGTTTACTTTTTTTACCGTATATAGTGATATACCTTTTTTACCCATAATAACAATGTACTTGCATTTAATTACCATTATAGTAACTAATTTACATTTCTTTTCACATAATAGCAATATACTTACAATTCTTAACCCATTGCTTATGTTGGAAGTAAAATGAAAGTACGTTGCCTTTGTAGGTAAACAAATATAAGTACGTTGCTATTATTGATAAGAATTTTTGCCTACAATAAATAGAAAGATTTGTTATCGCATAAGATTTACGCCTCTTTAAAGCTTCACATGCAAGATCCTCATCTCCTATACCAAGCGCAAGTTGTTCTCTTTTGTACCTACAAAATTTAATTATAATAAATAAAAAAAGTTATATTTTCTTTAAAAAAGTCATAAACAGAAATTTTATGGTTACTCACGATTCAACAGTCTTCAGAAGCTTCCTCAGCAGCTTTATATTTGTTGTCCAACCGTTTTTGAGATCCCAAAACCTTCAAAATAAAAAAGACAAAAAAAAAATCAATTTTCTGAAACGATTTTAGTTTCATATCCAAATTTTATAAAAAATAAACGATTATGAATGTGTACGTGGCCTGTAGCTTGTCGCATCTTTATTAAATCATCATTCATTTCAATAAGGGCTTGCGATTTTGGTCCCTAAATCTTGTTCTGTCCCCGACCCAACAACTACACTATATATTATTAGATTTTGCATACAAGGGGCGAGAGTATATCGTTATTTCATGTAGGCACATGTTCTTTTATCCGTATTTCTGATTTGCGATAAAAACCCATATTACAAAGCATAATGCATGAGTGTCCAATAATACAAAGTTAGGGTATCAGATTGTAAATTGATCATTTTAATCATAATTTATCTTTAAAAAAATTGAATTAAATTACATGCTTGATAAAAATTGTATATTTTAACTGAAAAATGTCATACTGGTTTTGATTAATAATAAAAAAATTGTGGTCCCGAGTTTATTTTGTTAGTTTAAATGAAGGCGATTAGTATTTTATTTTGGATAAATAAGAAAATGATCATTGAAACAGAGATTTATTTCAACAATCCCATAATTTTAGTTTTGTTGCAAATAAAATATTTAATTATTACCGAATAGACCTTAATGGCAATGCGTCGATGATAGTCCATGGCAACAATGACGAACAAAATGTAATGGGCATCATATATATCATGGATGATTGCTCTCTGAGGAATCAGCATGAGACTAAGATATTCCTAAATATACAACAATTATTATTATTACAATCGTTTAGATTCACATCAGAATAAAGAATAAGAAACTTTTTGAGAAATTACCTGGTTGTTGGCTTTAGCGTTTATTATCTTGTGTTGACCAGAAAATTTGTATGCTTGTCTGTAATCGGCACATCAGACAATTTCCTACATGAATGAACTCAACCTTTTAATGGGGAATAAAAATGTAAAAACTCAGCATTTTATCCAGTGTAAATTTCATAAAAAGTTAAAAGAATTCCTTCTTTTGGAATATAACTTAATGTACCTACTGATTCCTTGAGGGGCAAAAACTTTAAAGGAGGCTTCAATGGCTTCTTTGTAATTATCTTCATCCGGTTCAACCGATTTTGCTTTTATTAAATCCTAAAAGCTCCAAAGTGCCATCCCCTTCTTCCAACATACAGACTTGATGGATTCCAATGTTTGACTTGCCTCTGCATTTGAAATAAAATAAACATTAAAAATTTGCATCATAAAGTGCTGTTGAGAAAAATGAAAGAATACAAAAACTTAAAATCGTAAAGGGCTCTTTCGGTAGATAACCACTCACCAGTTGTAAAACCCCCAAATCTCTTCGTTTCTGCTAATATCTATAATCAAGGAAGTTTTTTTTTATCAAACACACTCATGTTAATTTCATTCAGGTACATTTCAAAGACATCCTTTGGGACATGGGTGACACCAAGACCAACTACTTGGAGTGGTGTACCTTATGGTGTTGTACCAGCAGGAATTTGTTGGATTCCAGCACCGAAAAAGTACTCTGCACCATATACCACCACACTCGTGTGCCTTTTTTTATATAAAAAATTGTTAATTAATTAGAGAATACGAACTTCTGATACTAAATGGGGAGATTATGATGCGTAGTTACCATATGCCTTCAATGGCTTTGCCCAAGAATGACATGGACAACTGGCGAGCTAAGCCTCCGCTTAAAGCATACACGTGTAATCTCACATACGAAAAATACACATTATACAATTCAGTCAACTTTTAAAGGAAAACGAAAGTACAATGCTATAATTGGTTAGGTTGTCTAAGTAATGTTCTAATAAAAAGAAACAAAAAGTAGAATAATTTGATATTTCAGAAACAATACTTCTTTGTGGTGTTTCATTGGATTTAATTATTAGTATCCTCACCATAATACCATATGGTTACATTTGTTTGAGCGGAAACATTAAAAATGAGTAAAACCTGAAAGAAGGTAAGCCAAGAAACAAATTAAGTTTAAGAACAGAGTTTTAAAATGACATTAAAATTTGTAACCGTAGATAAGAATCAACCCATGAGCTCACACATGTTGTGATCTTTCAGATATAACATACCATCATAAGTTCAATTGTAATAATATATCAATTAAAAGTGGCATTTTTGTTGGGTTTCATTAGATCAGTCAAAAAATATACAAAAAAGGTTTTGAACCTGTATCATCAAAGTAATTTTGATACCTGAACATCATACATGAGCAAGGAAAAACCAACACCTGTTGATTTTGGATGCTAATAACAAAATGTTATTTCTGGTACATTAGCATCTCTTCGAATGTTAAGGTTGCTGACATGTACATCATAAGCCGAAGAAACGAAACTGGATCAAAATACCAAATATAGTGAATCAAGACTAATACTTTTAACTAAGTCATATGTGATGTACTTAATTGGATCAGGTTTGAACTAAAATAAAGATATAGGAATTAGATGAAGGCATTTCTAGAAGTCTCTGCAAAAAGCAAGATGCAATTCATTTATCTTTGATCTTTATTAAAAATATAATATAGTGATGTACAATCTTTGTTGGTCTTCCTAAGTACGTTGGGATTTCTATAAAATTCCAAGCACGTAAAACGATATTGGTTGCATTTAACCCTTTTTTAACTAAAGAAAAGTGAAAAAACCACATCAGGTGGAAACCTGCTATGATTTGGCATCCACTATAAAACTCAAAGTAAAAAACTCAAAAATTTTATCATAACCAATATTCTTTAGAATTAAAAATCCAAAAGATAAAATTTATAAATCTCACCTCCTACACAACCATTCCAAGCTTGCCATTGCAATTCCTCACCGCACCACCTATCGAGAATACCCAATCTGCAATATCAGATAAATGAAAAAGAAACATGGACTGAATATATTTATTAAAAGTTTGTGGCAATCTAACAAAAGATATTTTGGGAATACTAAATTTTTAGTGTTTGTATAACCAACTAACCTTCTTCTGCTTAGGATATGTTATGATTAGGGCACAAATCACATGTTTTTGGAGAGCAGAGACGGAAATCAAAAAACAATACATGTCGGATGACTGGAAATTAGAAATCAGACGTATTGGCTACCTGATGCGACTTTGTTGCTGAAATCGGAAGCACCGATATAGCACACTCGCACATCGATGGACGATGATCGGAATTCGTAACTGCCTAACCGGTAACTCAGAAGTAAGAACTAAAAAGCACTGGTGGGTGGGCGGTGGGCGGTGTCACAGCACCATACGGCAGACGCCAGTCGGCAAGGGGAAAGCGGGATAAGAATTCGAGTAAGAACGAAAGGATACAAAGGAATTAGGGTTGAATAACTTTAAACTGGAATGCGTGAATCATAAATTCGTAAAGCCGTAAACGCAATCTCCGTGTAAATAGCTGGCGATTCAGTCGATCAGAGTAGAAACGGCAATCGATTAGCAAGAGGGTCAATCACCGGCGGATCTTCCACCACAACCTTCCGCTTATCGTCCATATTCATAGAAATTAAATTGCTGTTGTCATCGACAACTCCGACGTTATGTGTGAATGCCTTATGACGTTGCAAATCCTAATTCGCCGGCGATGATGATGCTGTATTACATAGCGATTTTTTTTTATCGGAGGAAAGGGTCTTCTGAAGAAGACGACGCAAACTCGACAAAGAGCATTTGGTTGGAAGAGAAAAACAACCGGAGACCATGTAACAGGTGGTTGGCCGATGGGTATTCACCACAGCGGCACAACACGCAGCACAACGACGAAGCAAAGAAGATGAAGCGGCAAGAATAGCAGAAGAAGTAAGCCTCAGTAAACACGTGTTCAAGAGATATTTAGAGAATCGATAAGAGGCTGGTAAAACCAGACCCGAAAAAAAGGATGCCAAAACCCGACCCGAGAATCCGCGTGACAACCCGGAAAAAGAAAGGTTCATGTAACGTTTCTCAAAATTACGCTTTTTAATTAATAGTATAATAAGAATGGAGAAAAGGTCTTTCTACTTGGAGTTAACTAGAAAAGTTAACGGTGTTAACCAAGAGGACCATTGTGATCGAATTTCAATTCATGAGGAGTAGTATCAATCTTTTTAAAGTTGTATCAAAACTATAGAAGAATGAGGGGCCAAAAGAGTAATTTACTCATAAAATAATTTAGCCACTAAAGCATTCATACCAAGTAATCTTTTTCAGAACAGTATCTTAGTGTTTCTATGATCGTGACTATTTTTCATTTGGCAAGAATAGAATAGGATAACCATCAAACTGATTTATACTTTTAGTAACACTCCCAACACGTAATTTTCACTATTTCTAGCTACCATATTTTCTTTTCAAAAGTACAATCAAAATTACTAAGATAGATGGGACATGAATGACCACCCCATGTGATATGGTGATCATTTTACTTGTTGTCACCATTATTCCATGTTCCATTCTTCCGTCATGGATTAGGCACTGTAACCAACAGTCGCAGGATTCCATTGCCCCATGTTAAACGAGCTACATGTTGCTTTTGAAGCTCCATCCATGGCTTCCTTCGTAACACCATTGTTGCACATGTTAGCAAATGTTCTTGAATGTTTCATGCCATATTGAGTCAATGATCCGCAGTGTGTCTCGAATGTTCGAATCTGAATCAATGCAATTTTCAAAAAGTTTATAACCAACCAAAAACAAAGCAAAATGATGGTTATATGAACACGAAAGATCAAGTTTCTTGATCACCATGGATTTAAGACACTCCCAATCGTCCACAAGGACCGATCCTGCAACTCTCGCTGATCCTTTTTCTTGGTTAAGTAACTGGCCTTTGATCGTGTCGACACTGCTGTCCACATGCGCCCTGTGCATAGTTATTTCCTTGATTTGCTTGAGTAGTTCAATCTTCTGTTGTGGTTCTCCTGTTGACTTCTCATACTGTAAAATATGCAATTAACTCAATTTCTATTAAAAAATAAATTAATGCAAGTGTGGTGGATATTTCGATAAGTGTATATATATACCGTTTTCCACATTGAATAAAGATCAGCAGCCCTTTGGTCGACAACGCCCATGAAGCCTAGAGATTGGATTGAATTCGAGGTTAAGTTCGAAGTCCCAGCACCTTGATAAACCGAAACAGTCTTGTTGCTTATCCATTGTGTACCATATTGCATCACATGAGATCCCTCTTCTGAGTTGTTATTTAAAGTCCTTATCTTCACCTAAAAACATTTTATGCGAATGTGTCATGAATGCTTGTATCGTACTTGACACACTTGAACGACCACTGATATTAATTAAACAAAGAAAAACCCTATACCAACCGTTGAGTACTGTTGTTGCAATGTTTCAATCTTCAAATCTTTAACGTCACTAAAAGAACATAGTCGTAAAACAAGATTGTTAATGACCATATCCAACAACATAACCAAATTAATCATTGTGACGGTGATGCGTGATAACATCTTGCTAAAGCTACACGGAGTGAAAATGTACCTGTCTTCCATCCATGAGACACTATACAAGTCACCTAAACAAGTATGGAACTCTGGAGGTGGCGGAGGGGTCATGTCGGGACAATATGTGCCCCAACTACTTTCGTTTGCATTCGATGCAGTTGTCACGTAAATGTTCATATCTTCGGCCAACAGACCTTCAAAAATACTTCCACTTTCGCATGATTCGATATATATCACCTATTTTTGACACTAAAACGATTAATTTCATCCTCAAGATCAATGTTCATACATAAATCAAGAAGAAAATGCATCTTACCATCTCACCGTAGGTACCACTCGCGTTCTTCGTGTTCAAAACCTCAATGAAATCATTCGCATAAAGGGGAGGCAGGTTCGGCATACCTATGTTGATTAACTCGAGAATTATTTAGTGATACATAAATAATTCAACATTCAAGAACAAAATCAAATTGTTGAAACGCATACCGAGAAGTCCAGGGGCGCCATGATCAGAGTAAAAAACAAAGATCTTATCTCCAGGTTTGCTCGCTACAACTTTCCCGCTTCCACCTGTCAATGCCGAGGCATTGCCCAGAAGCACCGCATAGAAATTGGCGGCTGTCACGTATTCTCCATTGTAATCCTAACAGAGTGTGTGAAATTTAGAAACAGAATTATTATATATTGTTGTTATAAACATTATGCAACAATTTGCCGTGGTATATAACACTACTTCGCATACCTTTGGCACACCAGCGTAAACATCAGAGCCGTTTGGACTGTTAATTATGACACCAGGCCTTGGGTTCATGGTGTTATTCGCAATGTCATCGTACATGAACACGATTATATTTTCATCTTTCAATCCACCCCGTTTCAGTATTTGGTATGCATGGCAGACATCCGCCTGAAAGGCATTACAATTTTTATTTCATGTGTGCCGTTTATTACAAGCAAAGTTAACTAGTGAATGAAAATTCAAGGAAATTAAACACACACCTGATGGCGATAGTTGTAGTACCCACGTGAACCAGCTACTAGAACAGCCCATTTTATGCTATTGTCGGATGCTACATCGTTAGTCGAAGTGAACAGACTACGGGTAGCTTGGGAGAGTTGTACTGTGAGAAGAGTTAGTAGTAACGAGGCAAAATGCAAGGAAGCCATATTGAGAGAACATGATGGCTTCGTGTATTTATACTATGCAAATGCTAAGGAAAATTAACTCTGTATGGGTTGGTTACTGAGCAAAAAATTACACTTGTCGCTAACTTGTTTGGCAGTTCTGAGAGGCCACACATTACGTGACAAGAATGCAAGAAGAAACATTATATGTGAGAAAGAATGATTTGTAATATATTGATAATCATTTGTTCCGATGATATCAATGCCCAAAAGGCGAGTATGATAGTCTTTTTGGAATATGTGATCGACTATAAATCCACAGGTTCGATCCGAGAGATAGTACCAATTGCTGGAAAAAATGGGGTCGTTGCGTGTCTTTTCCAAGCGGTACATGCGAAGACTTTTGTGATATCTTGTCCTTAAGCAGAAATCGGATAAATAAATAGGGTCGTTGCGTGTCTTATTTTGTCCTCCATAAGACGGTCGACATTTTGATATATTAATGTCCATAAGCAGAAATCAGATAAATAAATGACTAATCGTTAAAGCATGATGTTGAAATAGAAAATAGGTGATGACAGGAAATTGTCCCACATAAACTAGAAATAGGATAACAACCGGCACTCGGCACAGCTACCATCGCTATATCTTTTTTTAGAATGATAAATCTATCATATCCTGCTTTTTTTAGAACAGCAAATCTATTCTATCCTATTCCTGAATCCACCTATGTCTCTAACAATACTTGAACCCTCAACCTCAAAAAGGGAGGGCGACGCCTTTACTACTTGACGAAGAGGTCATTGGCTACCATCGCAACATACTTGTCGCTATAGATGCCTTTTGTCGCCGGGATACATGTTTCCGCCATATGTCAACCTGTAACAGTGATATCTCATCTCCAAATCTATTTATTATTTTGAAAATAAAAGATTTAATAAGAACTATATCCACGACTGACGACGCCTAGTAATATCAAGTATTTTAGTCGTCGTTGAGTCCTATTCTGAGTGAATAATATCTTGTAAACTGTCATATTACTCACTTTTCGTGTCTAGTGCTTGTATGTGAAAAACGATATAAAACACGGGTTAAATGCGTACAAAACGAAGAAGTTTAGAATGAAGTCCACTTTCAGACGAAAAGACACGCACGCCGCGAACTGAAGAGCACGCGCGTCGCGGAAAGTCAGTGAATGGATGATGAGTTTGACATTTGAAAAGCGAATATCGGGGTTACAGATAAGAGGCTGCGCCGCGGTTTTCACCCTTGCGCGACGCGACCAGTCAGATTTCGCAACTATAAATAGAGGCATCTAGTTCGAGTTTCGGGAGCGAAGAACTGACCCAAAGGTGGAACATAGGCTTATGATGTTCTTAGTTATAGATTAAATTAGAGAAAACATAGATCCTTAGGTTGCAGGTGAACTTAAGAGTTTTAAGTTTATTTGTCTGCCTATTCTCCATCAAGTAGCTCCTTACTAGCTTCTCCTACTACCATATACTATGCTTCAGTGGTTGAAAGAGCTACACTCTTCTTGTGACACCCCATTTCTACTGTTTGCAAATACTATGGTTTTTCATAAATTTCATGAATACAAAAAAATTACGGTTTATCAAAAACCGATTATTTACATGTTTAAAACTGTGGGTGTACAAATGTATATCAAAATTAACCATAGTAAGCAATTAAGGATTAAACCTTGTGTCCAAGATAGGAGCTAACTCGAGCTCCACTCCGGCCAAACTTCATCCCGTTTATAGCAATTCATTTTAACCTGGAATACATGGCAAAACATAGAATACGTAAGACAAAAATGTCTCGTGAGTTACATGAGTTTTAGACTCAAACCTTTAACTTCTTTTTCCAACTTTTATAAAATTTATATCATAAAACTACTACCAAAATTTTATAGTAGTAACATACCATAGCTCCTTACTTTTCAAAATCATTACATATCATACCTTGCAAAAATATCTTCTTTCAAAACTTTATATTAGCATCATACTATAACTCCATACTTCTCAAAAATCATTTCATGATATAATTTTCAAAAATAGTTTCTTACTTACTTTCTTGGACTGGTTTTATAAGCTTGCTGAATTTTTATACTTAGGGCTTTAATCACCATAGGTGATACCCCAAGTCTCTATGGCTAGAAAGAACGGATCAATCCTCACCATAGAAGTGCTGAGGCGATCTACTTCGCGATGGGGCTTGTCCCCAGTAGACCCCTTACCTAACACGGGTAGGTTGGAACATAGTTCCCTTACTAACGTTGCTTGCTACAATTACCAGTCATATAAAAACTTGCTACTTGCATGAACATTTCTCATAAACATATAACTTGTGGCTAGGTGCCAGACTACATCATTTTATGTCTTTATGGCTAGATGCCAAATATATCATTTTCGTTTCACATAAACCATATGTTTAAACATATCTTTAAAATATACTAAGTTTTGTTTCAAAACATACTTCTCAACATCTTATGGCTATATGCCATTTATACTTGAAAACATATATAACTTGTAATCAAAATATACTTGCACATAATTGGTTTATAGACCAACATACTTCCACACAATTGGCTCATAGACCAAAACATAACTTCAAATATAACAATATACTTTCACAAACAAGTTAGAAATAACACTTTTGCATAAAATTTCACATATAGGAATTTTATAAGAAATATTGAAAATACTTACTTGCCATGTACCCCAGAATGGGTAAAAAAATACTGCATGTACTCACCTCATGTATTGCTAGAAGATTGACTACAAGTTCCTTGTATTTATACGCTTTTGTGATTAAATAATCACTTGGCATGAACCTATAATTAACATGTTATACATTAACATCCATGCTAACTGATTCTATAACTCATTAGAGTCCTTATAATACTATCTTGAATCATAATAAGTATATAACTTTAAAATGACCAACTTTAGTTAAACCGTATTTTATACGTATTTTACTACAGTACCCTCGGGGGTCGTATTTCGATTCCGACAATTTTTTATGAAGTTTCATAACATATTAGACCTATGTTTAAAATTTGAGGTCAATCGGACAAATGTAGCATCAAGTTTCAAAAATAAACCAAGCCTTAACAGGAAGCAGGAGAAATTTGGCTATTTTTCCCCTGGCGCAGGATCGCGTCCCTACGGGGGTGTAGATCGCGACCCTACGGGGTCTGCAGCAACCAGAAATGGTCATTTTTATGGTATAAATTCTCATTTTCCCATTTTAAGCTCTTAATGCACGACTTAATCACTAGGGATTGTTCCAAGAGCAAAACCATTCATTTTTTTCCAGTTTCTAACCATTGAAATCATAGATTTAAATTATTTTTCAAACATTTCCGTTTTTGCATTTTTGATTCAAAAACCAAAATTGTCCAATATTAAGCACTTCTACTGCTTTGTTTTAACAATTACCACATATAGGACTTATCAAAACCCCTTAGAATTAATTTGATCATGTAAAAATGAATTCTAAGGCTTTTGACAAATTTCCAATTTTTCAACAATAGCAACATACTTTGATGATTTTTAAGATATGTTCTTAATACTTGACTTAATTGGTTTAGGGTCATTTCCAGGCCCTAAATACCAACTTGTACTAAATTTTCAGCTTCAAAATCATCAAATCATCTTTATAAATTTGGAAATTCTTCCAAAAACACCATTTTTCACCAAAAACCATTGTATTAAATTTTCAAGCTTAAGAACTGATTTCTTACTTCTTTTATGTCATATTTGACTTAACAAAACTATTAGAACTATATGAAATCAGTTTCAACTCATTAACCTATTTCTAGGGTTCTTGAGCTAAAAACTCATTTCATCATTTTTTTGGGATTAAATCTTCAATTTCATTGAATTACTTGTCAATACAAGTTTCTTTTATCATTTCTAACCTATTAAACTCATTAGAATCACTGGAAATTACTTGATCATACCAACCCGTGGCATGATGTTCTTGAACCAAAATCATCTTTTCTTGATTTTTCAACATATTCAATTACTAGAACATGTTTAGTTGATGATTTTGGGCAAGATAAGTTAGATGATTACATTAGAATCATGATTTCTAGAAAATTCAGAAATCAAAATATAATTCCCGTTCAAGGTTTGGAGCTTAGAACTTGAAAACCTTACCTAGTGTAGCTTGGAATCACTAATTCCAAGTGTGTAGCTTCAATTCTTGCAAGTTGATCAAAGCTTCTTCTCCTTCCCGTGCCCTCTCTCGTTCTCTCTAGAATTCTCTTCAGAATTTATGATCATTAATGAGTTATTTTCTCATTTTTATATTTTCCATATTTACAGTTTTAGTCCCTGAACTTTCATTCCTTGGACTTTTGACACCAACATTGAGTTTGGCCACATAATGCTATAATTTCTTACATTTTTAGTCCAAACTAGAATTATACTTTTATAATAATTCTTGTATATGGTCAAATGACCAAATTACCCTTCTCATGGTAAAATGACTAATTTACCCTTACAAACATACTTTCTCATAAAATATACATAAAACTTTAAATTATACACATCTAGTTTTACAGATTTATATTATTAAATTTGGGTCGTTACACTTCTGCAGTCTTGGACATCAACTAATTGATGTTCCTCTAATTGTGAAGACATAACCAGTCGTGCTTTTCCCTGAATCCGCATAACCCCCAGATCTGCATCGGTAAAACCCTCAAGGACCACCTTCTGCCTTTTGTAAAAACTAATGTTTCTTCTGACGTTCCCTTCAAGAAGCGGAGCAGCCACTTGACTTCTTCCCAATGCTCTTTTCCCGGATTTGACATAAATATGCTGATGACTCCTACTGCATGTGCAATGTCTAGCCTCGTGCACACCATAGCGTACATCAGACTGCCAACTGCAGATGCATACGGAACCTTAGCCATTTCTTCCTTATCTCTACCCGTCTTTGGGGCTTGTTATTTTGAAAGCTTTAAGTGGCGTCCAAGTGGGGTGCTTCGGACCTTAGCACTTGTCATGTTGAACTTCTCTAAAATTTTCAGGATGTACTTCTCCTGAGAAAGTTTGATCTCCCCCGAAGTTCGTTTTTCTGACAATGCTCATGCCTAGGATTTTCTTAACAGGTCTGAGGTCCTTCATCTTGAATTCCTTGGACAACTGTTGTTTCAGCCTGTTGATCTCCTGTATGTCAGCACCCGCCACTCACATATCATCAACATAGAGAAGCAGGATGATGTATGAGGTCTTGAGTTGCTTCCGTAACATCAGTGATCGCTATCGCTTCTCCGGAACCCATTTCTCTTCATGAAGTCACCATCGTATTGGAGTTTTCTTCAATCCGTACAGGCTTTTCTTTAAACGGCACACTAGGTTTTTCTTCCCAACGATCTCAAAACCTTCTGGTTGCACCATATAGATGTCTTCTCCAGGTCGCCATGTAAGAACACAGTCTTGACATCTAGCTGCTCTAGGTAGAGATTCTCGGATGCTACGATCCCAAGCACCATTCGGATAGTGGTCATCTTCACGGCTGGAGAGAATATCTCGTTGTAATTAACACTCTTCTTTTGTTGGAACCCCTTGACCACTAATCGTGCTTTTTATCTCTTGCTCTTTTCAACCGACCTGCCAAATCAAGATCACTAAATAACGCCTCACCTGCCTGATTAGATTGTGGCTTCGCAATAATTTCCGGACCAATCTCAGGTTTGCATGTCACAGTCTATGAAGAACCGTATACACATTCATGATGAAATAACAACAAACATAATTAGAATAATAAAATCTAAGAGATCTATTCCACACAAGTTCAGAGTATCTCATACATGTTATTCATGTTTCGGGTAGCATTTAGCATTTCAAACACGCTATTCTACCAAACCAATACTTAATATCACACATAATAATATTTGTCCACACCTAAGCAATGAGACACAGTAACCTACTACGTATTATATTATCTAACAATTCTGGATGTAAGAATTGTATCTTTATTATTCTAATAACTTTATGTATTGTTTAAATAATTTGAAGATATTTTTAAAAGAAAAGGGTTCTCATCCTACATGTTAAGACACTACAAGCTTTGGCTTCCCTTTTAACGGGTACGAGGTTCAATACTATACCACCCTTTTTTTGGTACGTAGGTTGCAAAACTCGGATTCGGCCTACCCCCTATCCAGCTGCCCAAATATGGACCCAAGTTTGCCCCTACCATTGTTCCTTTATTACATATTTGGCCCAATTTTTATTTATTTTTTTACGGATCCAAACTTTCTTTATAAATTTTTCACAATTTACATTATCGTAGTTTCTTTAAAAAAATATATTTTTTTAACTTGTTTATATATTTTCGTAAAACGATCCAAATTATGCAAACGGGTTTCGTGCTAACTCTATGGTCCTAAGTTGGATATTGAATTCGTTAAACAAGAACATAGTTGACAGTGTTCTTTTTCTTCAAACGGCTTGTGAGATGTGGAATGAATTACATAATCGATATGAGCAATCAAATGACACTTTACTATATCAAATTCAACAACAATTATATTCAAGAGGATCTAAATATTTCTCGTCTTATTTTAGAAAATTAAGTAAGATATTGGATGAGTTGAGTATTGTTCAAGGTATTCCAGCCTATTCTTGTACATTTGTTGTTACAATCTAAAAATTTATAAAAGATCCATGCATTATTCAACTATTAGTAAATGTTTTTGAGGTCAAATACTTATGATGAAGTCATTAGTTACAGTTTCGACAATTTGTTCTTTGGTAATTTCAAATTAGCAAATCGATAGGAATACACTAAATGTAATGTTCATAATGTTACAACTATGACTACTCCTACTATTTCAACAGTTGAATATGAGCATCTCCTTCAACTTCTTATTACCAACACTATTACTCGAACTTCCTCATTAAATCGGGTAAATTCTTCCATTGCTGAAGGGTCATGGGCTAATGGAGGTACATCATTCTCCTTTGTCATTTTTCTTCAAATGTCTATAAGTCTTCTTTATTTTTACATCTGCATCAATCATGGATTATGAATACGGGTGCTACTGATCACATTTATTCTAATAGTTTATTTTCTTGGCCATGAAAAAAATCATTCAGTCAGTTCAAATTGGTCTTCTTGATGGCCATTCTGCTTTTGTAACATTTATTGGTGATGTCAAACTTCATGATAACATTGTTCTACATGATGTTTTATATATGCCCTGTTTCAAATATAACTTGTTTTCCATCATAGTACTCACTTCTCAACATTGTTCTACATGATGTTTTATATATGCCCAGTTTCAAATATAACTTGTTTTCCATCATAGTACTCACTTCTCAACTTTGCACCTTGATTCTTTTCACTGATAAAAAACGTCTAATGCAGAACCCCTCATTGAAGAATAGATTAGCCCTTGACATTTTGGGGAAAAAAATCACTAACCTTTTATTTTCGATCATAGAGCCCTTTAAAGCAAGGTTGTTAAGATCGAGATCTTACCCAAGATCGTTTTAAGCTTTGCAAGATCGTGATCGTAAGATCGGGATCGAGATCTTAGGATCCTACCATTGAAGTAGTCTTTAAATTTACTCTCAATGTCATATTTTATGTAGTACATGTTATAACTTAATTTCTACTAAAACATTGATGGTAGAATCGAAGTTAACTTCTTAAGCATGGATTATGGTTCTTTTAGTTCGAAACCGCAAAAATTTGAATGAAAACATCTTTGGTAGAAAAATAAACAAGTTCACCATCATCATACACAAGTAGAGGTGGGATCGGATCGTATTAAGATCTTAATATCTTACTTAGGATCCTAATATCCTAGTATAGATCTTGCTTCAGATAGATCCTACTGTGATCGAGATCGTTTTTCAGTCGAAGGATCTTAAAATCGTAAGATCTTAATATCAAGATCGGGATCTTAACAACCATGCTTTAAAGTAGTATTTCTTTCAAGATTTATTTTCCTGTTTGTTCATCTTGTTTCAATGTTGATGTAATAAAACCATAATGTAATACTCTATTATGGTATACAAGATTTGGGCATCTTCTTTTACAAAAGCATAAACATCTTTCACTCATTTCTAGCCTTCTTCTCATACACTTGATTCTTATTCTATTTGTGCTGACCTAATCAGCATCACTTATCTTTTCCCAAAATCATTACTTGCACCAATAAACCTCTTGAACTTGTACATGTAGACATATGGGGTCCCTATAAACACATTCCGCATGTATCTCATTACAATTACATATGATTATAACATACACACCGATCCATTTGTTAAATCACAAAAGTTATACCGTTATGTTAATTAAGGGGTTTGTTGAATTAGTCAAGACTTAATTTTCAAAAACAGTGAAAGAAGAATCAATAATATTATTTATTATATAACATTGAGGCCTTGGTTTAATGTAATTATTTATAAAGCAAAATTAAAGCTTGTAAACCCACATTTTAACGTCACACACAAACCACTTGTATAACATCCAATATTCAACAACCTGAAATTTGCGAAATCACAATTAACCACAAGTCTATTAAAGAAAATCCGAATTATTTGTTTCCATACACTTAACTGTTTTAATCATGAGCAAGAGGTTGTTAAAGAAAACACCAAAAAAAACAACCAAACCCAAAACTTCAAAAGCCAAAAAACGTCTGAAGCTAATAAAGTGATTCACTGAAACCATTCAGACCAATTAACGTGTTCTTTTTTCATAAAAGCTTCATCTCATTTGGACAATTCCAGCACTGATCAGCTTCTGAATCTTGTTCATCACCGAAGGATTCTTCATGTGATCCTGTGCTGCTTTTGGGTTCTCTTGAAGATCCTTCAACACCTGTTCAAATATGCCACGTGTCATTATAAAAGTCAAACAAATAAAATAAATTAAAATTAGAAAAGAAACATACCTGCGCCATCACTGGATCCGTAAGAATGTTCTGGATTTCCGGGTCTTGCATAGCCTTTGCCTGGAAACAAAACAAGCATCGTAGCAAGGTTAATTTACGGTTTTGGTCCCTGAAGAAATACCTATTGACCAATTGTTTACATAATTTCATGAAAATTGTTATTTATGTATTTGTCCCACATTCACGTAATGGTTTTTACGAAGTTACTTTTCTGACAGTTACACCTGAAATTGCTTCGGATTTTGCAAAACTGCTTCTTTTTTTGAGAAAATAAACGTGGAAAACATTTATTTTCAGAAAATACAAATAAAAAACATTATTCTATGAATCCCTCGTGTTTTGTGAATTCTGAGAGAATCCTACATTTTTTGTGAAAACATATTTGCAAATTCTGTCGTATTTTGCAAAATATGAAAAACATAAGTCTATATTCTATAAATCCCTCAAATTTCACAAAATACAAATGAAATATTGCAGATTTCTTTTTTTTTTTTTTGCCAGTTCTTTCCTATTTTGAAAAATATCAAAAGAATTTTGCAAAATTCAGCCATAGTTTGTAGAGGGGACCACTCATAAAGCAATGTCACAAATAAAACTACTTTTTTGTACATTTTGCAAAATAGGTAATTATTTTGCAATACTTTACAAAAAAGACACCTCTCATTTGGTCATTTCAGTTATCAACCCTTCAACTGAATTATCATTTTCATGACTTCAACTAAACGGTTGTTAACTTAAACAACCCCGGGATAAAAAAAAATGTTTTAAACAACAAAACAAGGACCAAAAAACAAAAAATATTCTTTTCGGACCATATCCAAAAAAGGTTACACAACAGAAGGACCAAAACTATAAATGGGAATCAAACCTGTCTCTCTTTCAGCTCATCTGGTGTGAGATCACCTCGGCTGGCACGGTTAATTTGTTGAACACAGCTGAAAGTGAAAAAAAACAAACAAAATTAAAAAAATAAGACAACCAAAACTAAATTAAGCAGAATAAATTGTGATTATTTATTAAAATATACCTCCTGACACCCTCTAGCAACTCTGGGTTTTGAGGGTCATGTTTTAATCCCTCTTGGTATGTCTCTAAAGCTTTATCAAATTCCTTCATGAAAAACTGGATTGCACCTTTTCTTGTGTACCCTTTTGAGAATTTTGGATCAATTTCTATGCATTTTTCCGCATCTTTTAAACCTTCTGGCATTGCACCGAGTTTTGTGTAACAAGCAGCTCTGTTACTGTATGCCTATAAAATGGAAACCATTATTATGAACATTTGCAAAGTATATTAAAGATGGAAGGAAAAAGAAATTTGTGGGAAATAGCAACATACTTTGATCTTTCTATAGATATAAACAATGCACTCTTATTTTTTATCCATAATAGTAATATGTTCATATTTATTGACCTATAGTAGTAATGTACTTGCATTTCTTTACTGATAATAACATTATGTAAACTGAAACTTGTAAGCTTTTTACTAGTTTCAAGTTATTTAGAAATGTAGGTATTAAGGGTACACAAATATAAGTATGAAGGATATAGCATTGTACTTCACTTCTTTTAATTCAATATAAACATTGTACCTTTATCTTTTATCGATAGTAGCAATGTACCGATATTTATTTACCAATAATAGCAGCATAGTTATGTTTTTTTATCAATGATAGCAATATGTAAACCCATAACAGCAATGTACTTGCGTTTACTTACACATGATAGCAATGTACTTGTAACTATTTATCTATAATAGCACCTTATTTATGTCAATAAACCTGGTAGGCATTTTACAAGTTTCAGGCTATTTATTGCTATTATTGGTAAAGAAATGTTAGTACATTGCCATTAAGGGTAGGTAATTGTAAGTATGTTGCTATTATGTGTAAAATTAGAATGCATTCATGAAAGTAATATTGTTCTATTGTATGTAACTATGTAAGTACCTTTGCATCTTTGGGATTTCTTCTCAAAGCTTCTGTGTAGTGCTTGATAGCATCGGGGTATTTCTGCTCTTTGAAACATTCATTTCCTGATACACATTTTGTAACAGGTTAATTACTTATCCATAATAGCAACCAACTTACACTTGATATATAAAAAGCTGACCTTTTTCACGCTCTTTTTCAGCAAGTTCAGGGTTATAATACTCTTGTTGCTCAAGTTCCTTCTTTGCTCTCTCTGCATCATTCAGTTTCTTCAATGTGTCAGGGTTGCGATGTTCTGTAAGAGCTTTTTGGAAGGTCTCAATTGCAGGTTCAAAGTCTTTGGAGGTTTTTGCCATTTTAACCAAAGCAGTTCCTTTTCTTGTTAATGCCCTTGCAACCATCTTGTAATCTGAACGAAGCTCTCTTCCTCTTTCCACTGCCTTTTCACAATCTTTGATGCATTCATCATACTATAGAAAACAAAGGCTTAAAGCTTAGATCGTAGTAAAATGGTGTAAAGCAAAGAAAATATGATTGTCTGACAAAGATATTATATGCGCATTAGGTGTTGACTGAAGTAAAACAAGTCCATACCTTTCCCATTTCCAAATACACTGCAGCTCGATTTGTAAGGAATGAAATATCGCCATCATCCAGTTCAAAAGCTTTTGAATAGTGTGAAATCGCAGTCTCAAAATCCTTCTTCTTGTAAGCAGCATTACCTGCCTCTTTCTCCTTTTGCGCCTGTGCTTTCTTCTCTTTAATCTCTTTCTCCTCGTCATTTACCTCCATCGGTTCTGGCTCAGGTTCCGGCTCTCGCTTCTTCTCCTTCACCGACTCTGTTTCATCAGCAGGACGTTTCCTCTCCTTGGGTGGAGAATCCGGCATCTCCATATCATCTCCTGGCATATGAGTTTGCATCTTAACGTTCAACAACACACTAAGCGCTTGCATAACTCTCTGATCCTTCAAGTACAAATTCAAATTGCTAGGGTTCCTTTGAAGATCCTTCATCATGTTAACAAAATCCGGCTGTTGCATATACAATCGTGTAGCCGGATCAGCCGTAAGCTTCGCCCACATATCCGGCCCAAAAGCATCTCCAAACAGGTTATTCGGCGGTGGACGTGACCGAGAAGAGGCCGACGCAGCCGCCTGAGCTGACTGAGCGTCCGCGAGTCCAGATTTCAAAGTTTCATTATTAGGATCAACTTCAAGCCCTCTCTTATAAGCCGAAACAGCGTCTTCGTATTGATGCAAGCCATGATGAGCCGCACCGAGCCGTGAGTAGCCTTTGGACCAGTCCGGTTTCAGATCGACAGTCTTTTTAGCATCTGTGAGAGCATCGGAATATTGATTCAGGGAAGCGTAAGCCGCAGATCGGTTGGAATAAAGGACGTGGTTGGTAGGGGCGAGGCTGATGGCGTCAGTGAAGTGACGGATAGCTTCGGTGTAGTTTCCGGCGGAGAACGCGGCGTTGCCTTTGGCCTTCGCTTCGTCGGCCATTTGTAATCGTCACCGGCGGTATACGAGTGTTTGCAATTTGCTTTCGTCGGGAGACTTGACTTCGATTTAGCCGATTAGATAGAGAAATTAGGGTTTATAAGCTTACAAAGAGGTCGATGAAGAGAACTTCTGGAGAGTTCTAGCCACCATCATTAGATAATTAATATATACATTTAAATAAAAATAAGATAATTACATAAATATAAGTTACAATTTAGTCTTTACTTTTGTAAATTAGATATCAATAAATTTTAATTTTATCGATTGTTTTGGTAACTATTAAATTCGATGACAAATTTAATAAATGCAACCAAAAAACTATTGCATAACAATATTTTTGGGTGACAATTAAATTCGATGACAAATCTAACAAATTCAATCAAGAAATTATTGCATTACAATATTTTCTTTCGTATGGTGAAATATAATAACAATTCTTTTATGTTACAAAACGCTACCGAAATGCTTTAACATATACATGTGTAAAGTGCAAACCTTGTTTTTATGTATGTATTGGGAACTATAACATTGCAGTACTATAGTTTAATATAAGCAAACTCCAAAACATTAAATATGCAAATTCTTGATTAAACTATGGTAATTATTAAAGCATATATGAAGACAATAAGATTATATTTTACATACATACATAACGATCATACTAGCCGGTTCCAAAAAAACGATCATACTCACTTGTAAAATAAATACAAATAAAAATTAAAATCATAAAAGTTGTGAGATAAGTTCATTTTCAAGTCATGTTAACCGAAAATAAATCATGATATTGTAATTAATATAAATTAATAGAAAATGAAACATTAAATGGGTGGACAAAAGTTATTTGAATGAAGGTGAAGACTGGAGCAGTGGAAGAAGGTGAGGCAGAAGGCAAGTTTTGGTTATTGCGAATGGTGATTGGTGAACCAAAAGTTTAACATTTGCTTGAGAGAGGGACATGCCGGATACATGTTCCAAAGAATGCTCCAAAGTTGACATTTATTTACAGTAAAGTTAGAAATGGTCCATGTCTTCAAAAAAAGGTAAATGGTTAAAAGAACAATCTAGAATTAGATTTGCTTAAAAAAATATTATTCCTTTCTTGTAAATTTTAAAAAGAGTAAATTACATATTTAGTCATATGGTTTACCAAAAATTACACTGGCAGTCTACGTTTTCAAAAATCACGTCCGTGGTCCCTGTAGTGGTAAAAAGATAACAGATTTGGTCTTTAATCCATATGAAAAAGACCAAATTGCCTTTTATAAATTTTTTTTTCATTTTTCTTTTACTCTACTATTTATTATATTAATTAAAAAATAAGAAAAAGAAAATCTCCCCATCCCCTACCCCCCCCCCCCCTTCGGTCTCTCTCTTTCTCATGAATGGAATGATGGAAAGGGCAAAGAATATACGTAGACTGATTCTCCCCAAAATTGCTTCTCCCCTTTCAGTTTGTGTGGACGGTAGGATGACGACGTCAAGACCATCCCGATTATTGTCTCTTGAAGTCGATCTCAAACAAATAATTGAATGAAGAGGAGCAAGCACTCGCCGGAATCTCGCCTGGTCTGGTTTTGTTTTTGATCTTGATGGGTCTGATAACGATGAAGATGGCAAAGTGCATCTCTCGGTCGACGGACGGTATTGGAGTGATCTATCTCAATTGTTGTTATTAATCAACATACATGTGTTTAATTGATTAATTGGTACTTGTTCATTACAGTTGGAAGAAATTTGTCAAAAGAGGGCAACTCAGTAAATTAAGCAAAACCTCATCTAGACCTGATCTCACAAGACCTCCTAACCCAAGCGGTAACTTGTGTCAGATTATTTGGTTATGTATCATATGTGTTACTTACATATCAAGCTGCACATCATACATCGTGTTTATTAGATTTGCGTTGTGTTATGGTTTCAGAGGTCTTTGGAATCAAGAAGTCGTCTAGCGGAAGTGGAATCTCTTAGGTGGCTTCTTATTAACTCTTCTCATGTGATTTAGTTTCATTAGCGATAGTGAGAAACGTTTTAAATTATGGGTATATGCTATTGGGGGAAGATTTATGATATGCTAGTTCAATAAAATTCGTGAATTCAAATAAGATGATGCGGATGCTAAGGAAGGATTTCGGCAAGGCTGTTGCCGAAGATTCCTGTAACTCCGAGAACTAGGGCAACGCTCTTGTTTACCTTTGCAGCTCCAATTTCTCCGGCCCACCACCAGTTCATCGTGTATTTGAAAAATGGATGCTCTAAATATTGTTGGAAAGGTGGAGATAATATGGATGCTTCGAATATGGTTGGAAGGGTAGAGATGGTTGAGGGAGGGAGCTAGGGGTAGGAGGTGGGGTGGTTTTCTTTTTATTTTTTTAATTAATATAATAAAGTAGAGTCAAAGAATTTTGAAAAAAGAAATTAAAATGAGCAATTTGGCCTTTTCACATGGACCAGGGACCAAATCTGTTATCTTTTGCCACCAACAAGGACCACGGACGTGATTTTTGAAAACGTGGACTACCAATGTAAAATCTGGTAAACCACAGGGACCAAATCTATAATTTACTCTTTCAAAATTATCATTTAACTCTTTTTTTATATATTATATCATTAAATACATATTTTTTTTTCAAAAATAACTCAATAGTTTACTGATATTTTTAAACTTGTGAAGTGTACAAAGACTATATTCAATGGTTTTTTTTAATAAAACATGTATTTCGATGGTATAATATTTATAAAGGCAATAGTTCAATACTATTTTTTGAACTTATAAAACTCCAACGATATCTTTTGAACAAATTTGATAATTCGTTTATTTTTAAGTCATTTTCCCTTCAAAAGGTATATAGTTTCGGCATGGTTAGTCCATTGGTTTTCGACGTCTAGAATAGGGATGAGCATGGTCCGGAAACCGGACCAAAAACGAATTGGACCGAAACCGATTTAGTATTTTTTTTTTTAAAGGGAGAATTTGATTTACATCCTAACAAACCTCTATAATTACTTATATATCCTTATAAAATTTGAAATTATGTATATATATCCTTACAAACCATAAAAACTTATATATATATATATATATATATATATATATATATATATATAGGGTCCCGTTCCGGTGAGAACTCTTTTTTCGGTGAGGACTCTTTTTTCGGTGAGGACTCGTAAGGGCACCTTAAAAAAATTTTAAAAAATTTTTAAAAAAATACAAATCATAAAATCAAGAATAGTACTATATCATGATCCAAAAAAAATTGGAAACAAAAATTTGGATCATGGAGAAACAGTAATGATACACAAAAAATTTTATTTTGTGGATCATTGTTTCATTATAAAAAAAAATAATGATCCACAAGTTTTTTTTCGAGTTTTTTTTTTTTCTCCAACATAGTACTATGATCCATTTTATTACTTATATTTTTGTTTTATTTTTTTTCAATTTTTTTAAGGTGTCCTCACGAGTCCTCACTTTAAGAAGTGTCCTCACCGGATCGCTTATCTATATATATATATATATATATATATATATATATATATATATATATATATATATATATATATATATATATATATATATATATATATATATATATATATATATATATATACTACCTTAAAAAGGAAAAATGGTTTCTAAAAATAGAAACTCTTAAAATTAAGAGGTCCAAGTTATTATGCTTTAGATACTACCTATACATGCACAAGCCTTCTTTGTTCCTCTCTTTTATGCGGATAAATACCTTTTCTTCGGTCCTCTATCTTATCTCGTGATCTCGGTCCCTTTAGCTTAGTCAAAGCCTTATCCCCCTAAGCTCTTTCAAAACTGTCCTCCCTTGATTTACGCGGATGTTACCCAGCATATTTATGAGAACTCTAAACCTAGCCGTCGCCCAGCACTACTTACGACCACTACACCTTTCTCGCAAACCCTAATACAAAACCCGACCTACATCAACTCATGCATACGCAGAAACGACTTTCACCTCCACTGATAACTCCATCTCATTGTCTACTCACGAATCTGCCAACACCTTTTAATTCAGCGGGTTCCTCCACCACGACTTCTTGGCACCTTCGCACAATCACGAGTTATATCACCATCGCCTTCACCATGCTCCCAACCACAATCTCTGGCCACGAGCACATCCCAAAATCCAATCCTACAAGGTTTGAAATTTGTAATTAGTTTTCTACTTACATTGTTTACTTTATAGCATTTTATTTACAATTCATTGACCATCAAACAGCCATGCATGACCTCTTTCTCGCTCTTTCACACACACACTCTCTCCCTCTAGATCTAGATATGCCCCATCGTCGTTAGACCATCTCATAGATCAGGAATGAAGCAAGTCAGAGACAAAAGGTAAGTTATGAGCCTTTTTCCTTTTTATCCATGTTTTGCATTTTTTGAAGTATTTTTCATGCATAAAAGAGTTGCTTATTCTGTTCCATTTCTTTCCTCTGTTTGACTCCTGCTTCAGTCTTTTTTTTCGGTACTTTTGCTCTTATATCATCTTGGTGTTTCCAGATTTCTAATCGAAAAGGGTTACATTAAGGTATTTCAGTCTGTTCCATTTTTTTTTCAGATTATGCTTTATCAGATTGCTTTTTTTGTTTGACTTGGTGCATGTATATGACCTGGTCTATGTATGTGACTATTTGATAGCATGCTACTTTTGGTTATATGCATTTTCTTAACTGCGTTTTTTATCTTAAATTGTGTTGGTGCAAGTGGTGCAGGAAAAGTAGGATTCTACAAAAACAAATCAATTGAAGTATGCGGTTTCTTCTTGCATTCAACTCAATCCTGATATATGCTTCTTAATTTATAAGGGGTAAATAGCAACTGATTATTCTTTGGGTTGTGGAAAATTTTGACGATTTTTATGTTTGTTTGAGTTCATTTCAACAATTATTAAGCTCATAACTTGAATTATTTCTTATATGCTCTTAATTTTTTCAGGCTTTTCCTTGGTTTTTAGGTGAACGCCAAGTGCCTGATAATGCTTCTAGGTTTAAGGTTTAATCTATCTGTCCCACCTTGAATCAAAAAGCTCAAAACTAACAAAAAAAAAGTTTATTTTTATTCCAGATTTGTTGATTCTCGGATTTGGAAGTACGATGAGATTTATACGCTTTTTGTTTTGAACTCTAGGTCTTGATCTATGAACCCTTTTCAACAATCTCTTAAATTTTGTTTGTTGTTTATTATTATGATTTTTCATATATTTATTTAATAGGGTATTTAGAATCTAAGACTATATATGATACATACTACAGAAAGGTTTTTTATTTCAAATTTGATATATGCTTTAAGATTTTAGAGAAAATCTTCAAACCAAATGAAATTTTAAAACAATTACTACAATAGTATAGATATTCTTTTAGATGCGTTAGAAAATTTGCATTTTGATATTCAATTATGTGTAAGTCACTTGATTTTATATTCAATTATGTATATACACCTACGGGCTGCTAAAGTTATAGAGTTTTTGAAGGTAAACATTATTTATCCAGAGTTAGGTAATTTAACACTTTTTTTTATTTGGTATTGACAATTACATAACGATCCTTCCAAATATGCTTTGAATTTGTGTGCTACATGTACCGAAGAAACCTTCTTTGCCCCTCCAATTTTCACTCTCATAAGGGAAAGGTGATGTAGTAAAGCCTAAAAGATCATGAGAGAAAGGTGTTGGCCACAGAATTGGAACCCCTATGCCCATTATTTATAGAATTTATATATTTTTATAATTATTACAGGTGGAATAAATATTGAGAATTATAAATCATGCTTATTGTTCTTGAATATTGTGACGTGCAAAAAGATGAAGAGGTGGAAATTTTCAGGAAAAGTTTGCTGGCAGTCAAGCTGATCGAGCAGACGGTGTGATGTATGTTGTACATATTGTTGCGTGTGATGGTAAATCACTTAAATTGCTAGGATCTCTGGTGGTCACTTTATATAAAAGCGAATTCCATTGTTATAAATTTCATGCACATTTGAAATGGAGTAGGTGTGTGTATGTACGTGTTGCTATAATAGATCTTATGTAATTGTTGAATGGCCATATGCATAAATGATACATCTTCTGAGAAATTCACAAGATAGACATTTTTAGGTGATGCATCGAGAACATATAATATCAAAGAAATTGTTAAAGTAAAAAAATGTTATTTCTTTTTTTTTGAACAACTAAAAAAAATAAAAAAATAAAAAAAATTAGATATGTGATAATTATGAAGCATCACAACTCAAAATATCAAAAATTAGCACAAATAGTGAACAAACGTTAACATCAGATATGCGACAAGTATGAAGAATCATTATGTTTACGTTTCAAATTTACTTTGTATGGAAAGTTGCCCTTCTTAAGAACATTAATATTCTTAATCTTCTTAGAGTAAATCGAATAGCATATATGATAGAATAATGAAGAACCACAACGTATTGATTCGAGATTAACACCGGAAATAAAAAAAATCAACCAAAAGGGCCGAAAATCTTGTTAAGCAAAAATGATGAAAAAATTTGAAATATCATTTACTTAGTGCTGGGGTTTGACTTATTTGGTATACCTGAGTTATGATTAATTAAAATGGGAGACCAATTTGGCTCATTCAATTGTAGTATCAAAATAAGCAATGGCAGAGGCGCAATGAATGGTTGTGTGATCCTACACTCAATTGTAGGACATGGTTATGTGTTCTTTGGAATATGACATGCTTTTAGAATAAATTTATTTTTCTCGGCCATTAGATAGGAAATTAATAGTTGCATCCCAAAAGGAAACTAAGCGCCGATTGTTGAATACGTTTTCCTTTGAATATAATATACTTTCAAAGTAAACTTTCGAAAGAAACTATGTCATCAGGAAACTACTCGCTCCAAGAAAGCTATTCATCGCCTCTATATTTACTGTCCGCCGCATTCCGCAGGTTCCCTACTAGATTAACATTATAAAAATATTGATATGTTTTCATGATGAGTGATGTTTGCTGATCCATGGTGTGTTCTCAAGAAACTAAATTAATATCCTGAAGAAACCCATTTTTGATATGAAACTATTCATGACACCCCGAAAAAAAACTTAATCGTCATCCAAAAACAATACGTCGAAATCAAACTAATCGTTACTACAAGTTAACAATTCATGCTGAAAAAAAACACGTCACCTCATACCGAAAGAAAACTTATTGCTGAAAAGAACTATTCACCAACGGTCGCCCGAAAAGTAGACGCCAAACCGGACTATTCGTCACTGTACACAAGTTATTAAACTCTCAGGTTTTTGTTCGTTTAACAAAACATCAAACTGAACCGCGTGTTGCTCGCTCCTAACAATTTGTGTCCCGCCGCATTGCGCGGGTACACAACTAGTATATATATATATATATATATATATATATATATATATATATATATATATATATATATATATATATATGCCCAAAAGATTAATTTAATAATAATTAATCACTTTGAAACTTAAAAAACTATTTTTACTTCTATTTTATATAGTTTTAAAAACTAATTAAATTGTGACATCATCATACTACCATTGTCCCAAATTTTCCTAACATATCAGTTGCTACAACTTCTTATCATTCGATATGAAATATGCGACCACAACTGAATCTATTGTGAACAGTTGTTTAAGCATGATGGAGTTGTTGATTATAGAAACATTTCATAACTGTATTTTAGTAACTTGTGTGTAGTCTAATTTAAAAAGTATTTTTTAATTTTTTTAACAAATGAATTATTATTAAATTAATATATTGGGTATATATGTGAGTTTTTAAGATTTGTAAGGATATATACATAATTTCAAATTTTATAAGGATGTATACGTAATTATAGAACTTTGTAAGAACGTAAACGAAATTTTCTCTTTTTTGGAAACCGAAGACCGAACCAAATATGTATATTTGGTCCCGGTTTGGTTCGGTTATGTCGGTTTTCGATCAGTTCGGTTTTTCATGATCAAGAGTAATGTTAGGGGTAAGCATGGCCCGGGAACCGAAGATCTGATGTCTAAACCGAGATTGGCCAAGCAGCAGTGGCGCGGTGGTCTGCAGCAGCGGCACCGGTGGTCTGCAGCAGCGGCACCGGTGGTCTGCAGCGTCGGGGCTTTGCTGTCGGAGATAAGAGACAGCGAGATGAGGGAGACGGCGAGATGAGGGAGACGGCGTTCCTTGGAGAAGGAGAGGAGGGAGCGTATATGTTTGAAGCGGGATACCAGGGCAAAAGCGGGATTGATGTGACACCCCATTTCTACTGTTTTCAAATACTATGGTTTTTTCGTATAAATACATGAATACAAAAATACGGTTTATCAAAAACCGATCATTTACATGTTTAAAAATAGTGGGTGTTACAAATCCATACCAAAACTAACAATAGTAAGCAAGAAAGGATTAAACCTTGAGTCCAAGATAGGAGCTATGTGGGCTCCACTCCAGCTAAACTTCATCCAATTATAGCATAGCATTTAACCTGGAATACATTGCAAAACATAAAATACGTAAGACAATAATGTCTCGTGAGTTACATGAGTTTTAGACTCAAACCTTTAACTTCTTTTCCAACTTTTATAAAACTTATAACATAAAACTTCTGTCAAAACTTTATAGTAATAACATACTATAACTTTTTACTTCTCGAAATCATTTCATAACATACTTTACAAAAATAACATCTTTCAAAACTTATAGTAGTATCATACTATAGCTCTTTACTTTTCAAATTCACTTCATAATATACTTTTAAAAAAATAGCTTCTTTCTTACTTTCTTTGACTGGTTTTATAAGCTTGCTGAATTTTTATACTTAGGGCTTTAATCACCATAGGTGATACCCCAAGTCTCTATGGCTAGAAAGAACGGATCAATCCTCACCATAGAAGTGCTGAGGCGATATACTTCGCGATGGGGCTTGTCCCCAGTAGACCCCTTACATAACCCGGGTAGGTTGGAACATAGTTCCCTTACTAACGCTGCTTGATACAATTACCAGTCATTCAAAAACTTGCTGCTTGCTTGAACACTTCTCATAAACATATAACTTGTGGCTAGGTGCCAAACTACATCATTTTATGTCTTTATGGCTAAATGCCAAATATAGCTTTCATCACATAATTTTCATATGTTTAAAAATTATTACCTTCATCACATATGTAAAATATGTTTTTATAACAATCTAAGCTTTATGTTAAATCATACTTTTCAACATCTTATGGCTATATGCCATTCATACTCGAAAACATATATAGTTTATAACTAAAACATACTTCTTAAACATCTTGTGGCTATATGCCTATCCATACTTTCAAACCTGTATAACTTGTATTCAAAATATACTTTCACATGATTGGTTCATAGACCAAAACATACTTTCACATAATTGGCTCATAGACCAAAACATAACTTCGAATATAGCATTATACTTTCACAAACAAGTTAGAAATAATACTCTTGCATATAATTTCACATATAGAAATTTTATAAGAAATCTTGAAAATACTTACTTGCCATGTACCCCAGAATGGGTAAACATACTGCATGTACTCACCTGATACGTAAAAGTAGGTCGCACACACAAGCACGTGATACTCAAGAACTCTTCTTCTTTCCCGAACCTACATTCCACATGGGACTGCTTAGAACGAATTAACGTTTACATTTATTACTTATAATTATATAAGTATACATGTATTTTCCCGATACTCGACACGTACCGTGTTCCACTATACCCTCCCTTTACTTTATAAATACATCATTAAGGTTATTAATTATCTTTAATAAGTTTGTAAAGGTCCCGACATTCGTTACCAATTCTAAACCCACAACCAAGGTTAAAACCACAAAAAGAAAGGTTTGACAGCAATGCTGATTTTTGTCCCATAACCGGATTTGCAACAGATGACCAAGGAAAACTCAGATATTAAACTTAATAAAAATCATGTTGGAACTAGACCCAATGATAAGGTCACAGGGCCTGACCTCAGGTCATTTTCATTTTCCATTTGCAAATGAAAAATCCACCATGTCACCACAAATTACAAAAACAGTTACATGAACTACCCTTAAAGATATTAACCAAGAATGATAATCAGAAGGCCCTGGGTTCTGAAATTCGGTGTGAACAAAGTAGACACATATACTGAACTTTTCCCACTGGCCTTGCCCTTAAATGATTCTCCTACTATCAGTTATGAATTTTACAAATCAGAAGTCACTGCACAGTGCACCCCTGGACCAGTCAGTGAAGATTGCAACTTTCACATAACTTAAGGTCCGCGTTAGTCCAAGAGCTTCTGGATGAAGAAACTAGACTCAGATACCATTCTAGGGATATAGAAATCATCCAGAATGGACACTCACACGATTTTATATGAATTATCAAAAACAGAACCAAAACAGTAGAAACAAAAACATAGCTCAATGGTAAACATTACCTACAGTTCAGCGAATTAAAACCACTGCAGAATTCAGTACACTACACCAATGAAGATCTCCACCGTTCAGATTTAAGAACTATGTGTTAGGAAGCTACGATCCAAATTTCATGATGATCCAACGGTTAACGAAGGTGTACTGCATTTTTTGTCCATGACTGCGAAAATTAAGTTCTTATTTCCTTGATTCCATTCCACCCTTCTAATTCCCACATACCAATTGAAATCATTAAGAACAATTATATGTGGTTCCTTTCATCCAAAACATCAATTATAACCCATCAATTTCATTGAATTCATAGGTTGAACAAAACCCAATTTCTAGGGTTCATAAGAATCAAACTTACCAAATCATGATTCCAACTTATCCATATGTTGGATAGTGATCATAAGGTGACTTGAACATCATCTAACTACTTGGAATCATAGGAATTACTCCTCCTCCAACATATAGAATTCAACCATGAAACCCCCAATTGAAATTTCTAGCTAGAGATGATGAATTCATACCTTAAATGAGTTAATAGCTCAAGGAATACAACCATACTACGTTGCTAACACCAAAACCTTCTTAAATATATGAAAAATCGCCATCTTCATCTCCTCCCAGGGCTGAAATCGTTCCAGAGAAGAGAAGGTAGATATTTTTACTATTTATACTACCATACTTTCCCAGAATGACAATTTGGTCCTTCAAACTTCTTAGTTTTCACTTTAGGCATAAAACTTACTTAAATTCTGGAAACTTCTAAGTTTTATAGTTTTGCCCCACTTATAAACTTATTTTACATATTAAGAACATCCTAACACATAAAAATCTCATTATGAGGTTAAATATTTCAAAATGGCGAAAATCCCCTTTTTGGACATTTTGCACTTTTCACTCACTTTTACCTTTTCAGTATTCATACTTCATATGTATAACTATAATATAGTTCATCCTTAATGAAAATATAATCATTTTCATTTTATAATAGTAATTAAAAAATTACCAAAATACCCTTTTTGCTCAAACTATAAATAATTACTTATTAATTATTCCATCACTTCCTACTTTCCATTTGGACGCATCTTTGAGTCGAATTTCTGTATCTTCACACTCCATGGCAATTTTGCTCTTCTGTGTACATTTATAGTAAACTGGACATCCAGCCTTTTAACATCAAAATTTCTGAGTTTTAAATCCTTATTTCATATTCTAAGATTTTAGGTTGTTACAATTGAAGGGGTTATTTTTTTATTCAGAGATGCCTCAATGTCTGGTCCATTAAGAGAGTATTTTTTAATTAAGTGACAAAATATAAGAATGTATCAAAGAGTCTGAATGGTTGAGAGCTCTCAACCATTCAGATTAAGAGGTGTTAAGTGGCTATCAAACATAGTCTAAGTCTACATCTAATAAGACGTGTTTTAAGTGCTTAATGCCATAAGGTCAGATTAGTTGAGTTGAGATAAAGTTTACTCTACTTTGAATGGTTTAAAACCAAGTCTCTGACACAAAACCTTCATAACAATCTTTACATAAAACGATAAAAAAAAACCGTTATTCGTTTTAACTTCAAAACCAATCGACTAACCTTCAAGTGTAAAATCTATAACCCGAGTTATTTGGTGAGGGCCGATTCCTTCCCCCCCCATTAGCACGTTTGATGTATATGAATTTCCAGAATTTTCAATTTAAACCTTCATAGTTTCCATCATATTACACTTTAGACTCTATAATAAATATTTATTAATATATGTTTCTTTCCTTGACGTTTTAGGTCCCCTATCATAAATATTTTCTTTTTAAGCCAATAAATGAATTATTATTATTATTATTATTATTATTATTATTATTATTATTGTCTAATTTATTATATTTATTTTAAATTTAACAAACGCATCAAAAAAATCGAAAAGAGAAAACGAGCGTTACATATATAAAAGGTCATATGGTGCAGGTTTATGGTGTAGTTTTGGTATACAGTTTTGACGGATGTTGCAGTGCAATTTTTTTGTTGTGACATATAATACAAAATCGCACCGCACCGCAAATCATCAATTTTTAAAAAATAAAAAACAACACCATCGATTATTCCTTCAGTTCTGTTTTTCGGTTTTTATTTTTTGGTTTCCAGTTCAGATTTTGCTCACCCCTATAATCTCAATTACTCTGTACCGATATTACTTTGTTTGAAGCAACAAAAATCTAAGATATTAATCTATGGTAGTCTCAAATGAAACATAAGTTGAAAATAAGTGACCGGTTATAAACGGAAAAATGAATGGAAAAAACAATAACCTCAGTATACATTGATAACAGGACATAAGATACGCTCGAGAGCGTGCATGTACACAAATGAAGCATTACATAACAAAAAGCCAATCATACGTTACAATTCCATATTTGGAGTTTTGAAATCAAACTCTACAATAAGAATAAAAAAAAACCAAAGTTTATACACAATGATGTTACTATACCTAAAAAAACCAAATTGGAATCTGGACATTCTTTGGCATCATTTTTGAAAGCTAGTGTGCACAAAGCCCCTGTTGCAACACTTTGCCCTTTTGCATCACCGAATTCTAACAAGCACAATGGCTCATGAAGTTAGTCAACCAAGCACGTTTGAAGTTTTAAAGCTTAGATCATAAAACAAATGGATAAGGTTAATATAGAATGTTCTATACAAAAAAAAAAAAAAAAAAAAAAAAGAGGCCACCACATGACAGGTACATAGAGCATTTACATATATAGGTACGATTACGATATATAACTTACACAAAGAAAGGAATCTTTGAATCAAATTTGAGGTGGAACTAGATGGTTACATACTTACATCAGGCGCGTTGCCACAAAAAACCTAAAAATGTTTAAACGAAAAAAATAGCAACATGTTTTTTGATCCGTAATAAAATTTAATTAAAGTATTGATCAGAAGCAAAAAATATGATGTTGAGATTATTTATAAGTTTATGTAAAATCCTTTGCTGTTTCATAAGAATAATTAAGAACTATTTTAGTCCTTTTAAGTGACATAACACTTATCTTTGATTTACAACGGTATTATTAAAAATATTTCATTTTTAATATATAACTGATCTGGGCAATACAATCAAGGACCAAAGAAGTTTTTTCTTGATTTGTGAATTTTTAAACAAAATCCATAATGGTTACAGTTGTTCCTTTCTTTAATGTATATGTCATTCCAGTTTTTACTCTTGTATTCATACCTTGATGAGTAGAATGTCTTCTGTTTCTTGATGCTACTAATCATACTTATTCTAAATCTAACTAAACTTAAAATGTTAGATTAGTTATACATTAAACTATAAATCAGAAAACACTTGTTGACAACAGTAGAATCCTTTGGATCCCATCTCTTTCAGCATACAAACCCACGACCTTAGGTTTTGGTTTACTGCGAAACAAGAACTTATATATTGTAGTCTATTAACAGAGGGTGCAACTCTAGTTGTTGTGAAATTAGGCTCCTTTATACTGAAATTAAAACAAAAAACAGGGAATATTTACTTAAAAGTTTACTTGGAAATTGCTATAAAATGCTAAAAACAGTTGAGATTGAAGAAATCGAAAAAGAAACAACCTGGTTATGATTTTAGCCTCCTTCCTCCTGAAATTAAAACAAAAAAGGGAAAATTTACCAAAAGTTTACTTGGAAATTGGTCTTAAAATGTCAAAAACAAATGAGACTGAAAACATAGAAAAAGAAAGGGATAATGATCTGTAAGGGTAATAAACTTTGTCCCGTGTACACATTAAGTCACTTATGTTTTTTTTTGTCCATATTTGGCCACTGGACTTATTTTTGTGCATCATTTACCCATGAACTTTTTAAAATTGTGCATATCTTTTTTTGTCCACAGATATGACCATCATGTTATTGGTCATATATGTAAAAAAAATAAGTTTAACGATCATATGTATACAAAAAAAACACAAGTGACTAAATATGAACAAATTTAAAAAGTTCATGGGTAAATCAAGCACAAAATTAAGTTCAGTGACCAGTGAACAATTTTAAAAGTTCGTTACCATATCAAGTCATTATCCTAAAAAGAAACAACCTGGTTATGATTTCAATCATGTCTGCTGGGGAGATATGAGGTGTATTAATCGAAGAATAAGAAGTCAATGATCATCATTATTCCAGAACGAATAAGAAATTTCTGATTAAATAAGTGTAAATAAAGGAAAATCTTAGCGGGAATAGCAGAGTCCTTCTGACCCCATCTCTTCCTGCATACAAATAAACAAACATGTGTTTGGTCATTAACAAGTGGGTGTGATTGTTGTTGTCAAACCTGCCACTTTCTTCCTGAAATTGAACCTAAAAATGAAATATTTACCTAAAAATTTGACATCGAAAATGGTTTAGAAAAGCAAAAGGTAGTGGTGATTGAATAAATAGCAAAAGAAACAAACCTGGTTATGAAGAGGAAGTGTAGTTGGCATCTTTTCCAAATTTACTTTTAGATATGCAAACATAGTTACTTTATAATGTCTCATTTTCTTAAAAGGCAAAATACCTTAGCGTGAGATCAAACCAACATGCTTAAACCATAAAACATAAACTACCAGAAGCCACCATGGTCTATAACATTAGAAAAAAAAAAATATCTCAGTCTTCATGTAACAAATATTCTTACAAGTCAATCTTGAAAACCTTTCATCTATATGACACCTTGTGTGAATCTCACCTGATTAACTGCAGGGTATGTTTTTGCCTTCAGGGTCCCAAATACTATAGCTGCCCTTTTTCCATGAGAAAATACAGCAGGGACTGGATGATAACTGAGAAAAGAACCATCCAAAAGGTTATAATGTAGTCACACCGAATAAGATGATGATTGTATACCCTGTCAATATGAAGGCGTTGCTAATTTCTTGCAATTGACCTGAAAAAGGGCTAATGCAAAAATAACACTTATTGAGCTTCTAAAATCAAAAGATTGTTTCATGCTTATAGTTTTATCTTCTGATTTGTAAAATTACAGGGGGTTCGAGTACATGAACCTTTAAAAGCTTTGGTTCCTTCTTCAGGCTGGCTTCCAAGTTCTTGTTCGCCAAATCACTTTAATCATTGGCTCGTTTTTCCTGTTCATGAATACAGAGATCACTTAATGAGGCATAAAAATCACGGAATTCTGATATCCTTCTAAAAATAACATAGCAAAATGCATCAAAATACCAATTTGTTGCATAAAGTGAAATTAAAAGACGAAACGCGTACTCAATTTCCAAAGGGAACAACTCTGAAGAATAAAATATCAAAACATGAAGAAGATGAATGTAAGCAGCTAGTATAAGAATCGTCAAGGAGATAAAGTATACCATGGAGTAATCAACCCAACAACTCCTTATAACAAGATGACGCTTAGAATCGATCATTTTCTTTTCAATCCATCAAATAAAAAAACCCTAGATACGGGAGATGCAGGGGAAGGGAAGCGAGACACGGGATTTCAAAATTGAATCTATAACTATCACATCCTCAATTTACGGTACCCATACCGTAATGTTTGTTTTTCGTTTTGATAAGCGTTAGACAATTTTTGCATAGTACTCCAAATTAATTAATCAAAAGGCAAAATTGGCAATACAATCAAACGTACAAAGATCAAATATATTTGCATACTATTGGCAATAGAATGAAAAACACACATAATAAAATTCAACTATGAAATATGTAACAACAACTCATCGGCTGGAAAAAAGAAAACCTTTAGCCTTGAGCAGCCGTGAAAACACAAGAGATGCCCGTTGCCAGAGCAGTCCCAATAGCACTTGAAGCAACTCTCTCGGCAACGCCTTTTAGAAATCCAATTTTCTTATTGTTTTCCTCCCCGGGAGCAATGCTGTCCTCTCCACTGCCTGTGTCATCAATCGTTTGTTGAGAATTCGAGATTTTGAAGGAAATGACGACTTCGCCATTCTTCTTCCCCGACTTCATCACAGGATAACGGATTTTGTCGACGTCATCGTAGAGGAGTTCGTCAAAAGGCAGACGTACCGACCCTAGAGGTGTGTACTCCTGGTCCCCCTTGTCCAGTGAAATCTTGAATTTGAGAACACAATCCGAATACTCGGGTTTGATATTAAAGTCCGTAGAATAATCCCACGCCCAGCTTTGAGTGATATCGTCTTTTACGGCGACATCTGTTTCGCCAACGACCTTCTTAAGCGTCTTGCTGAACAGAGTGATTCTTACCAGTGCACTTTTTGAACTGATGTTTTGTGGCTGTGAAACACCGGTGGCTTGATGGACGATCGAAGCAAATTTGCTGAATACCATGGCTCCGGAGATTTTTACAGTGATAAATGGGGTTCGATATGGATAAATCGTGTGTCAGAAAAATATTATGAAGATCGTGTATATATATATGGGAGGTTGGGGCAGGCTCACGTGCGCTCAATACTAGAAATAGACATAAATACCGCGCTCAATACTAAAATAGACATAGACAAGGTGATCGTCCCATGGTGTAAATCCAAGTTCTTCAATCTGTATGTTTGTGTACTTAAAAAGTTTTAGACAGATAGATAGAAAGAGATGTAGGTCCATAGAAACGGGAGTACTTGTATATATACGTGGAGAGAAAGATTTAAAGAGAGGGAAGACAATGGGTCAATGGGATTCGGTGGCCGTCCTTTGTTAATCTCCACATCATCTAATTATTTATTTTTTATTTAATTTAATACAACTTAATTTTTTTACTACAAACATAAATAAAAATTCTAAAAATTAAAATTTCATTAAAAGAAAATAAACACTACAAATCCTAAAAATTAAAATTACGAATCCTAAAAATTAAAATTACAAATCCTAAAAAGAAAATTTTCAAATCTTAAAAATAACAATTACGGTTCCGAAGGATTATTTTGGTTGTTGCATGCGTATTTTTCGCGAATTAATTGTTTGATTTGGCGGATCATTTCGAGGTCGGCGGATTCGACGTCGTATGTGGTCATCCTCAAAATGTTCATGTCGGCTACGAGCTCTTGTTTGCGAGCCGCCTCCTCTTTAATGCGGAGTTTAGCTTTTTGAACTTGGAGGTGTTCGTCTAACGTCGATTTAAAATAAGCGAACTCTTCCGCGTCAGATACGTTTTTACCCGAAAAAGAGGCCGCTCGTTTTCCTTTATCTCTCCCTTGTGGCCATCGAAGTGCTTCTTCTGATTCCGGTTCAGGTTCGTTTTCTTCAAAGTCGTCGTTTAGGTCGAACTCGGTACGTCCGTCGAAGTGTTGGGTTTGGTCGATAGACTCGGATGTTCTTGATCGTTTGTTGGATCCCGATGATTGTGTAAGACCATCCGCTTTCAATGCCCATTTTGGGCCCGTTTTAAGACTTCTCATGCCTTCATATGCGTAAACGCCCGATTGTCGTGTTGTTGGCGGTATTGTTGGAGTGCCGTGTTCAACACATCGAAATCGCTCCGGCCACTTTTGTGCATTTTGGTAAGGTTATTGAAAATGTCGTTGAAACTTGTACACGCCGCTCGTAAATCACGCCATTTGCTAGAAAGAGCGTCGGTGTTTCGGTAAACACCTCTTCCCATGGTTTCATGAAAATGAACTAAATTCCGATTCCATAAAGTACCTCCGGTTTGGTTTGTCCCGGTCAAAGCGTCTTGAGAAATCGCGAGCCAAGACCCTGCCAACGCCGCTTCTTCGTCTTCCTTCCAAAGCCATGGACCCCTTTGAGCCGTGGTAGTTTTTTTGTTCTTTTTTTGCCTCTCCATTGCGGTTCCACGTCATCTTGCGGTTGCGTTTCCGGCACCGATTCCGTTAGTGGCTCGTGGGACGGTTGTTGTGTTTCTTCTTGTTGTTGCGAAGATTGGAATTGCGGTTGAAATTGTGGATGATACGCATTAGCTTGGAACGGGAACGGTTGTTGGTACGAATACGGTTGTTGAAAAAAGTTTTCTTGAAACGGTTGTTGAAACAAATTTGGTTGCGGAACACCGGATCCTTGTTGTAGCAAGTTCATAAACGAACCGGTTGGTTAATCGAGAGACGGGTATTGTCGGGACGTATTTTGGTTCGGGTTGTGAGAGGATGCATTTGAATTGGGATCCATATTTTTTTCACCCCTCCAACGGTCCTCAAACGGTCACAAAGGATTCAAACGTTCGAATTTTCTCCCGTTGCCTCCTCCACGCCGAGCCACACCCACGTGCCCCACGCCACAGGGGCGGTGTTCCACGCCGTGGGAAGTGGGAACTGTCCACGTTGGTCCCCATGCCACCTGCGTGGGGTGTATACCCAGTAGTCTAAACCACACATACACATACACAAAAAAAGCACGGAAAACACACACAAAAACACGCCGTAAAACACACACTTGGGTGTCTATTGACAACAAAGATTATACAAAGTCAATTGTGTAATTTCAGATATTGCGATTTTCACTTTTTGCTGGCATATGATAAGAGAGTGACGGGGTCACAAGATGCGACTTCATATATTTTATAAAGTAATTTTACTCGGATTATATTTTAACAGGAGATATATATAGTAAACGTACGTCTAAAGGTTGTAGATGTCTAAAATGAAATAATATTTCATGTGTAATATATAAGTTATCCATCAAATTATAAAAAACAAAAAATGTTATCAAATTTAACCTCAGCATCAGACCCATTATAAAATACTTATTTGATGTTCTAAAAAGGAAAAATCTTAAGGAAAGTTCAACATTATTATCCAATGATTTCTAAAAAGCATTACGTCCTCATTAAAATCATCATCTATTTTGATATTGTTTAAATTAATTGATGATTTGCAACCAGATAAAAAAAAATGATTTCATAACAAACATGGAGTTAAAAGAATTATTTGACGTTATCGACTTAAACTATACAACTCACATGGATTTAACAACTACAATTTCTAAAAATTTAAGACATTAGATTCTCTAACAAAATAATTGCAGTTTTTTAAAATAACAATCAATATTTTTAAAAATTAATAATAAAAACCAATTTTACATAGGCTTTACAACTAATTTTTCTTGGATTGATCATTTGCAAAGAATTGTATTAAACTAGCGTTCTACGCCGCACGATGCAGCGGTAATCTTAGAAATATCGTTAAAGTCAGACGATATTTACGATATAAGGTTTAATGGAAAATAACATATGCTTTGTTAAGACATCAAAAATTTTAAGGGAATAATTATAAGGTGGCTTGTGAATAATCAAAGTTAAAAAATATAATGACCAAACTGTAATTATGCAAATTAAAAAGTACGGAGATTGAAACTGCAATTACGTTTTAAAAGTTATAGAGACCAAAACTGTAATGAATGCAAATTGAAAATTACAAAGACCAAAACTATAATTATGTAAGTTAAAAAGTATAATATCGGAATTGTAGTTATCGTAAATTTGCAAATTTAAATTATAGGGACCTAAATTGTAATTATCCTAAATTAAAAAATACAGGGATCAAAACCATAATAACTGTAAACTATAAATTACACGGATATAATTTGCAATTATTAAATATATAAATATATATGTTAAAGTTGTAATTAAATCATTATGTCTTGAATGGCAGTATTGTAATTATTTTAAACTTTATGTCTAATTAATTTATTTTAAGTCTTAGATGGTAGTATTGTAATTATCTTAAACTTTATGTTTAATTATTAAAATAAGTGACAATTGTATATAAACTAGGGTAATTTTCCGCGTGTTGCTTCGGATAAACTTCTATGCAAAAATTCCAAACTAGTACAACAATTACTTTTTTTATCAATTTTGCAAAAAAACAATTTTAAAGAAAAAATGGGCGCAGGTTAACAAAACCCACAAATAAACAGTAATCAGCGCATTAGAAGTGGCAACAAATGTATATATACAACGATTAAAACAGTAGTTATCCTAACTTAAAAACTACATGGACTAAAACTATAATTAATGCAAATTAAAAACTACACTGACCAAAACTGAAATTATTGAAATAGAAAAGTATGGGGACCGAAAGTGTAGTTAAAGAAAATTAAAAAATACAGGGACAAAAAAATGTAATTATCATACATTAAAAACTATAGGGACTAAAACTGTAATTAATAGAAATTAAAGTCTATAAGGACTAAAACTGTAATTATAAAAATTAAAACTATAGGGATCAAAACTGTAATAATGCTAAACTGGCAACAAAAACTATAGGGACCAAAACTATAATTAATACAAATTAAAAACTATAAGGACTAAAACAGTAATTATACAAATTAAAACTATAGGGATCAAAACTGCAATAATGCTAAACTGGCAACAATTGTATATAACTAGCACGCCGCATTGTTCTTAAACAAATACACCACATGGTAGCACAAACCGAGACTTACAAAGTGGGCATTGTGCTCAAGTAAATACGTCGCATCCCCATCCCCATCCCCCGCCCCCCTGATCGGGCCATTTTGGTTTGAAGTAAAATGTAATTACCTTGATAAATTAAGCATTGTTTAACCAAGAATGACCCTACTTTTGATGGAATTGAGTGAATTACATGCAGGGATTGAAAAATGGGAATTTTGGGCGAAAACCACGCATTAAACGGACACCGGAAGCGGGAGAAAAAGCTCAGCGTCCCAGTCGCTGACGTGGAACTCTGGGCCATTTTGAAGGGAAAAAGCAAGTCGGATGCGCGAGGAAGCCCGTCAGCGTCCTAGGTGGCGTCTGGGACGCTGGCCTAGGACGCCTAGCGTTTTTGGAGCGTCTTGTTCTGGGACGTTGCGCGTCGTAAAAGCTGAAGAACTGCACTCAGCGTCCCACAGGCGTCTGGGACGCTGGCCTAGGACGCCGCCGCGTAGAATGCCCTAAATTGCCATACTTAAGCCACTCTTTTTAATGAAACTTTATCCCATCGACCCAAGGCAGCCTCCAGACGAATTTCCCAGGGTTTTAACAGTTTTCCAATGTCTAAAACACTCCCAAATCATCCCCAAACAATTCCCAATCTCAAATTAAACCTCTTTTGCATCAAGATCAAGCCACAATTCCTGAAGTATTGAAGATCCAGCCATGTTCAACATCTCAAGCACAGTGTTTGCATCAGTTCCAACCATGAGTAGCTAAATCATCTCGTGATCACAACTGGGAGTAGGTTTTGATTTCTTTTCCAGTATTGTATTAGATTTGAACCTTTTAAATTCTTAAACACAGTATTTGGTTTGTTTGTTTTTCAATCATATGACTAGATTTCCAATACTTGTTCTTAAATTGTTGCTTGATTGAGTGTAAGACAATTCTATTGTGATCTTCCCCACCGTGCCAAATCATCCAAAGTGGTGTGAAGGACGGAGGGTGCGGATTTTACATAGTTTGATCCTAGATTTAGTCAGTAACAGTACGGTTATGTCTATGTAATCTGAATGAACGCAAAATTAGTAAAATCTGATATAATACATTGTTAGGAGTCAAAACTGAAACCGGGAGTGATCACATTTTTCTCTGATTGAATTAAACCGTTTGCAGTATTTGTTTTTCTGAATTTGTTTGCTTTTTAAATCTGTTAGAACTAGATTGTTAACCATAAGCTCCTCGTGGATTCGACCCTTACTTGCCCTAGCTATTAGTGCTTTTAAGGTTATTTTTGATTGCATCAACGACTGCGATCACCCCCCCCCTTCACCACCCAACCCCACCATTAGCATCCCGCCGTATTGCGTGGGTACACCACTAGTACTAATAAATAAGTAACTCTTGTACACTTGTCATCACCATATTGAATTTGTCACATGTCATTTTATGATATTTTTTATTTTCTTTAAATAATGAAAAAAGTTGTCAGTTACTCTTATCTCCTTGATTATCGGTTTCTCTTAATTCTGAGTAACACCAACGATTTCCAATCTTTACTCACCAAATTCGCCTTCTTTTTCAATCAGCCTCTTATATACTCCCATTTAATAATCATATCAATTCCTAGCAATTGATAACATTCGCTCCCCTTAATTACGCTCCATCTCTTCCGTTTTTACTCTTCTCTTGGAAACAGATATTCATCCCCTAAATCTCGGCATTCACAAATCGTTGGTGCTACTCAGAATACCCCTCTCTCTCTCCCTCTCTCTAGTTTATCTCTCTAGCAAACTTGTTATTGTAACCAACTAGGGTTTCGACCGTCCACGCGATGCTGCGGAAGCCCTACATATTGAAAAGCGCCGCTTGACAAAAAACAAATTATGTAACGGTATAAGGGCTGAAATTACAATGACATAAAGTGTAATTATCCCAAATTAAAAATTATAGGGACCAAAATTGTAATAATTATAAACTTTAAATTATAAGGGTTGAAACTGTAATTATTGAAATTATAAATACAGGGACTAAATTTGCAATTAACTTATTCTAGGTTTTAATAGCAAATTAAGATTAATAAGGACCACAATTGTAATAATTATAAACTTTAAATTATAAGGACTAAAATTGTAATTATTAAAATTATAAATACAGGGACAAAATTTGTAATTAACTTATTCTTGGTTTTAAGGGCAATATTGTAGATCTTGGTCTCAATGCCAAAATAGTAAATTGTCTCAACTTTATGGACCCTTTGCTAAAAGTGGCCACAATTATATATAATAATAATAATGTATAATATATAATATATAATATATAATACCCCGACGCTAATACTAGAAAGAAATAGACATAAATACCCCTAATATGGCTATTTGATGTCATACCATTACAAAAACAAACACAACATCTTTTGCTTTTAAAATTGACCTAAGTAACTTTTGAAATAATTCATTCTTGCTTTTTTCCATTTTATAATATGATACAAAACAATATCACACAAGACAAATGATCAGGCCATTTTGGTTTAACGTAATATGTGATTAACATGATAAATTAAGCATTGTTGAACCAAGAATGGCCCTACTTTTGTTGGAATTGAGTGAAATACATGCAGGGATTAAAAACGGGAATTTTGGGCGAAAACTGCGCATTAAACGACTGAGGAAGCTGAAGAAAAACGTCTGCGTCCCAGCAGCGTCCCAAACTCTGACCTGGAACTCCAGGTCATTTTTGAAGGAAAAGCTGAGCTTGATAACGGGAATCGAAAAACGTCAGCGTCCCAGACGCTGACATGGAACTCTAACCCATTTTGAAGAGAAAAACGAAGCCAAGAGGTTGGGAAAGCCCGTCAGCGTCCTAGGTGGCATCTGGGACGCTGGCCTGGGACACCCGGTGTTTTTGGGACGTCTCGTCGTTGAACGCTACTCGTCGTAAGTGCTTAAGAAATACACACAGCGTTCCTGCAGCGTCTAGGACGCTGCCGCCTAGAATGCCCTAAATTGCCTTATTCAAGCCACTCTATTTAATGGAACTTTTTCCCATCGACCCAAGGAGCCTCCAAACGATTTTCACAAGGTTTTGGTGCTTTTACAAGGTCCAAAACATCCCCAAATCACATTCTAATAATCCCAAACTCAAATCAAACCTCTTTTGCATCAAGATCAAGCCACAATTCCTGAAGTTTTGAAGATCTAGCCATGTTCAACATCTACAACACAATGTTTGCATCAATTCTAGTTATGAGCAGCTAAATCATCCCGTGATCACAACCGGGAGTAGGTTTTGATTTCTTTTCCAGTATTGTATTAGATTTGAACCTTTTAGATTCATGAACATAGTATTTGGTTTGTTTGTTTTTTAATAATATGATTAGCCTTCCATTGCTTGTTCTTAAACTGTTGATTGATTGAGTGTAAGACAATTCTATTGTGATCTTCCACATCGTGCCAAACCATCCACAGTGGTGTGTAGGACGGAGGGTGCGGAGTTTTCATAGTTTGATCCCAGATTTAGTCAGTAACAGTACGATTATGTCTATGCAATCTGAATGAACGCAAAATTAGTATAATATGATATAATACATTGTTTAGGAATCAAAACTGAAACCGGGAACGATCACATTTTTCTCTGATTGAATTAAACCTTTTGCATTAATTGTTTGTCTGAATTTGTTTACTTTTAAATCTGTTAGGACTAGTTGTTAACCATAAGCTCCTCGTGGATTCGACCCTTACTTGCCCTAGCTAATTAGTGCTTTTAGTTATTTAGTGAAAATTAACATGAAGAAACAATCTACTATTGACGGTTTTTTATAAGGAAAAATATGAATTCTTCTCAAGATCCTCAAGAACCGCCAGATATTGTTGTGGATGAAAATAACCATACGTCTCGTGTTCCTGTTACTGAGAATCGATCCAAAAAAAATTCATAGTGAATTGAATGAAATTAATCTTGATACAATAGAACGAGATCCGAGTTTACGTATCCAAATTTATGATTATCCAATTAATCAGTGAGATGTCGTTCGACGAGCTTATATGAATTTTGGTCCCCTGCACCAATACTTTCTGAATATCCAAAAACTGGATCGGAAACTCATAAACGTAATTTTCACGTTTCTTGGTTTAAGTCATATCAATGGCTTGAATATTCAAAGACTTCCAATGCTGTGTTTTGCTTCCCATTTTTTCTCTTTAACAAAACTTCTGGGCCAGGATACTATGGCCAACAGGCATTTACTATTGATGAATTTCAAAATTGGAAGAAAGTTAGCGGGAAAAGTTGTGCTTTTTTGCATCATATGGTACTGAATGTACATCTTTTTCACAATGTCGCACAAAAAGCATGGGATGATTTGCTAAATGAGGCGCAAGATATACGAAATATGTTTGAGAACTTTACAGATAAAGAACGTAAAAACAATAGACTGAGATTGATGGCCACTATTTTTTCGGTTCGTTGGTGTGCCTTTCAAGCAGTTGCATTTAGAGGCCATGATGAAGGACTAGATTCTATCAATAAAGGAATTTTTCTTGAAATATTGGAGGCAATTTGTACTTATAACATAGAGATAAAAGAACTGTTTCGTACTGCTCCTAAATATGCATTATATACATCACCGTTAATTCAAAAAGAGATTTTGAACCTTATATCAAGTAGGGTGAAAATGATGATTTGTTACGAGATTGGTGGTAGAAAATTTTGTTTAGTTATTTATGAAGCACGTGATGAATCTAGAAAAGAAAAAATGTCTATTGTTTTGAGATTTGTAAATAAATATGGCTTTATTATGGAGCGATTTTTTGGGCTTGTTCATGTACCTGACATAGCATCACAAACTCTTGAGAATGGAATCTATTTTGTATATTCACATTACAATCTTGATTTCAAATCAATTCGTGACCAAGGGTATGACGGTGCAAACAATATGCATGGACATTTCAAAGGTTTGCAAGCATTGGTTACAAATGATTGTCCATATGCATATTATGGCCACTGCTTTGCTCATCGATTGCAATAAGCATTGGTGGCTGCTTCACAAGGAGTTATTGCATTAAGAGAGTTTTTTACTCAATTATCTTTTCTTATCAATGTTGTCAGTGCTTCCTCCAAATGTACCGACCAACTAAGAGATGCACAAGCCGAGCAAAATGCATATTTTATTTCTATTGATGAGTTAGAGACAGGTGGAGGTCTCAATCAGATTGGTACATTACAACGAGCTGGGGATACCAGATGGAGTTCTCACCTTAAATAAGTTTTGAGCTTAATTAGATTGTTTACTCCGACTTGTGAGGTTTTACTTAAAATTATTAAGGAATGAACTGGTTCAATCAAAGGAGATGCTGATTGAGCATATGAGACCATTACTACATTTGATTTCGTTTTTATATTGCATCTCGAGAAAGAAATAATGGAGATCACTGATTTACTTTGTCAAGCTTTACAAAGACAATCTCAAGATATTTGTAATGCATTGAGGCTAGTTGCATCTACCAAAACTTTATTGAAAAAAAATGAATGATGAAAGAGGGGATGATTTGCTTTCTCTTGTTAAGTCATTTTGTGAGCTGCGCAATATTGACATTCCAAATTTATCTTCCCCATACTTTAGTAGAGGGGCTCGAGCACGTAATGAGTATATTGATCATACACTTGAACATCATTACCGAGTGGATATATTTTGTGATGCAATTAATTGTCAACTAATGGAATTAGATCATCGATTCAACGATCACTTTATGGAGGTGCTTCAACTTTCACCAACTTTAGATCCTAAAAATGCTCATGAGCCTTTTCGAAGTGAGGATGTATGTCAATTAGTAGATAAGTACTATCCCGAAGATTTCAATGACCATGAGAAAATACTTTTAAAGTCGCAACTCAAACATTACACAGTTGATGTCGTTCAACGTGCAGATTATAAACAATTGACGTTTATTTCAGAATTGTGTTAGTGGTTGATAAAGACTAGAAGAGTAACAAATTTTGATCTTATTTATCTCGTAGCTAGTCTCATACTTACTCTCCCAGTTTTAACTACTACAACAGAGATATCATTTTCAGCAATGCGTCTTATTAAAACAAGTTTACGAAATAAAATGGAAGATGAGTTTCTGAATGACTCATTGGTTTTGTACTTTGAAAGGGAACTTGCCGAAAAGATTAGTTTAGAGACAATTGTGCAAGACTTTAATAAAGCAAACGATCGACGAGTTGCACTTTAATAAACATTGTAAAGATATTTCACATTAATTGATATTTTCTTTCTTTTCTAATTTTATAACGTTAAAACAAATAAACCTTGTTTGTATCATTTAAGTTTTAGTTTTGGCCCCCGAGTTCTAATTTTCGTGTTCTGCCCATGTATATATTATTAACTAAAAAGGATAGAACTAGTGTAGTGTACTATGGCTAAAACATAGGGATGGCAACGGGACCGGAAATAGGCTCCCTCGCCCCACCCCCGAATTCCCCCGTTTCCCCCGATCCCGAATTCCCCTGTTTCCTAGCCCCCGATCCCGCCCCCGTTCCCCCATTTTCCTATTTGAGACTTGAAAAACAACGACCCCGACCCCGACCCCGAAATCGTTAATAATTTAATATATATATATATATATATATATATATATATATATATATATATATATATATATATATATATATATATATATATATATATAATATTTATTATTTATTATTTTATTTATATACAAACGGGGCTCCCGCGGGGATTTCGGGACGGAACAGCCTGCTCCCGACCCCGACCCCGAAAATCAAACGGGAGTGAAATTCGCCCCCGCCCCCGCTCCCGAATTTTTGAAAAAAGTACCCCCCACACGGAATCGGAATCCCACGGAACCGGGGTCCAACGGGGCTTTTTGCCACCCCTACTAAAACACTAAAGTCTAAAAGTCTTTGCTTATTTACAAAAGCAACGTAAAGAGTAAAGAATCACGAAAACCCACAAAAACCAAAAAACCAAAAAGATAGAGAGAGAAACAAAAAGCAATTGCAAACCTACCGGAAGATTGGAAGAAGAAGAACCACGAAGGAGATCGCCGCTGATGACAATTCCGACTTCCGATTACAACAACAAAACTCCGATTTTCGATTATTCTAATGGTAGAAACAGCAACAATGATGTCTAAGATGTAAATAAGAGAGTATAGGAAGCGATCTGGTGGTAGCAGCAAGCAACGATGTCAGTCCTCCAGTGATCAGCGGTGGAGGCCGTCGACCGAGTAGAGGAGGCGAGAACCGGTATTTTTTTGCGGTTTTAAGATTTTTTATAGATCTTGTTGAAATAACCTTTGTAGATTGGATATGTTTTTGTATTTGATTATAATTATCTTTTTATTTATGAAATTGAAGATTAACATTACCATATAAATGGTTAAGATGCAGAAAAAGGGGAGTGCAATCCTAATAAAACTCAATATTAACATTATATATATATATATATATATATATATATATATATATATATATATATATATATATATATATATATATATATATATATATATATATATATATATATATAGTTAACAAACAAAAAAAGGGGGAGGCCATGGCCCCTTAGGCCTCCAAAGCCTTCCGCTACCGGTGCTAGTTCATGTTCATTCGTTTAAGTTAACCGAACAAATAAATAAACAACAATGGTTAAATGAGCATTTGTTTTGTTAATGTTCGCTCGTTTAACAAATTGTTTTGTTCGTGTCCATTCGTTTATGTTCGTTAAGGTGCTAACCGAACATACACGAACGAACATAGACGATCATACGGTATTTATGGTATTGGGTGTTTACTATTTCAACATATTAATTATTTATAAAAAATTTACTATAATTCACACGAAAATTTATTCATATTCACATGCCAATATCATATGATATTGTGAATGACAATAGTGAATAACACACAGTTCAAATTCACATGTAATTCACCTGTAGCTGAAATTTTGAAAAAAAAATCATTTTTTGTATATATATATATATATATATATATATATATTGATGTCTATTTGTAGATGACAAAAAGTTATAAATTTTTATATATTCGTTTTTTCGATAAAAAGTAAGCCTTAAAAACTAAAAAACAAACGAAAAAACAAAGTGAGTTTTTTTATAACCTGATACATACACGTCCACTGTAAGTTGAATAATCGTGTAGATGAGAGTACCCCTTTATTTATACGCAAGCGCTATGCAGTTATTGCGGTCAAAAACCAAATAGCGGTCATAGGACGAGATTTAAAAAAGCGGTTATTGCGGTGGGATCGCGGTGAGATAGCGGTTTTTTATATTACGGAGTAATTATATATATATATATATATATATATATATATATATATATATATATATATATATATATATATATATATATATATATATATATATATATATATATACACCCACACACACACATACAGACACACATACACACACCCACACCCACACATATTCTATGTAGAATTAATGTCACAAAAAGGTTATATAAAACCGTAGCATAAAACAAAAGGTAGTGTGATAGTGTCAAACATAATTAATTGCAATCCACGGGTTCGGCATCGGAGCCAACATCGTCTAAGGCATTCACTTCTCCGTCTAGGTCATCACCAACATCAAGATCTTCCACTTGATCTCTAATATCATAATCATCGTCTCTATAACGCTCCCTTTTGCTCCTAGTAGTTGGACCCGTGTCTACATTTCCTCCCCTTGCTCTCACAGCCGACCAAAGAAGACCATCCCTTTCATTCACAAAGTCTTGAAGCTCAGCCTCCGTCGGTATCGTCCACTCATCATTTTCCTCAACGTCCCTCAACAAAATTGGATCGATTTTGTTATTTTTTAGAGAATCAAACCGCCTTTGTAACCTTGTGTTGTACTGGATGAACACAAGGTCATTAAGTTTTTGTTGTAATAGACAGTTCCTTTTCTTAGAGTGTAACTGAAAGAGAAAGGATCATAAAAAGTTAGTTAAGGCTTAAATTAAACTAGTATGATTTATAATTTACAAAAATACTTGTTAAAAATAACTTACATTGTCAAATGCACTCCAATTACGTTCACAAGGTGATGCACTACAAGTCTGACTAAGCACAGTAATAGCAAATTTTTGGAGCAAAGGTGTATCGATCCCATATGAACGCCACCATACATCTACAATTTATAAACCAATGTAAGTTATGTAATAATTTAATAAATTTGAAATAGTAACATGTCATTATGTAAGAAATTTTTACTTACATGGTGCAAGTTTCGTTATACTCCTTTTAGCAGCAGCAGATCCAAATTGACCTTCTGAATCAATGTAAAGATTTAATTGTCATCGATCAACCAAGAGCGAAAGGGGTTGGGAAGTCAAGCAGCCTGTAAATCATCGATCAACCAAGAGCGAAAGGGGTTGGGAAGTCGCAACTCGCAAGAAAAGAAAATCTGGTGCCTGATTTTAGGTCGAACCAGGTAGGTCAATTGCAAAAGAAAAAAAGGAACGAGAGGTTACATCTTGCCGATTTGGACTTATGACCTTACATGAGTGTCTTTTGTGATTGGGCTACTATGTGTTTGATTGACCGGCCCAAAATAAATAGCCCAAATGTCGTTTTAGAAAATAGCGGTATTTCACCGCAATACCGCAATTGATATAGCGGTCAAATTGCGGCAAATCTCAGCGCAAATCTCGGTTCCGCAATTCCCAACCGCTATTCATAACCGCTATTTTTTCTATGGCCGCGAACCGCTATCTCACCGAGATCTCACCGAGATCTCGGCGCTATTGACTGCATAGCGCAAGCGTCAGTTTGGTACCCTAATTCTCGATTTTACGCTAGATAGTTGTGGTTCGTCCCCTATCATCTCTCAATTTCAAATTTTCTTTTAGCCTTTCCATTTTGAAAATCGAATTTCCCATATTAGATGTTCATCAATTCAACCTTTGAACTCCATTATTTACGCTCAAGTTTTGGATTTTTGAAGTTTTGAAGCGAAGGTATTTGAATTACATGAGTCGTAATATACTACAAGTTATGTTAGGTATATATATATATATATATATATATATATATATATATATATATATATATATATATATATATATATATATCTATACTATAATACATATATAATATGTACAAGTATTTATTGCATAATTGTCTTAATTTATTTAAGAGGTACAATTCTATAATGCACAATCTAACACAAGGGAAAACAGACACGGGTGAAACATGATGCAATCCACTTATATGGATACTGTAGAGATTGAGACATATTCAAATCACAACAGTGTTCAACTTTGACTTTTGAAATTATATTCAAAATTTTTGAATTTTACAATCCTGTAAAATTCTAAGAGATCATCTTGGCTGTAGCTTTATTTTAAACCAATCTGAACCCTTAAATAAATAAGTAATCCTTGCCAACAAATTTCCACCAATAAAAACACAACCTAAAATGTATAAATAGACACTCTCCCTCCCAAACATTTTTATTCTTCCCCCTTCTGTGTCTACCTCTACAAATTATGTGGAGGCCTCTCAACAAACCAAATAGGGCTTGAACAGTCTTGAAGTGTTGATAAGTGTTGATGCAGCGTCAACTCTATGTTTGCACATTTTGTATGGATCGGCTTCTATTTCTCCATTTAATGTTTTCCTGTGGCAAATAGGCATGATTTAGTTTAAAATCATGTATTTACGAAAATCAATGTATTTTTTATTTGTAATTTTTTTATATTATCAATTTATTTTCTGCATACTAAATAAATATTAAAAACATGTCTTTTTGCAGGTTTATGCAATTGTTTCTTCTATGGTCTGTTTCCAGGTTGCTGTAATTGTTGTTTATTTTTGATATATTAAGTTTTGTTGTTTTTAATGTTTAAAATATATAAAATCTATGGTTCTAGCTAACAAAATTTCATTTTGATATTAATAACAGAATTACAGCAATCTGGATCTATAATGTTACCATAAAATATTTGAAACCTGAAGTGATAATTTTAACTTGTACAAATTGGTTAGTTGTTCCAACCCCAGTTTTACAAAAAAACCTACTAAATTATGTCTTATATAAACGCCAAAAATAGCAACATACTTTTTATTTCTTTCAGTTACTGCAGCCAATACCTGAGAAACAAATTATGTCAAATGAAGACTGTAAGAGCACCCAATACCCGGGGAAAAAAACTATGACATAAACCATTAGTGTTTTGACAAAACATATGAAAATTAACTTAATATTTACAGAAAGAAAAGCATGAACAAAGCTTGGCGGTTTTTATAAGTTTAATGATACATGGCTACCTGATTTAAGAAATTTCCCTCATTGATGGTCCAAATTCTGTACATTGCAACACGATCCAAACTACCAAGATCAAAATATGTCAGCCGGTATAGTGCTATAGTATTCCACTGTAAAGCCAGAGAAATGGTCATCTGATCCAACCAAATATCAGAACAGTCATAACCATAATCAGACCACACAATAATCGAAATGTAACAACAAAAATAAAAAATCTAAATCTAAAAACAAATATCAGAAGACTCAGTAAACAATCTAAAAAATCAGACATCAAATCTAGAAAACAAATATCGCAATCCAAAATCAGTAAACAATAAATGAGGCGGAATCTAAAAAATCAGTAAACCAAAATCAGTAAACAATTATCGGAATCTAAAAAATCTTTATTTTTCCTCACGATGTTGATATATATAGAACGGAGGACAAGGTGGCGGTAGTAGCAAGGGATCCGAACCAGATCGACAAATTCTGCAAAGGAATGGAGGCGGAACAACTGGTTATGGCGGCTCGCAGAGATGGCTTCTGGATCAGAGGGAATTGGATATGGAATCGTGGCATCGGAGTGGTGCTGTCAGAACCGGAAGGTGTGGATCTGAAATCGAGGTACTCTTGACCATGGAGGATGAACATTAAAATCCGATTCAGATCCAATTCAGACCAACCAACTCACCGTCGGCTGCAGATATCAGTGGTCCGAAAATCTGATTCAAATCCGATTCAGGTAACTGTGGTGGATCGGTGGTGAGAACGTTGCAGGATAGCCGGTTGGGGATGGAGGTAGACTAAGGAGGAGGCGCTGAAATGGAGCTGTGAACCGAGGAAATGGAGGCTTGGTAGATCGGAGGTAGCGAATGGAGACTGAGGAGATGGCGGCTTGGCAGATCGAAGGTAGCGAATGGAGCTGTGAACCGAGAAATCGGAAGGAGAAAGTAGCGGCTACTTGCATTCTACTTATATCAGGGTTAAAAGAATTTAGGGTTAGGGTGTGAAGACGGATTGTGAACCGGATTTTTCCATCTATTTGAAATCAAAGTATAAGTTTAGTGTAGGTTTACGGGATGCGAATTTTGATTATCGGTTAAAAATTAGATTTGAGTTAATATGTAAGTTCTAAATTACGTTGAATACATTATTATATGAAATTATAACGATGTTTTACTTTATATAGAAAAATAATATAAATATTTTTATGAAACGTATTTATTAATCTTCATTTTAAACAACGTCTCCATATTTGGCAGAAATGTTAGATTAAAATTTATAACATTTTCAAATGGATACGTAATAATAATATACATAAAACTAAGATTAATAATTTCCTATATCAATAAAATATTAACATGTATATTGTCTAATTCCTATAATATGCCTTTTGGGGATCAGTAAAATCTAATTTAAAAAAATCAAACTATTAAAAAATAATTACAAATAACCGCGACCGTTAAACTATACATCGATTGAAACGAATAACCGCGACCGCATCGTGTGGGTACGACTATTATTTGAACATGATATGTTTTTGAAAAAACAAATAATCGCCAAACGAAATAATCATCTCAGTTAAACTATACATCGAAACAAACTATCATCACCTCCGCATTGCGCATCGTAAGTTTGCGGGTACGCCGAAAGAAATTATTCGCCGCCGCCGCATCGCGCGGGTATGCCGCTAGTATATATATATATATATATATATATATATATATATATATATATATATATATATATATATATATATATATATATATATATATATATATATATATAAAGCATAATTCGACGTAAATGAGATTATTGATTCAAATCTTCAATATAGCTTAATAAAGGTCTTACACATACCTCTTCTTATTGTTGGGCTGATAAGCGTATGAATCTGATGAGTGTCAAAGACTCGCTCACGCTGCTAAGCTGTATCAGCCCCTGATCATCAGCAGCTGCGTGAACAATGTTTATTTAAGTATATCTTGTAATTATTTCGTGTTTCCATAGTTATCTAGTCTTTAGTTGGAGTTATCCCTGAAATGTAAGGATACTCCTGATACTTAGATTAATCATGTATAAGTGTGCAGCTAGGGTTCTTGTAAAGGTATTGATATACCAAAAGTTATATGTGTGTGTGAGATAATATATCAAAGTTTTTCTCTGTGAAATCATTGTTCATTGTGTTTTGATACTGCTTAATTTCTAAAACTTATTTTCATAATCTTTGACTTTTTGTCTTTTCATAACATATTCAATATATATAGACATCAAAATTCTTAACATCAAATATATTCGTAATAACATCTTATCTTATATTAAATTTTAGGTCGTCACATATCGTATCCTACACTTGCAAATATATGACCTCGTGTGTTTAGATAACTAATTATTCAAAAAGATGTTGCTCATTTTTATATTTAATGATTTTTAATATTTCCACTATAATGCACGGGTATAATATAACCTCTATTTTATACAAATATTTAACTAAAAAAAGAACGAAAATGAAACTTTAAAATGATAATCTAAATGAATAACTAATAAAAAACCAATTAGAAACTTGAATCTAAAGAGAAAAGATAAAATCGAAAGTACCAAAACAGTTTATTATATATCAAACGTTGAATAATAAAAATATTTTTGGATTTAAAAAAACTATATAATAATAATTAATACAGTAAAATGATCATATTAGTAATTAATATAGTAAAAAAATCACATAGAAACTGATGGTAACTGAATTACAGGGTGAGTTGATATGTGTCTTCTATAAACTTTTTGATTTGTAATTGTAGGGTAAGGTGCGATTACCAGCACCCCTTAGGTGGTGTTGTTTTTTTTTTCCAGCTCTTCCTGACCAATTTTATTTACAGACTGTTTGTTTTTTAGAAGACTGCAGACCTAAAAAGTCTGCGCGTCCTCTTCTTCGAGAAGACGTGATAATGAGGTCTTCCAAAGTCTGCAGACGTCTGTAGACTACTATATCAAAATCTAAATAAAATGAAACCGTTTCAAAATCAAACTATAAATTCTAAAATATAAAAAAGATATTACTTAAAGTTAATATTTTTAGTCGTGTATTTGAAAATTTATATCATTTTATGTATGACCATGATCTAATATAACTAAGAAAATTAAACATTATAAATAAAGTTACACATCTAATAAATTAAATTATTATTATTATAAAAGATAATACGAATTTGTATAGTAAAAAATAAATACTTGTCATTAAATTTAAAACCATAATCACTAGAATTATCATTTATAAAATTTTGTCTTCGTAATGATAAATTAAGGATAATTGTGTTTGATGAATTTTGAGTTTTATATTATTGTTTGAAACGTTATAGATATTCTCGTTTAAATATCAGGAAGTTGAATCATAATATGTAGTAATTAAAAAATATATTTTATTGTATTGTCATAATTTGATGTTACTTGAGATTTAGTATAAAATTAGTTTTATATTAATAACTAATTATAAGACTTTTTCTCAATATGACCAACTCAATATGCCGCTTCGAAAGAACTGTATGTTTTAATGATTATGAAGACAATGTTCACCTATATGGTAGTGCAACGGATTAAGAATATATGACTCATTGACGAGATGAATTTGCTGCCGTGTGTTTAATACATAACATTGAATGAATGCTTTTAAATAAACTTTGTTATAGTGGTTGTACATATCAAATTAAGTGTTGTAAAATTACAATTAGAATTATTGAAAATGGTTTTTAAATTAAAAAAATCAGTTTATTTTAGCAGCATGTAGACTTTAAAAAAAAATAGTTTTTTTCTGCAGATTGCAGACGTTAAACAAATAGTTTTTTGTATAGACTGCAGACTTTTGGTCCATCTATTTTTCTGCAGATGTGGTTCGCAGACCACAAATGTTTTACTGTTTTACCTCTTCAAAAACACACAGCACCAAAATTTACTTTCAACTTCACTATTTGACGCATCTGGTTACCAAAAATAGTAACCTACTTATGTTCCTCAGAGTAAATAGCAGTGTCATCCTACTAAAGTGCCTAAAACATAAGAAATCAGAACAAGTTGCTATTTAAGGTGAAAAATAGGTTACCCAGAATGAGAATTAAACCAAAATACATCACTATTTTTCCGTGAACATCATTTTAAAATGACCTTATCTAGGTACGGAATTCAAAACCATATAACTTGAACAAAATAAGCACAAAATCATGAATGGATAATTAAACATGTTACATGGTATATTATTCGATGGAAAATTGTTTTTTTCTCCCTATATTGACATGTAAAATGAAATTTTTTTAAACATTCAATAGAACAATTAAAAGAAAATAAAACCGAAGATCAAGCTGTGACTGCTTCTTCTTTGGCAGCTGAAAGTTGGTTTTGGATATGTTGAGGTACGACGTCGAATTTGGCAAGTTGCATTGTGTATGAAGCTCGGCCTTTTGTCATTCCCCTTAAAGTACTCACGTACTGAAACATTTCCGCAAGTGGGACCAAGGAATCCACCACCTATAGTCACCAAAAGTGTATTTAAATTTTTATTTTATTTTTCCATTTCTTATCATACATGTTTTGCATTTTTTGTTCTTTTTATATAATTTTTATTTTTGTAGTATATTTAGATTTAGGAATTTACAAATGTTGTACCCATATAGAAAACATTTTGTATAATTTATAAGTAAATACAAATAACAGAAAAAACGAGGGTATGGTTATTGGTTTTCCGAAAAACGGAAATTTTAGGTTTAGTTAGCTTTTTTCGTAGAAAACCGGAAAAAACCGAACCGAATCCAAATACCCAAAACAACGTCGTTCTATGTATAAGTCTAATTCATTTGAGTATTCTAAAAATTAAAATAATTAACATGTATTTATACTTTTGATTGAAAAATAAAATAAACGAGAATGCTTTTATGTCATATTGTATTATTTTTTAGTATATCACCCGGCTTTTATGAAAAAAATTTAAGCACATTTAACGAAGAAACCCAAAAAAAACTATAAAAAAAAAAAAAAAAAAAAAAACTTTTTGGCTCGGTTTGGATTGTAACCATGTGCTTTTTATTCTTTATATGTACATTTTTTATTTTCATAAACATATATAGCAATATAGAAGTCTAGAAATGTTGTAACGATTAAATATACATAACATATTTTATAATTTATAAAATTCATGTCATTTCATGGTCAGATTGATTAGTTTGTTTTCGGTATTTTTTTATTTTACCAACATAAATGAAGGGTAAAAGTGTCAATATACCTTAAGTCCACCAGGCTTATCACCAAAGCTATTAATCTGCCCTCTCCTCGAATTCAAATCCCCAATCACATCTCCCAAATGTTCTTCAGGTGTCACAACTTCAACTCTCATAATCGGTTCCAAGATCTTTGGAGCCGCTTTCCTAACTCCTTCCCTAAACGCCCCTCGTGCCGCCAGCTGGAACGCAAGTACACTCGAGTCAACATCATGGTATGACCCATCGGTCAACACTGCCCGAAGGTCAACCACCGGGTACCCTGCAACCACCCCATTGCTCATTGACTCTTCTAACCCTTTAATGACACCTGGAATGTATTCACGTGGGACCGCACCACCCTTGATTTCACTTTTGAATTCGTATCCGCTTCCGGGTTCTAACGGTTCGAACCGTACGGTTATGTCCGCGAATTGCCCTTGTCCTCCTGATTGTTTTTTGTGGACATATTTGACCTCGGAGACACGCGATATGCTTTCGCGGTAGTTGACTTGTGGCGCGCCTACGTTCGCTTCTACCTGAAAATTTGAAACGAAGGGAATGGAATTAGTGATTACATTCCATGATCATGTTTGGTTGGTTTACAGGAATGGAATGTGTTTTCATATGAAAATTTTGTATTATATTGTGTAGTTTTAGCTTTATTCTATACGTTATTTTAGTTTTAATTAATGAAAGTTTATTTACGAAAAAAAATAAAAAATTACGATAATAAAAAGGTGATTAGAAAGAAATAAGTTATAACTAATATAACATTTTAAAATATTTCGAGGGAACAAAAATATAATTTAGTTAAAATAGTGAAAGTTTTGAAATAAGTTTGTTATTAATAAAATTTATAAATAAAAATATAATTTAGTTAAAATCGTGAAAGATATCATTTTTTAGACATTGCTAAGAAATGAAAGTAGGAAGTTATTTTAAACAAAGAAAAGAAATTGCCATGCTATTTTATGGATTTAACTCTTATTACTATTACATCATTATACTTCACAATTTTCTCTTATCAAGACATTGTACTTTCAAAAATCTACCAAGTTATACCTACTTCCAATTACATCACTAAAAATTACTTTGTATTTGAATGAAGTTGCTATATTTGGGTAGGTTTTCAAAATTGCAATGCTACAATAAACAAATAAATGAACGTATGTTGCTATTTTTAGCAAAAAAACAAATATTAAACAAAAAACAAACCTTGAATTCTCTCTTGAGCCTATCAACGATAATCTCAAGATGCAATTCTCCCATTCCTTCAATAACTGTCTGATTAATTTCTTCATCACGTGAAAAGTGGAAAGACGGATCTTCTTGTGCAAGTTTAATTAAACCATTTGCCATTTTATCAACATCTGCTTTTGTTTTCGGTTCAATTGCAACTTTAATAACCGGATCAGGAAAATCCATTCTTTCAAGAACAATCGGTTTTTCAGGATCACATAATGTTTCACCAGTAATCGTATCCTTCAACCCTGCAAAAACAACAAAAACATTCAAAGATGTTGTTTGTTATGTGTAAATAGAAAAGTAATAAAAATTAAAGTGATAAATAAAGAAAAAAAGTTATTTTTGTTTAAATAAACCTTGACTAGATAAAAGTATGTCGTTAAATAATTGCACTTAAACATATTCGATTTCGTTTTAATTTATGTACTATAAATAGGTAAACAAGAATTATTTATCATATAAACAATAGTTTACAAAATAAAAGAACATATATTCTAAAATCTTGAAATATAGTAAATAACAAAAGAATACTTTTTAGTCGTTTTTGAAACAAAAGTTTTCATTTTTGTTAAAAAGATTCACATCTGACCGAGTTCATACACGTCTGACCGAGTCAGCAACAAAATAATGCTTACTGAGTCAGACCTCTTACTGTACTGATTCAGGTCTGCAACTATCAAACACAGCCTAAAATTAAAACATACCTGCAAGAGCAACAATATCACCGGTCAATGCTACTTTAACATCTTCTCTACTATTCGCATGCATTTCAAGCAACCTCCCAATTCTTTCCTTCTTCCCTTTATTTGCATTCATAACATAAGAACCCGCAGCAAGTTTTCCCGCATATACCCTTACAAAAGTAAGCGACCCCACAAACGGATCATTCATAATCTTGAAAGCCAACCCCGAAAACGGTTCATCATCACTCGCAATCCTCTCAATTTCAATTTCGGGATTATCCGGATCGGTACCCTTCATGGGCGGTACATCAAGTGGCGAGGGCAAATAGTCCACAACCGCATCAAGCAACGGTTGCACCCCTTTGTTCTTAAAAGCCGACCCACATAAAACCGGGACGAAATTACCCCCGATCGTCCCCTTTCTTATCAACCTTTTAACCGTTTCTTCATCCGGCTCGACCCCTTCAAGATACGCTTCCATGACATCATCATCCAAATCAACAATCGTTTCAATCATTAACGCGCGATATTCTTCCGATAATTCTTGTAAATCGGAAGGAATATCTTCGTATGAAAACTTCGCGCCTAATTCTTCACCACCCCAAACAATTGCTTTCATTCTCACAAGATCTATCACCCCTTTGAACACATCTTCCGCCCCTATCGGTAATTGTAACACGAGCGGTTTCGCGCCCAAATTTGTCACAATCATATCGCGTGTTCTGAAAAAGTTCGCGCCTAACCGATCCATTTTGTTGACGAAACAAATTCGCGGGACCCCGTATTTATCGGCTTGTCTCCATACGGTTTCGGATTGCGGTTCGACACCCGCAACACTGTCGAAAAGACAAATGGCACCATCGAGAACCCTAAGCGCGCGTTCTACTTCGAGAGTGAAGTCCACGTGGCCAGGTGTATCGATGATGTTGATGCGGTGTTTGTTCCAGAATGTGGTGGTTGCAGCTGAAGTTATGGTGATTCCTCTTTCTTGTTCTTGTTCCATCCAGTCCATGGTGGCTGTACCTTCGTGTACTTCACCGATTTTGTAGTTTCTTCCTGTGTAGTAAAGGACGCGTTCTGTTGTGGTGGTTTTTCCTGCGTCTATGTGAGCCATGATGCCGATGTTTCTGTAGTCCTTTAATGGAACCTCGCGCTTTCCATCTGAATCATGGAAATATAGATCAGAATATGTATCAATGGCTACAAGTACATAACTTTTAAGAAATTAAGAGGTAGATGATAGGATTATTGTATGGTATGCATCGTAAACGACTGACAATGGAACAGAGCAAGGGTTTATTGTGTAAACAAGTTTCAGTTTTCATTTGTGGTTAATAGAATTCGAGAGTTCTATGGTCATTTGCTTCATTTCGGTAATTTTTGTTCTGGGTTATTTGATTTGAAGAAGAGATGAAGTTATGGAATGGAGATAAGGGATAAAGAAAGGAAATTGGAAATGAATGTATTCGTTATTTACGAAATTGACGATTGAAGCGAATGAGAACTATTGAATTCAATTGGAAATGGAAATGAACATAGCAAAAAAATCAGTAATTACGAGGGTAATGAACCCTAGAATGGATTATTTCCGTTTTTATCGAAATTCTCAATTGAGTTACTTCAAAATTCATGTAATTCATTCGTATGAAAGAGACCTTCGGGAGCAGCGGCCATAGCGAAAACTGAAAGGTTCCTCTTTTGAAAGTGAGAAGTCGATATGTTTGTTGTGAGCCGTTGGGTTCCGAGGAAAGAGGACGTAAGACTACGGCGACGGAGGGACGCCGCGGGAGAAAGAAAGAAGCGACGGAGCGGCCTGCTTGAGGAGCTGCCATTGTTACCGGCGAAGTTGCATAGTGAAGCCGCGGCTACAGCTTCTGCCGCCATGTGTAATCTCCGCCACTAGAAATTTCTGGTATGGTGAAGGGGATAACGGCGACTGCAATACAATATATGTGTGAGGGGGGCTTTTGTGTTTCGGATAGAAAAAAAAGGATAATTTTTATGTGGCTTGGAAATTACCAACATTTTATCGTATTTTCAAACAAAATTGTTTATAAGGCACAATCATAAGAATTAATGATAATAAATTTATCTAGTGTATACTTTGGTTACGTATTTTTTAATATGATTTACCATTAAATTTATCGGTTGATGTATTTAAGTCTAAAAAAAGATGTCGAGTTGAAGAGCTGATAATGGTGACCGATGATTCTTATTGTGGATTGATTTGTATCTCATGCACTATAAGTTAGGATCGGCCGTAATTCAAGATTGCGCTCGGGATTATGCTATGATGCCTAAGTTGGAATGTGTTTTACTTGAGAAAGTGTGCGATAGAGCGATATGATAAGAATGAGAGCAAGAGATTGCTTAATGATACCTCTCATGTGGATGATATTAATAGTTTTGTATGAGAGACCATGTATGCTCGTTTGTACGATGTACAATGCTTTTGTAGGCTTTGTCCGATGTGCTTCCTCCATGTAATGGGCGTAGCACAATCATTTTTCTAGGCGAAAGAAGTTAGCACCCTGATATCATACCCTTGTGAATGAGTGCAACACCCCACGTTAAGGGTAATGATAATAACAACATTTGTAAACCCACAAGTTCTCATTAAGGTTTATAAACCATTATATGTGGAAGTTTGGTCCCAACACATCTCAAAAGCGGTTAAATAGCATTTAAACACCATTTAAAATCATTTGGGCATTTATCTCAAAATCATTTCAAAGTATTAAGTTGCGGAAAATCATAATGTCCCAATATTTTAAAAACCGATTTAGTTTGTTTTAAAACATCAAGGTGACTATAATCCAAATATTATTAGATAACTTAAATGAAACCGCACAACTCATGACCTTCTAAATCATCAACAAAACTCTACATAAGTCATCCTAAATCATCCAAATATCATTCAATATCTTAAATGAAACCACACAACGATTTTGGTCTTACATAAGATAAAGTTATTTGATTTCCCTTTTATGGTTAATTCAATCGTATTGGTGATAAATAATATTTTAATTTAAAAATTAATTTACAACTAGTGTTTCGACTGTCCGCGCGATGCTGCGGAAGGACAGTATATTGAAAAACGCAGTTCGACAAAAAAACAAATTATTTAACGGACGAAAAATGTAACTTTAAAATATAAGGGACCGGAATCGTAACTTACGAAATACCAATAATATAACTTTATAATAAATAGGGATGAAAACAATTAACTCGAAATTAGTTAAGGGGAAAAACGTAAACATAAAAGTTTGCTATAAAAAGAATCAAAATTGCTTTTCAAATAGAAGCTTATTTGTATCAAATGCTTTAACAATTATACTATAATCTTAAATTAGTAGTTATGGTTCTGAAAAAATAATATGAAATGAACAGTAAATATGTGAGTGAAGTGAAGTTCGTAATTAATATATATATTATTAAACATTAGTTGAAAAGAGTTGATATCTATAAAGACTTTAGTGGAAATTCCAAAAAAATATAAATATTATAGAAACTCCAAAAATATTTAAAAACATCAAGGATATTCAAACTAGCATCAAATGCACCAGTAAAACATAAAAAACTTAATTTATATTAAACAAAAAACTAAAATAAACTAACTATAAATCGTTTGGCAACTATAGCATCTCTAACCCCTCGTGTCCACCCAAAAGGCCAAAACTACCATATTATGGTTTCATGAACATTTCACGAAATTTTCTTCATTTTTGAGCTTAACCTTATAAAATTAACACTTTGATCCACAAAATGCCACACCTTTCTTATATATTTCATTTGGTCTGTATATCATTCACCTATGTAGCTAGGTTGACATCTTTTGTCTAACTTTCACCACATGAATTCAAGTTTTTAAATTGACCATTTTATATGAGTTTTTATTACAACGGTGTTAGGTGTGTTAGGCCTAACAAACAGATAAGGGTAATAAAAATCATTGCTTTAAGTATTAAATAAAAACTTGAACAAATTTATGTAGAATAAACATGCATAAAAAATAGATTTGCAAGAATTCAAAATTAAATGACGATTCAGTTTCACAGTGACTCTCCTAAGTATGTAGATAATCAACTAATTGATTAGTTAAGACGTGTTCCATCTAAACCGGTACTGAAAACTACTAATGAGCTCTAGCAAATTTCTTTTACCAAGTTGTTTGATCGAAACAAGCTCTATGGATTAAACCCGATTCTTCTAACTTAAGTTAAACAAGCTCTTAAATTAAATCAGAAAAATCGCATTAAGATTTATGTAAAAATTCCTAGTAGCATTCAACACTTCTTGTAAGCTCGGAAGTGTAAAAACATGTAAATTCCAATTTGATGTTTGTTACTTATTATTAGTCATAAAGCAATTACGGATTTTTCTAATTTGATTACCTAGATTGATTGATCCCTAATTCAAGCGGCCAACATGAATCGAATCAGAATCAAACGTTCGATTAAAATAAAACTGAAATTACTAGATAGAAGCATGAATCAAAACCAAATCAAATGATAACTTGCATAAAAAGTCGAAGTCGCTATGGAACTGAAATCTAAAGTTTTTAGCTAGACATGGCTAAAAACAAATCAAAGACTGTAAATTTGGAAAATAGAGTATGAATTTTAACTTACAAAACGAAATTAACAATGTTCATTGTGGTTTTTAGAATTTGAAAATCATCAGAAAGCCATCAAAAACCACTAGGAAAAACTAGGTTAAAAGTCTAGGCTGAAGGGTTTTGTTTATAGGGGTTGGCTGCATCAGAATAAACACTTTGGGAGGAAAACACGGTTGTGTAAGTTGAAAATGTGTCCGGAATCGATTAAGTGAAGTACAATACTAAAAAACAAGAAAAATTCTGGAAAACAATATCATATGTTGAGAAACGCAGGCGCGTAAATGTCGCGAAATGCCTTTTTTCTAAAAGAATAAGTACCAGCAACCCTCAACAACAAAACACAACCACTGAAATGGAAACACGGTCGTATAACTTCAAACCTTCATTTTTCTGTCTTCAAAACTTCATTCCAAGCTGCTTCCATCCAGCCTCCACCTTCCTTTAGTATTTTTTTTTTGTAACACCCGTATTTTCGACTATTATTATCCAGATATATTTTACGACATTAGTTTTAATTTTTTTAAATTAGATAGGTTGTGAAATAATATTTGTTATATATTTTGTTAATATATCGTGTTCAACTATAATATGTTATTCATGATTTTGATAATTATTTAGAATCCTTAATTGAAACGAGATGCAAATACAAGGATGCTATATTTTGATTCATAACAGTTTGAATCATAAAACATATTTGGTTCGTAATATTTTTGGATCATAGATATTTTGACTAATTTGAAAGGTTATTTTACTTAAAAATAAAAAATGGACAGTTAAATAACTTATTTTCAAAAAATTCTTTTTACAAACTTAGTAATACAATGTCTAGAACGATCCCTTAAATCATAATTTTTTAATATTTTAAATATAGAAAATAATTTTTTTTTCAAATTTCATGATGGTGCTTGTTTTGTAGATAATTAAATTTTAATAAATTTGTTTTTTTAATTTACATAGAAAAAATATTATGGTCGAAAAACAAAGTGGAGAAATAAAAAAACACATGTAATTCACATATGAATCTCAATTAGCTGAAATTTCGGAAAAAATCATTTTTATATATCAATATAGATGTCTATTTATAGATGACAAAAAGTTATAAATTTCTATATATTCGGATGTTTTTCGATAAAAAGTAAGCCTTAAAAATAAATAAAACTAAAAAACCAAAGTTGGTTTTCTTATAATCCGGTGCATTCGCGTCCACCGTAAGTTGAACAATCTTGCGGATGAGATTAGTCAATTGGTACCATGATTTATATTAGTCACTTATTGAACATTTCCACACACACACACACACACACACACACACACACACACATATATATATATATATATATATATATATATATATATATATATATATATATATATATATATATATATATATATATATATACATATAAAACGATGTTGTATCACAGATTTAATACGCAAACTTATATAGATAACAACAATATATTCAATTTTCCAATATATATATATATATATATATATATATATATATATATATATATATATATATATATATATATATATATATATATATATATATATATATATATATATATATATAGTAAATTACAATTTTCATCCCTGTGGTTTACCACTTTTTTCAGTCTTGGTCCAACTTTTTTATTTTCACGCCAATGGTATTTTGTGGTTGCTGAAAGGTATCAGATATGGTCCCTCTGGCCGTTACGTTCAAATGGCATCCGTTTAGAGGCATCGTGTGCCCCTCACGTTGGGGCATTTCCGTCTTTTCCATCATAGCTCTCTTGAAACGATGAACTTAGACGGTGAAACAAATTTGAAGCTAAAACAATCGTTAGACGCAACTTCCTTGATCAACGATGATTCAAACTTCAACACCTTCATAGTAACAGTCAAATGCGAAGATCCAAACGCTTGTCTTTATACTTTCTTCGGAACAATGGAGTACTCTTACAATACACACTTTCTCCCCAAAAACGTCTCTTACGCGACTCAAAGCTCAGAAATACCGATTACATCTATGGCGTTGTTATCTTCACATGTCACTATACGAAAGTGATTCAAAACTCCACCGATGCACCTTCGAAAAGAAGCGGGATTGAAAAACGAATGGATAACATTATCTATTTCTTGTTCTTCGTCTTGTTTCTAATCGCGTTTATGGGTTCGATTTACTTCGGGATTGTTACAAAAAACGATTTAGACGGTGACCGAATGATTCAGAACTCCACCCAAAATGCGCCCCGACTGCAGCGATTTACTAGTTCCTCACTGCTTTGTTACTGCACACATATTTAATCCCAATTTCGTTATACGTTTTAATAGAAATCATGAAAGTTCTATAGACGATTTTCATCAAAACGACATTCATATGTACTACGAAGAAGCTGATAAACTTGTATGCGTGTGAACTTCAAATATCACCGAAGAGCTAGGTCAAATCGACAACATTTTATCAGAGAAAACCGGGACGTGTTCCATAGCAGAGACAACTTACGACCGTGGCTTTACCGAAATTGAGAGATCTATGGCGAAAAAGACGAAAATGCCCTCACGTGAGGCCCACACGATGCCTCTAAACGGCTGCCATTTGACAGTAACGATCAGAGGGACCAAATCTGATACCTTTTAGCAACCATAAAGACCATCAACGTGAAAATACAAAAGTTGGACCAAGACCCATAAAATTGGTAAACCACATGGGACAAAACTGTAATTTACTCTATATATATTGAAGAGAGAGTCATTGGTTTAAGAGTGTCCACGAGAAAGAGTTCTTAGCCAATCAAAAAACTGAATTTTAAAGTGGAGACTTGAACGGCCACGACTCCTGGCCAGAATTTATCCTCTAAAAAATCCCTGATGTGGGCCGCTGATAGAAACTCATACAAAAGGAGTTACTAAAAGTTTATAGTTGAGAATCGCCTGAAATTAAGGTTTTATTCTAGCAACATTATGGTTTTAAATCTGGCTCTTGTTGTGAAGAAAGTTATACTTCAGACCTAAAAAAATCCAAATTCAAAAACCACCTCATGCACTTCCTAAATTTGTATGTATGACACATGGTGTTAATAAAGAAAAAAAAGAGGATTAACGAGAGTAACCTTCGTTCGGCCACTTAATTGAAAAATAACATAGTATCAAATTCGAAATTTTCTGAAAACTTAGTGTATTTTTTGAAAATTTTCAAAAAATTTTCTAATTAGAAGTGTTTCAAAAAGAAACGTTGTCATTTCTTTGGTTTTCTAACATGTGCATCTGTACCCATTATAATCCACACACAAATTGTTTTGTTATTAATGTTATTCTATATCGGAATCAATATTATACATTTGTATTTTACATAACAATTATTTTTTGATGATTAAATTAGTCTAATGAGAGTTCGATAGTAACAATTGCTTTGATTTTAGCATAAAGTAATTTTCGAAAGATGGGTCTAAATCACATGCAAAATTCCCTATGCGTTAACTTACTTCAATTCACAAAATCCTTCATTATACTTATTTTTTTATTTAATTATTCCTAGTGAATGTATATTCCTTCACCATTTCAATGCTATAACTAACAAAACATCAAATTTAATGCATATTATTCACATATATTATTTTTGGTATAAAATTTTCTTACTTATGAAATGCTCCTACAGCTCTATATACACTCTTTATATTATTGTACAATTACATATTAATAAATTAGGTTTATATTAATTTTAAAGTTATAGATATATTTGATTCTATCATATTCAACTTATACAATAAGACTAAATATTGTTAATAATTTGATATACCAACGCATTTAGACAAAACACTTCGGTGTATAATTGTCAACTTTGACCCCAAATTGTGTTCACAGCCCTATACTCGTTCCCACTATTTCTAGAAAGTTTTTATGGCTAAATGACTCACTAAACACCTTAAGTGGGATTTCCTGTCAGCGACATTTAGCGTCGCTATCTCAGAAAACTTTCTTGGATTGAACTTTGAGAAATAATGCATAGAATAACAACCTACTATCAATAGCATCACTATCTCCATAAGAGATAGCGTCGCTAAATCGCCTGTTAATGAAAACTCTCCAAAATTTCCATATTTTCCAACCTATCGACGTATAAACTTAAACTTTGCATCTAAACATCATATTAGGCCATATAACTAACATTTAAACCAAAATATAACATCCAAACACAACAAAATCCAAGATTTGATCTATTTTCCAAAATTCACAATTTTGGCTTAAAAACTTCACCACACAATCTAAAACTTCCTAGACATTCAAGATATATTATTGACAATTAAAATAAGTATTCAAACCTGATTTCAGGGTGTTACACATGTCAAGGCAAGGTGTGGATTGTTCTTATGGAAGGGTGATGATGGAGTTCACCGAAGAAGAGTGAAAACAAACATCAACAATAACTCCACCATCTTCTTTCTTTATTTTTTTTCATTTTGGAACATAAAATCTGAACCATAAAACATTTTCAAATGAATAAACGGTTATATGTTAGTATTCTCATCCGTGATACCTTCATTTTGGTTTATCACACGTGCAAAATAGATTTATGATGATTGGGAAATTAATGATTAAAGTGAGGGTGTTGGAAGAAGTAAATAAATGAGTTTAATAGTTTTTAGTTCATCCCACATTGGTGGGAGAAAAAATGGGCTTATAAGTAAAAGGGTTTCCAAGCCTTGTAAGACTTATAAGTAAAAGGGTTTTGAAGCCGACACTGTGTTCAACATAGCCTCGACAATAATCGATTTTCATATGTTCTTTCGTGCATTCCCATTATTATTTGTTAACAAACTTAAAAATAAATTTGTTTATACGAAACGAACAAAGATTTTTTATGTGTTTCTTCCCGCTGCTCGATATTCACATAAAAAGAATAAAAAACATGTATTGCTCCGTTTTTGGACAAATTTCCAACATTAGAATTTCTAATTTTTTGCTTCACTTTTCTGCAAATCAGTTTAACATCATAAATTCCAAGTTTTGCACCAGTTTTATGCCTCAAATTTTTTTGATTTCAACATCAGTTATCTTCATCAGATTTAAACATCATAACTTTATATTCCATATTTTTGAAACCAAGTTTTATACATAAAAATTTTAGAATCTAAATTTCTCAAATAAGTTTTAAACATCATATGTTTCATATTTTAGAATCTATTTGGAAACTTCAATTTTTAGAATTTCTGATTTTTAAACTCATTTGCACAAGATTTATATTTGTAGAATGACAAGAAAAAGATCCCAACCAAATCAAACAAACATTCCTAATTTACAAGGAGCTCCAACGATTACCATGCTAGTAAATCATGTGTAAAAGCCAGAATAGTTTTCTCGATCATACTTTAAAAGGTGGCAACAAAAGATGTTTGTTTTACCAACTACCTTGAATCTTGTGTGATTCTTGATAGAAGAGGCTCCACAACTTACTGGAGGACAACAAGATGTCCAAGCTGTGAGTGCAATTGATACTTGGAAACATTCAAATGTGGGAACTATGTTCTAAATGGTCTTGTTGAGTCACTTTATAATGTGTATTATGTAACGAAAACGACTAAAGAACTATGAGACTCCTTAGACAAAAATTAATACAAAACCGAAGATGCCAAGACCAAGAAGTTTATGGTTGACCGGATCTAGACTATAAAATGAATGATAGTAAGACCGCCAAGACACAAGCCCTATAACTACAAGTCCTCCCACAAGATATCCATGTTGATGGTATGGTGATTAATGAGACTTTTCAACTTTATCAGAACTGCCACTTCATTTTCCTTGTTCACCAGCTTCTTGTGAAACTAATGTCAAAAGTCCTCTAAAATATTTTTCGCCTAATAATTCCACGACATCTCCTACATGTGATTTCAACACCCCATTCAAATCATAAAAAGAATATAGATATATTTGCTCATGACCTCTAATCATCATAGAAAGTAGAAACAAATTCCCACTCCTTATGAAGACACTAACGGAATGTAAAATTTATTTTGAGTATCGTTTTGAATATTTTCTCTTTCAAGTTTGTTCTAGAAAAGGAAATTTTCACAAAAGTTTCATCGAAACATTCCTTAGGTTTCCGTTTGAAATCTCTAAATTCAGCAAGTAGATGCATTGTTTTGTTTTTCTTTGCTTTTTAGTTCATTTGTAAAGATATTTCAATCGAATCCATATATATATATATATATATATATATATATATATATATATATATATATATATATATATATATATATATATATATATATATATATATATATATATATATATATATATATATATATATATAGGGCTAGGTTATTATAAGAATGACAATTATTATGTTACCTTGTAACCAAATCCTGGCCATCGGATTTCATTCTCGTAACAATGAAAAAAACACATTCTTAACAGAATAAGTTTTTGACATAATGAGTTTTTACCATTCTTAAAAGAATGAACTAAATTTTGTACATTCTTAAAAGAATGTGTTTTAAATAAGTGGTCCAGATTGAGTTTCAAGGTTACACAATACTTGTATGGATATATTTGATCCTACCATATATATATATATATATATATATATATATATATATATATATATATATATATATATATATATATATATATATATATATATATATCATCGAAACATTCCTTAGGTTTCCGTTTGAAATCTCTAAATTCAGCAAGTAGATGCATTGTTTTGTTTTTCTTTTGCTTTTTAGTTCATTTGTGAAGATATTTCAATCGAATCCATATATATATATATATATATATATATATATATATATATATATATATATATATATATATATATATATATATATATATATATATATATATATATATATATATATATATATTAGCTTGTCTCATATATCATGCCTATATCATGACTATACACTAATATAAGCTTAGGGAGTCCATACTCCTATATGAGACCATATCGACACTTTAGTTCATTCATAACTTTCATTTCATGTATCGATTTTCTTTATATATGCTTGGCCACAATAAAAAAATGCAATGCTCCACCTCCGGAGAAAATTGGGACGAACGTATAGACCAATCATGACATCATAATCATAAGACATCTACTTCATGAAGGGAGGTACCATCCTGATAGAGTCTTTTGGATCCTATTATTTGCAATATCATGTGTCTAGACTGTCTTAATCATTACTAAATGCATTTCACATTCAATGTATCCATATGCCCCACTTTTGTTTTATCATTTTAATCACACGCGGTAAAATGAAATGCATGCTGGTATAATAACTAAGACTTTCCATAATATAAACATTTCATAATTTTATTTAACAACTCTTTTAAATTCTTTAAAAACTTAATTTACTCTGTCTAAGAGTTATTATACTTTCAAAACATACTTTACTCTATAAGAGAGTTCATATACTTTTAAAACATTCTTTACTCATTAAAAAGACTTACTTACTTTAAAAGCACTTTTACTATATAAAAGAGATCATATACATCCAATAAATTATATATATCTATATCTATGTCTATATCTATATCTATATCTATATAACTCTTATAATAGAGGCCATTCATGAATGTGGATCAAGATAACTCAAATACTTGCACCATATTCATTTGAAACACCCACCTTTTCAACTTCTTCCGATTAATAACTTAGTTAAATGAAATATTTTTCCTATATAAGAACATTATTTTCATGCTTGGTTGTATGCATTCTCTTCTCTTCTTTTTTTTGTTATTGTTGTCTAAATTCAAGAAGATGGAGAAAAAATGTGCAAGAAAAATGTGGGTATGACTATCAAAAATTTAAAATGCTAGAAGCTATTTTAGTTATTTTTGGTTCAATTTGTATTAACTTCTTTTTCCTTCTACTTTCTTTAGATTTCAAGAAAACATTTATGTTGTACATTTAGATCAAAGAGAAATTTATTCTTTTTCAATTTATTTGTTACAATATGTTGAAGATGTGTGTTCTTATTTTGTAATATCTTATATGATTGTTTGATTGGGTTCCATCGTCGGTTATGTAACTAATATATGCGTGTAATTTCTTCTCTTTTGTTTTTGTTATTGTTGTCTAAATTTAAGAAGATAGGAAAAAATGTGTAAGATAAAGGCGGGTATGACTATCAAAATTTTAAAATGCTAGAAGATATTTTAGTTATTTTTTTGTTCAATTTGTATTCACTTCTTTTTTCCTTCTTCTTTCTTTAGATTTCAAAAAAAAAATTATGTATGTACATTTAGATCAAAGAGAAATTGATTCTTTTTCAATTTATTTGTTACAATATGTTGAATATGTATGTTCTTATTTTTTTAATATCCTATATGATTATTTGATTGAGTTCCGTCATCGGTTATGTAACTAATATAATTACAACATGAAAAGATGTCAAATTTCAATATAATATAAAGGAATTATTGGAAAATAAAAATAGATTGTAATTTTCAAATCATCATTAATAGTTTGTAGTTTTTTCTACTACATTATAAGCATTTGTTGATAATGATACATCTCATACATATATATGTTAATGATAACTTTCATGTAGACAATGAAATAGGCAAATTAACTATGTCAAAAATCATATACCATAAAAAACACAAATACAAGAGCTTAAGCTCAAAAAATAGTGTGCAACAATATAAAAAGTGAATGTATACATACAACAACCTACAATCATGGATTTGTAACAACTAGAAAATAACTTATTTATATTTCTCAAGTATTTTGACTCGCAAAAATTCAAAGTCTCCATAAATAGGTTAATATAAATCAATAAACCGATATATGTACACTTATAAATGTTATAGTTAAGTTTATAGTAATGAGTTTGTAGGTTTTTTGCTTAATCTATTAGTTTTATGTTTCTTAAAATTGATATGATATTTTTTAAATTGTTTATTTATTATATACTACTAATGAATAAAAAATAAACACATTTCCTACCATGAAATACATTAAACATCTACAAATTTCTTATTATCAAATAACTTCTCACACACTCATTCGCTAATCATATTCTAAAACATATTGTTTGAAACTTTGCTTTGAAACAAATATACAAAAATAAGTTATACGAAAAAAATTCAAAAAAAGATAGAACTAACATATTATTAGCTTTATTTACATTAGAAATAGTTCAATATTAATGTTCAAATATAATATAATACTACATATTAGAGGATCATATTATTCATTTAGTTGACTAAATACAATTTAAATATTTTAATTCTCTTTATTTGAGTACCATAAGTATCAATTAACTACCATAAGTAGAAAAAAAAAAAAACTCTTTATTGTAGCAGTTTAATGCTAAATAACTCTTATGTGGAATTTGAAGGGTTGTAATATTAATAAAACTTCAATACATTTAACTAAGAATTTATTAAAGATGTATGCTTTTATTTTGCAATATCATATATGATTGTTTGATTATGTTTCATCATTGTGGATGTAACTAACAATTTTTAAAGATGTACATCATATTGATTTGAAATCGACACAATTTTTTAAATGTTCTTTTAGTAACGATTCAGAATTCATTTGTTAATGTAATATGATTACAAATAAAATAAAACTTTGTATCTAGACTTTAAAATTTTATAATTTTTTAATACTAATAAGTGGTTTTTAAAATTCTTATACAACTACTTAATAATAATAACTTATTTTTAAACTTAATTGACGATAATAATAATATATAGTAACGTAAATTCATAAATTAAATAACATTAACTTAAAGAAGCGTTGTTATTTTAAATAATCATTATGATAGAAATACAAAGATGACAAAATAAGTAATAATCAAATTAGTTAATAGTCATAATAGTAAAACTAACACTAGATTGATAATTATATTTAATATTATTCAAACACAAATTGCGGGTAACGATCATTGAGTATTGTGATTGTAATAGATGTTTATTGTTCAAAGTAGTTACAAGTTTATATATCAACTTAGTGGAAGAGTTATTATTTCATAGATAATGTGAATGACGAAGTTTTTCATACATAATTTTAACCTGCGCAACGCGCGGGATTTCGTCTAGTTTACTCTATTAAAGAAGATTATATACTTGCCAAAAAAAACCTTTTATATAATTAATTCCGTGTATCCTAAAATGGGGAAAAGTTCATACATACTCCTTTAAAAGACTCTATAGTAGTATAGTCGCAATACACTTTCTTTGGAATCAATATTGCTTCATACCAAATAGACATCAATAATTGCATGTGTTATCATTGAAGGGTATCACAATCATCTCACATCAATTTTTAGGTATTTTATTAACTGGGTGTTTATTTACATAACTCTTTTATTATAACATAACGCTAAATTTATTATAATGGAAACTTACGTTAGGTATTTACATATATTTGATCTCATTTCCTTAAATATAGTTAAGTTTTATTATAACAAGTGGTTTAATGTTGCGTGTTGCGGCGAGAGTTTAATCAATACTTTTTTTTTGTGACAACAACAACAGACTGTGTGAGAGTCGAGAGAGAATGTGTGTGAGCTCTATGTGTGTTGCAAAAATATAAATAACAATGTACTTTCAGTTGTTGCGACATACATACACAACCATACTCATACAAAAAATTCACACATAAATACTAACATAGTCACATGCGAAGACACTCAATTGCACACACAACCATAAACATATACACATTTATAGCGGTGTATTTTTAAAAATCCAATAACTACAGTAAGAAATAATGTATAATGGGATTACAAATAATTAAATATAAAATGTATTTTGGTTTGTGAAAATGAATACTTATAATAAACTAATCTTTATATTCTTTTAGAAGTTACATACATAAAAAAGGAATATGTAAAACAAAGAAAATGAATTAAAACTTTTAAAGAGAAAATCTAAATAAGAATATGTATTAAAAACGATTATATAGATATAGTAATTTTGTAGAAAACCAATTTTGTAAAATTCGTAGGAACACATTTGTAAAAAGAAATATAAAAGAAGTTGAATAACTAGTTATCAAAACAAAACTAAATTTAAAAAACATATAAAAGTATTGTTGGAAATTTTTCATAAAAAAGTTTTGGATCGAACTTGGGAAATTTTTTAAAAAATGGTCAAGAATTAATGAAGTTAAAATATAACGTTCCAAATTTCATAATAAATTTTTTATTTAAAAAACGACTTAAATTCAATAAAATAGTTACTACACAAAACCTTCAAATTAAAACTTAGTATTTAAACATATAAAAACGTATTTATCCGAAAATGTTTACAAACATTATCGAGCGGAAGACTTATTCATTGAAATCCTCAGATGCGGTACAGTCGCGCCGTGCTCCAAGCTCAAGCCAGCAATTACCTGAAAAACAGTTAGGATAAAAGGGTAAGCACAAAGCTTAGTGAGTTCCCCAAAAATACCACACGATCCATCACATAAACATCGTCATCGACTTTCGTCGGCAAACATCATCATCGGCTTTTGCCGGCAAACATCGTCAACGGCTTTCGCCGACAAACATCGTCATCGGGTTTCGACGACAATCATCGTCATCAGCGGCAAACATCGTCATCGGCTCTCAAGTCGGCACTGTCGACCCATAGTCCGGCAGTCATCGATTTCCGTCGGCAAACATGTAAAACACAAATAATCACATTATTACACAAAGTAATAAAGACTATCTACGTATGTAACATAACCTATAGTATAGTGAGAAGACTCACCTGATTCGCGACCTTAAGCTAGACAGCACTCCACGGGAGTGCCCTCCGATCCCGACAATACGCACTTCCTAACAAGGATAAACCCCACTTAGAACTTTTTAAATCCCGAACAGAATAATCATATAAGACCGGTGTCCAAAACCCTCAAGTTTGACCAAAAGTCAAACTCGTCAAAAAGTCAACGATCAATGGTCAAAGTCAACAGTCAAAGTTAGCGCTGCTAACTCCCCTGTTCAACCCAAATCTCCATTAAGTGCTTAATTCGTTAAGTCAGAAGCCACAACTTCCAAGGGTTGTCACAAACAGTCCATTAACTTACAAAAACGTGACCTTACCAACCAATCATTGCCAAACAAGCTCATGGTGACAAATCTAGTTCCAAAATGATGATTAACTTGCATGAACTTCATCCAAAACCATAATAAGACTACGCCAGGGTTTTTCTTTAGGATTCAGAAGCTAAAGGAAGAAGAACTCATCCCTTAGTTCCTAAATCTCATCTTAATACAAGAAATGGAGCCATCCTCGTCTCAAGAAGTTCTTAAAAGCATCATAACTCCAATTTTTACCTAAAACACACAAGGAGACATATATTGAACACTTACACAGTGGGTCTATTTCTAAACTTCGTCTTACACACGTGGATTATTTCTGTAATTTTGTTTTACAGGTGTGTATCTCTACAATTTTATTATACAGTAATAATTTTTGTAATTTTCTTTTATATATTGACCATTTCTGTAATTTTATATTTTTCTTACTTAACAAACAATTTTATACCTACGTCTTAAACAAAAACCGTTTTTGTATTTTTGTTATACAAAGACCTGTTTTGTAGAGAAACCATTGCTTAAAACCAGAATGCCATATCATATGTTCCATTTTCCGTCTCATGTCTTCCACATTCTTTCCCAAATTATTTCTCTCATAACGAACCTCCCTAATTATTGATTGAGAAGGCCTTGAAGCCCTTCTTGATGAGTCTCTTTTCTCTAGATTGTTACATTCTCTTTCTCTATCGACTATCAAGAAACATGACGCCTAAATAACTCTAAATGAAACTCGATTTATTCTCGAGGAACATCGGTCCCTCTATCTGGTGTATCTGTCTCTCTTACGCTCTGTTCTTGAGTTTACTTAGCTAATGGAATGGAAGTATTTGGAAGGGAACCAGCTATGAGATGTGTTCTTAAGATTTTTTTTAAGAGGGGGAAGGGAATGGAATGGAAGTAAAAAGAAGCTATTTTGCACCAGCCCACTTTTGGGAGGGTTAGGAAGGGAAGAGACTCAATTTACTTATTTGCCCTTAATCTTCACTTTCATTTTCACCTTCATCAAGTTTTAGCATTGGCCAAAACATAAATTTCCCCTCCATCCCCTTCCATTCCCCTCCAACTCAAGAACCCAAATACTTATTTATATTTTCATTCTATTTTCTTCCATTCCCATTCCTTCCATCTTCTTCCATGAAGGGGTGCAAATGAGCCGAGCCGGCTCGTGAGCTATCCGAACCGGCTCGTTAAAAGCTCGGCTTGAGACCAATTTTAAACGAGCCTGAGCCGAGCTCGAGCTTAATATAAGGCTCGTTTGTTAAACGAGCTCGAGCCGAGCATGTGTCACCAAGCTCGATTAGGCTCGGGAGCCCTAAACGAGCCTATATATAATCTAATTTTTATTTTATTTTTATATAAATTAAAATTAAAACATATTTAGTTATATAAATTAAGTAAGTTGTTATTTTCCTGCACTAGAGTAAATGAGCTTCTTAACGAGCTCGAGCCAAGATTAAGCTCGTTAAGGCTTGTCAAGAAATAAACGAGCCGAACCCGAGCCCGAGCCGAGCCTGCATATTTCTTAACGAGCCTGAGCCGAGTTTGGGACCATAAAGCTCGTAACGAGCCGAGCCCTGCATATTTCTTAACGAGCCCGAGCCCGAACTCGGCTCGACTCGGCTCGTTTGCACCCTTAAATTTCCATCCCTTTCCATTCATTTAAATAGTTGGAAATCGCGAGCCCTAATTTTTCTGCTCTCAAATCTCTACATCAGGTTTCAGGTCAAGAACACCACTTTTAGCCTTAATATTGCCACAGAATCAACCAGAAAACATTCGATTCAAGAAATCACGGCAAATAGGTTCAAAGGGCCCTAACTTTGGCGACGACGCCATTCCTGGCCTGGTTCGTCTTCTTCACCTCTGTATAACTTTACGTTTACACTTTACACATAAATCTCTATTATCTGTTCCTTCATATACACCATTTTATTCTTATTTTTCAACCTTTTATACGAAGAAGTTACAGACCATTTGGGTTTCCTTTCTTAGAATTACTCACCTCCTCTTTCACAAGTCCTTAATTTTGACTTCAGCGGTTTGCTGCCCTGTATATTTTTCTTTCAAATTGATTCCTGATCCTTGGGGTTCTCAAAGAATATGTTAGCAAGAAGTATCTGCTTTTGTTTCTCCAGCAACGACACCCAACCATATTGATGGTTCTTTGATTCAGGTTCTCCCCTTCTCTCTTCTCTCCTGCCCAGTCGTTTCACATAAGAGCAGCCACCCTTCTTATTCTTTGTTGATTTTAATTAGTTGAAGATTGTTGTGCGTGTTCATGTTTTTGATTTACTCATTTGACCCCAACATAAAAATAGTTTTGCAACAGGATAGGTTTCTTCTACATATTGTTTGTGCTATATCAAGGTTTTTGGTTTCCTTTTTCAGGTTTGAGCTTAAATAATATAAACATTTTCTTCTTTTGGATGAATAGTTAGGTGATTCTCTGTTTTTATAATTTCTTATTCTTTGGTTTAACAACAAAATTGATATTTCAATAGACACGTATCACTCAATGAAATCAAACAAATGGCATCTTGCCAACTTGTGTTTATGAAGTATTGAAGACTTATCCAACGATTTGTGAAACCTTTTTTTTTTTTGTAAAATTAACTTCATTTAAAAAAATTTGTAAAACTAACTTCTTTTCGTCTCTTGACAATACGTCTTTTATAGCCTCTTGATTATCACTATCGATAGCTACCGATGTATGCCCGTATTTCTCTCTCCACTGAAGCACCATGACCAGTAATCTATTACCATCCCTATGGATTTAAAATCAATTTCACTTTCTCATACATTTAAGTACAACCGATTAATTTGGTTATTTTGGTTTTTTACTTTGTTTTCAGAATCTCCGTCAAGATCCGTCTTCTTGTGTGACTCAATAAATCGAAAGCCCCTTTCACTAAATGGATGTACTTTTTAATTTTATCTTTGCGATTCTATCTTTGATTTTTTTTTTGTTGAATATGAATTACAACCCAGCTAATCTACATGTTGTGTTTTGAAGCAATTAATTATGGTGGTCTAAAAATGCATAGACTAACCAATGGTAGTGACCGAGATATTGTTGCCCCAGATGAGGTTATAAGTTAAATTAAATTTATAGTTTAATTGAGTTGTGAGTGATATGCAATATACTAAGTTAGAAAAATCATTTTTGTGCAGACGGTTATCCATTGGTTCAATGAGAAACTTCAAAGATTCTTACCCAAGGACTCCTGTTTCTCCTTTCCTAACTGCATAGTCTAAGTCACAACCGGTATTAAGTGGACAACTTCTAAGTTAAGATTAAATTATAAATGTATCATTTGTAATATACTTTTATTTGTTTTCCTTAACAGCTTGGTGGTTGTATCAAATCAGAGCTTATAAATTTGACTTCTTCAATTCCTTAACGTAGGTACTAGGAGGGTTTCCGTATTGAGGAAGCGAAAACTTTAAAACTTTGGTCAATGTTGGCAACTTGGCATCGTTATTAACCTTCAAGTTGTAGAAAGTGATATTGGGGTGGTCTTTTTCAAATCACATGTTCTTCAGCAAACAGACTGATTACATGGAATTTCTTATTTGTGATATTTTATAGGTACATTACAATAACTCTTATGTGCCTGTAAGCATCACAACTTTTTTTTTTGTAGCGGAAGAAAATAACACCACAATTTCAAGTTTCAATCTTTGATGATATCGAGTTACAAAATCTGATGCTACCAAAATTACCTCGTATGATTAGTATGATGTTGTCCGGTCCTAAACAGTAGCAACGTACTTCTATTTATATGTTTATTGTAGCATCGTACTCTTATTTCCTTCTATTACCATTATAATTTCAATTTATCCTCATGAAAGGTGTTGTGCATTGACATACATACCAATTATACCATTGTGCGTTTACTTAATTTTCTTAATAAGGCATCATACTTCCAAAATTCCAACAAATTATAGCATTCTAACTTTTTTCTTAATACAACCAAGTAACCTGTCGTGGGTCATGCTCATCACGACCCTTAAAATATATATATATATATATATATATATATATATATATATATATATATATATATATATATATGTATATATATATATATATATATATATATATATATATATATATATATATATATATATATATATATATATATATATAGACACACATACACACACACAAGAAGGATCAAATAATAAGTAAAACTATCGTAAAAAGGTAAGAAGTTTTTTATTACTTGGTTTTTTGACGAACCACAAAAATGAATCACTACATCAATAAAAAATAACATGATTCACAGAAAAAAAATTCTGAAAAAACATATTGATAAATCATTTTTTAGTAAATCAAGTTTTTTATTTACGTTATGGACAAGTTTAATGAATAACAACAAAATCATCGTAAAAATGAATCATCGATTGTTTTTTCGAGAATTTTTTTTGTGAATCATGCTATTTTTGCATCATCTATTGATTCATTTTGTTGATTCGCTGGAAAAACATGTAAATACAAATTTTCTAACCTTCCTACCAAAAATTTATTTCTAAGGGATCTCAATTCTATATATTTTACAAAATTTCCTTCTTAGGGTCGAGTTATAGAAAAAACTTAAAAAAACGAGAGAACCTAGAAACTTTTTTTCTACACAATATTTTCAAAAAAAAATTGCACCAATTTTATTAAATGCTGCGACTAAAGGTTTTTAAATTTTTTTTAAGAAAAATCGATTTTTTTTTTTTTTTGTTTTTATATGCATATGCATATAAAATTCACATGTATATGCATATAAATTTTTTTTTTCAATTTTTTTTCAATGTGACGTATATATAGAAAGTCTAAGAGATTTAAAAAAAATTCAAAAAAAAATCATTTTTGTTCATATGCATATGCATATGTATATGCATATATAAACTTTTTTTTCAATGTGACGTATATAGAACGTCTAAGATTTAAAAAAATTAAAAAAAAAATCATTTTTTTCATATGCATATGCATATGAAAAAAAAATAATTTTTTTTTTCTTTTGAAAATTTTTTTAAGTCTATTAGTCACATAATAAGAAAATTTGGGTATATTTTTTTAAAAAAATATTGTGTAGAATTTGGGTGTACTTTTTTAAGTTCTCAATTGAACTTCTCTATATATATATATATATATATATATATATATATATATATATATATATATATATATATATATATATATATATATATATATATATATATATATAGAGAGAGAGAGAGAGAGAGAGAAAGAGAGAGAGACTTAGGATCTTTTGAGAACCAACTTCACCCCGAAAACCCGAGAACTCCCAAACCGATATTTTTTTTCAAAAAACCGACCACATAGGCCTCTAAAACGCTCAAATAGATGCCAGGGCGCTGAAAAAAATTTCCGAAAAAAACGATTTTTTTTTTATTTTTGAAAAAATTTTGCACATGTGCAAAAAAAAAACTTTGCACATGTGCAAACTTTTTTATACGTATATTTTTTTCAAGTTTTTTTTATGGATGTCTTTCTAACATATATTTAAAGAGTTTTGTAAAAAAAAATTTCAAAAAAAGTGTACGTATAAAAAAGTTTGCACATGTGCAAAACTTTTTTTTGCACATGTGCAAATTTTTTTCAAAAAAAAAAGTCGTTTTTTTTCGAATTTTTTTCCCCGAAAATGCTTAAATATGTGCGTTTTAGAGGCCTATGGGGTAGGTTTTTTGAAAAAAATATCGGTTTGGGAGTTCTCGGGTTCTCGGGGGACTTGTGGTTCTCAAAAGATCCTAACTCTCTCTCTCTCTCTCTCTCTCTCTCTATATATATATATATATATATATATATATATATATATATATATATATATATATATATATATATATATATATATATATATATGGGTCCTGTTATTTACACTAATTCATGATTATATAATTATTATATAGTAATAATGATATCATGAGGAATGTAAACCGTCTCCTCATCTCTTTCTCTAATGTTCCAGAATTTTCATTTGATCACTTTATCCCTTCAATTTAAATCAAATTTCAAAACATACCTTTCATTATTTCTATTTTTTATATTAAATTAAATAGTATATATATATATATATATAAGGATTATTCGGTGATTAGTCAGAGATTAATCGAAAACCCTAAATTATAAATGAATTCATTTAAAAATATATAAATATAACAAAATAACAAAGTTTGGTTCATTTATTTCGAGATACACATGAAAGATTATACATTTGTATATTTTTATTCTTTAATATTGATTTTTTCTAGTTTTCTTGAATTATTAGAGAGTGTTTGTGTCGTCATTTAAAAATTAAAAAATAAATAAAAATTAAAAAAATTAAATAATGAACGCCAAGACCAATTAATCGGCCGCCAAAGCCGATGTTTGACCGATTTTGCAGCAAATCGTCAATCTGATCAATTCGGCCTAATCGAAATCGGTTAAAGTCCAACAAACGACGGTTGTGGCAGAGGTGGTGGTGGCGGTGGCGGTGGCATTGGTGGTAGAGGTGGCATTAGTGATGGCGACGGTTGTGGCGGAGGGGGTGGTGGCGATGACGGTAAGGGTGGTAGTAGTGATGCTGGGGTGTCGGTTTTTCGGTTAATCCGTCAGTAACAAAAAAACATAAACTGTGACCGAACCGTTAAAAGTGAACCGAAAAATCAAAGATTTTAGCGGTTCGAATGATCAAACCGAGAAATTCAAAAAATCGTTTTGGTTAACCTAAAAGTCGGTACCGATTTACTAATCAAACCGCACCGCACAGCTTCTTATTAATATTATATTAAAAGTAAAATAAAAATTATGACAAAGTAGGAATAAGCAAATAGGAAGCGAGGCATAATTTTATTTCTATAATATAATTTGCAACACCGCACAGCAGGAAAAACCGCATCATATAACCATTATTATCGTTCTAGTTTTAATGTTTGACAATTTAATCAAATGGTTTAACGAGGCATAATTTTATTTCTATAATATAATATCTTAAGTCGCTAATAAAAAGACTACTTAACACATACATTTTTTTTAAAAGTCCTAGATTGGTGATGCTGATGGTTTGTGGCAGAGGTGGTGGTGGTAGCAGTGGTGGTGGCGATGGTAGTGGGGGGTGGTAGTAGTGGTAAAGATGGTAGCGACGCTGGTGGTGGATGATGTAGCGGAAGTAGCGACGACGGCGGCAGTGGCGGTAAAGATGGCAGTGGCGGCGGCAATGGTGATGGCGCCGGCAACGGTATTGGTGATTAAAATGCTAATGCGCCGGCAAAATTGGAGCGGCAAAAAAAAATATGTGACTAAATTGTTACATTTCATCAAATGAAAATGTTATAATTGTATTATGTCAAAATTTGATTTATCTATTACTTAATAAAAACAAATTATATTTTATTTTTTTTATTAATAGTCCAATAATCGAATAATTAAAAAATAACAAAATACATATAAAAACTTATCTATAATAGAATTAAAATAAAAACAAACACAACTCCATGTAAAAAAAGTAATAAAGAAAAAAATTATTTAGACGGTACATAACATACAAAACTGAAATGACGTTAATAAATAAATTAAATCAGCAAATCTCATCAATCCTATTATTACCTAATAATTATTCGTGTATATAAAATTTTTTTAGTGCGGATAAAATTTCCATATATATATATATATATATATATATATATATATATATATATATATATATATATATATATATATATATATATATATATATATATATATATATATATATATATATATATATATATGGAAATTTTATCCGTACTAAAAAAATTTTATATATATATATATATATATATATATATATATATATATATATATATATATATATATATATATATATATATATATATATATATATATATATATATATATATATATATATATATATATATATATATATATATATATATATATATATATATATATATATATATATAGGGTCCGGTTCCGGTAATGACTCTTTTTTCGGTGAGAACTCACGAGGACACCTTAAAAAAATTGAAAAAAATATAAAAAAATAAAAATCATAAAATCGAGAATAGTATTATATCATTATCAAAAAAAAATTTGCATCATTGCAAAACGTAATGATGCAATTTTTCTGTTTTTATTTTGGATCATTATTTCATTATAAAAAAAATAATGATCGAAAAGTTTTTTTTGAATATTTTTTTCTCCGATATAGTATTATGATCCATTTTATTATTTATATTTTTTTTATATTTTTTCAAGTTTTTTAAGGTGTCCTCGCAAGTCCTCACTTTAAGAAGAGTCCTCACCCGATCCTGATTATATATATATATATATATATATATATATATATATATATATATATATATATATATATATATATATATATATATATATATATATATATATATATATATATATATATATATATATATATATATATATATATATATATATATATATATATATATATATATATATATATATATATTTTTTTTTTTTTGATAACCGAGGAAGCCACCCGACCCGTCCTTTGGACGACCCGACTGACCCAACCTCGGGGCAACATGAACACCCAGTAAACTCATGTGCCAGGCAACCCACCCTTTGGGTGTACTGGTGGCCATCCCTAATTGAAGCTGGTGAGAGTCGAACCCTGACCTCTCCTATGGAAAGGTGGGAAAGCTACCACTCAGCCATCAGGTGATGGTTATATATATATATATATATATATATATATATATATATATATATATATATATATATATATATATATATATATATATATATATATATATATATTCATTCTTGTCAAACGTCAAGTTAGCTATAATATACATATTTGATCTATACAGTCAAACTAATAGATTATTAAAAAAAATGTTGTGATGACTTTAGATAGCTAAAAATATAAGTATAAAAGTTTTAGAATATCAAAAAAAATAATGTAGAAACCTGCTGAGACTGGTCATAATGATCATTCTGATAAAAAATAACAAATTCGGTAATTTGTTACAACTTAAATAAAATTTAATGAGTAAATTGTTACAAATTCAATAATTTGGTACCTAGTTTTGATCTTAACCCAAAATGTAATTCTTGGTAATAGTAATTGGTAAACAAAAATTATTGTTTATTAGATGTGTTAAATAAAACTTCTAACAGAATATATATTTTTATTTAAACAAATGTTTTACAAATAACTTTATATGATTTATTGAATCAAACATTCAAATTATTGAAACATAAACAAATATCATCTTAATTATTCGAATAAAGGCTACCCAGCTTTTAATATTAAACAAATAATACAGGTTAGGTGAATACTTCTTGTTTCTTTTTTTTCTATGATTACTAAAATTAGTTGTATAAAAAGTATTTTAATGCTTAGTCGTAAAGATAAAGTTAGAGCAAAAGATTAAATCACTAAAGATTGTTTGATGATTTGTAAATCTTCAACTCTATAAAGTATGAATGTATAAAATATGTTAAGACTATATTATAAAAATGGCTAAACCCATTAACTATTTTCAAAGATTTATGCAAATAATAATAATAATAATAATAATAATAATAATAATAATAATAGTAGGTTTACGTAAATAACCATTTGTTTCGTAGGTGGAACTTACAAAATTGACATATTGTTTATGGAAAAGAGCCGCCTGCAAAAATGTCCGATCATATATTCAAGAAAAAAAACCCGGCTTTCATACGTTCGTGAGGGTTTCGTACACCCAACCTATGAAATCCTTTGAAATCATGTGAGAAATCCATTTTCGCAAAATGTAACTACGAAATCGCATAAAATTAGGTGAGAAATCTCCTTTCGCAGATACTGGCTTTGAAATCATAGATATCTCCTTTTGCAGATACTGGTTTTGAAATCATAGATGGTATTCGAAAAAAGGGTTTTCTCGCACGATACTTGCGAATTTGCTAAAAGTTTGATAGTCTATCTTTCGTACTATAAAATCTGACATATGTACTGCGAAATCTGAAATATGTATTGCAAAACTTGACATCCGTAATGCGAAATTAAGAAAACAAAATCAAGTTTTTTTTATTAATTATAGTACACTAAATTACACGAATGGTCCCTGTGGTTTATAGTAGTTTGCGCGTCTGGTCCCTAACTTTCCTTTTTAACTCAGATCATCCCTATAATTTTCTTTTGTTATGATTTTCATCCTTGATAGACGTAAAATAGTTGTCATACCCTTTCATTTTTTTAAGACATCTTTTAATTACTTTTTATTTTTATAAGAATTTTAATGTTGAATGTGGCGTACTCCACAACCTATTCACCACCCATATAATAACACGTTTCACACACACACACACATCTCCCATCCCTCATCCATCTCTCTCTCTCCCCCTCTCTTTCACACACTCTCTCCACCCTATATCCCCAACTATAGTTGTCGGAAAATGTGTTTGACACGGTTCCTTTACCAAAAAGATTTCCTTCCATACAACCACCACATAGAAAGCACAATTGTTAGAGCATAAGTTAGACCTTGTTCCCATTGTTGGAAATCAGAACCACCATCATTGATTTTCAGATCTGCCATCGGCGTACACCGCCCTCCTCCATTGTCAGCTACCTCTGTAGATGGGCTCAAGTGATTTATCGACTAAAAAAGGGAAGGGAAGAAGGAATAGTCTTTGTTTTTTTGGGTGACATAGAGTTGTCTTCAATGAGTTTTTTGTGTGGACGATTTTCACAATTTGAAAATGAATGGTGGTGGTTTTGTGTGTGGATTTTTTCAGGTTTGATTTCTTAGAGCTCACTGGAGAAGACAAATGAGGTAAGGAGGGCATGGTGGTTATCTGGCGGGAGAAGCACACAATGTCTCGACTGTAGTGTCTACTACTGACACGTCGCAGTCATTGATGCGGTCAAAGATACTAGATTTAACCTTACTGTCCACTAGTTAGGGTAAGTAAGGGTCGAACTAAGGAGTTTGTGGTTGGCACTTTGTGTCGATAAAAACCCAACTATAGTGTCACTCTATAGCGGGACAATTACTTAACACTCGAAAACAAACAAATTGTAAAGTAAAAACGTAGATCCGATCACAGATCGGGAACAACATAAACCAAAATACTTCCTTTATTAAACTCGAAAACCGAAACAATTGTTCAAACTAAACTAAACAATCCAACTAAACCGAAAGAACTATAGGAGTCGAATGATTCCTCCTGAGTCTAAAACCCAATGTCAAGTAATCAAGGAAATTCCCGAATGTGGAATACCTTGATACCAAGTTGATATAAAAACTAGCAAAACTAATATCTAACAAAAACTATCAAATGAATCTGAAAAAGAATGAAAAACGAGCCTCTGGATCCCCTCGTGATACCCCAGGATGCTCCAAAAGTTGGACTGGAGGTTGGTATTTATAGTCGCGAAATAGTGAGATAGCATCGCTATCTCCTCATCCGTCCTTGATTTACGTGCTTTGAAATTTGAAATTGACCAGATTGAGTTTATCTGGAGATAGCGTCGCTATTTATGCCTGATCCGCCTCTTTTGCTTTTTTCATCCTTATATTGTTCGAAATTGCACTTTAAACTGTGTACTTTAGCATAAACTTCACAAAAAGCAACTTTGCACTAAAAGTAAGTAGCATTTGTCGTTTTATAACAATAAAACAACTAAAGCCATATCTAATAACGCGTAAAAATGCAATATCAATGCGCGTTATCAACTACCAACACCCGATTTTTTTAAACCCTTTTGATGGTGTTAGTGATGGTTTTAACGATATCCATTTGATCATGTGAGTTGATACACAATGTTGCCCCACTGTAGTTGGTCCCACTAGTGGTTTCCGACGATCCAATCACAACTCTTATTCTTGGTGGTTAGTGGTCACCGATGATAGATTTGGTCTCCGGCAGAGGTTTAAGCATAAGGAGAGAAAGAGAGAGAGAGAGAGATAGAGAGAGAGAGAGAGAGAGAGAAGAGGATGTGAAATTTAGCTTTAAAAGGGCGGGGTGGTTGTAGAATGCAGGATGAGGTGTAGCCTATTTACTTTGATAAAAAGGTAAAATAAATTTAAAAAGTAAATCATAAATTAGAAAGGGCGAAAGATTAATTCATGTCTGTGAGGACCAAAACCGCAATAAAAACATAATATAAGGATAGTCTGAGTTAAAAAAATAGTTGGGGACCAAACATCCAGACTACCACAAACCGTATGGAACATTTGCGTAATTTACTCTACTTTTACATTACTAATAATTACACTAAAAAACAATCGAGTAACATATATCTAAGAAAATATATTGAATTCAAATCGGACAGAGTATTTCGTTGTTTCTTGTACCGGTAGGTCGTGGCAGATAGTAAATGGTCAAAATGAATATGTTTGGTTTTTTTTGTTAAGAACTACGGTATATAATTTCCAGTTGATATCAATTTTCCTAATTTATTAAAATTGGTCAAATTGAAGACATGTTTGGGAAACAGACCTAATACACTTTGTTTTTCCATCATCTTAAATTGTAACTATTGTATATGTATATATGGTAAATCGTGGTGGTGCTACAATGAAATCGACTATGACTGTTCAATACAATATAACGAATCAATCAATTATTTGGTGAGAATTTGTGTAAGGGAAAAGGCTCTAGTGAGTACCTATATACCGGAAGATGAAAAGGCCCTCAGTAAGAACCGATCTAGTGAAAGAAGAAACAACAATCAAGCAATTATATTTATCTCTCCAAGTGTTCCTCAATATCCTAGTGTTCTTGGATATGTTGTATATGAAACCATTAATTCAACATGTTGATCTTGAAATTTATAAGTAAGTTGGTGATGATGATATTTATATATGTGATAATTGTGTTGCTACATGTGGCAATGATGTTGGTATATGTAATAATGATGTATATGTAATAATGATGTTGGTAAAGACGATGATCCAAATTGTAGAGATGTACCTCCATTCTTAAATGATATGAATCGAGTTCCATATAGGGATCCAATAGAATTTTGTTTAGGAATATCTGACATTGAAAAAAAGTAACTTTGATAATGAATGGTTGGATGATGAACACACATGTCATTATATAAAAACAACATTATGTGGTATGCATGTTACACCGGTTTGTACAGATTGTATATGCACCTATTCCATCATATAACCAAAAACCCTAAAAAGGATCAAAAACCTATAAACATTTAAAAACAAATAATATTTTAAAATGGCACTTGGAGTGAAAAATGTTCGAGAGGGATTTTAGTACAAAACTGAAAGATGTTCAAAATCAAGACTTCGAGCATCATGTTACGAGAGAAATTGTGCTTGGCATATTACTAGAAAAAACTGGCCTGTTTTAGGTCAAAAAACTTCATGATAGACCTAATTTTTCTTCAACACATTTCCACCCAAACCATTGCCATTCAAACCAAAAAATGGTGGGCTATTTAATTGTCGAGGTTACGCGCAATAATCATAACAAAGCTACCATGGAAACGCCATTGTAAGAATATTTCCTATAAACAAGCATGGTGTGTGAAACAACATGTGCTTAAACTTATGATGGGGCAACAAAAGGAATCTATTTCCAAACTCTCTACATGTCGATACCACTTGGAGAAACATAATCTTAGCACTGTGCAATACATTAAGATGGATGATGAATACCAATTTGAGTTAATGTTCCTCTCACTTGGTTGCATAGTAATATTCATTTATTAAATTTTCATATTTTAATGTTGTTTATTTCCAAATAAGTTGTTAAGCTACTTCCATGACTTTTTACGCATGCTTGTTCCAAAAAACTATTGTAGGCATGCCCTGGTGATAGACATGACTTGATCAAAGAGTAATTTCAAGGGCCCAATGTTGTTGGCGGTTACAATGGATGGGAACAACCAAAATCTTCTAGTTATATATGCACTATGCAAGATTGAGTGCATTGATACATCCACATTGTTCCTATAACAACCACATGATTTCATCAATGACTTGGATGTTTTAACCTTCATATTTGATGAGGTGTCATCAATTGCACTGACCCTTACAAATATATTCCTGAATGCATATCATGGTATTTGTGGTCATCTTTTTTTTTTTCAAACGTACGAGTTATGTTTAAGAGAAATTAAGAAAACATAAGTGTTATTCTAGAATGCATGAAAATCCTACAAAAGTCTTAGACTTTGAAAAAGAAATAAAAACAATATGTCTTACAAGACAAAAAAAATGGGACTACTTAAAACTCGCAAATCGTACCCGGTGGCATATTTCCATGGTCTTTATTATAATCTTATGACATCAAACAGAGCGGAGTCCATCAATGCATTATTAGGAGATGCATGAAAGATGCTAGTAATAATGTTGGCATAGTTATTCCACGTGGCAATACAACTAAAGTATTTTCAACATCACAATCTCGGAGGTATAATTTAGATCATTTGACAATGTTTACCGACTCCTTCCAATTAATATGCATTGATAATAGTGTTAATTTCTAATTTATGCAACAGAAATAACGGGAGTTACCCCATTGGCCGATAGGAAGGTTGGCTAAAGAAAATAAAAATACTAATAGGACTGTGTGTTTGATTTTAAATTAAAGATTCTAGCTCCTAGACCTTGATAAGAATGGCATGGTTGATTTCAAGGAAAGAACTTGTTCATGTTTGAAGTGGAAAATATCAGGATTACCTTGTTGGTATGCCATAGTCATCTTCACATATTTAAGATATGGATATTGTTTCGAGATAACTATGAAATCCTACAATACGATTGTTACTGCCAGACATACAAGGAGTTAATGAACCCTCTTCCTACCCATTATGAATGGAGAAGCACAATGGTTTGTGATTGTTAAAGCACCAATAATGGAAAATATTCAACCTGGTAAGCTGATAAACAATAACCATTGTTAAATGCATTTTGTGCATCTTTTCTAAGCCCTTTTACCCTCTCTTTATTTCTATTTTTAGTTGTTTTCATGCATTTTAGTTTATTTTCCAATGACTTCGATACTTCATAAATGTGGTGTGATTTCAAGTTAAAATGGAGCGTGTGTAAAACGAATGGTGATTGCAACATTTGAATTGGGTGGCACGGAACGAGACTTGGACGGCTTGGAGTGCTTAAAAGAAGACTTGGAGCGATGATTGAGCATTGGAAGCGGAATTGGAAGCATTGGAGCGCATGAAAGAAAGAAGAAATGAAGTTTTGGAAGCTGAAGACTGAACCCGGGTGGTGTTCTACAACACTGGTCGGGTTCCACCCCAGTTCGTGTCATTTTTCAAGAAAAAAACACAACCCGGGTTGTGTTATATAACCGAGGCCGTGTCAAGACCCAGAACTGTTTCTTTGGCAGTTTTCTTTACAGTTTTAAAGCATTTTGGGGTGGTTTTTGAGGGACACTTTATTTTCTACAAGAAAAGGACAAATTTTGGGAGATCTGTATCATCAAGAATACTTGGAAAAACATTAATATTATCTTTTAACGTTGTTTGTAAGTACATTTGGAACATTTTCTATCACTTGTGTTATAGAGTTTCTAGCCCGAGCATGTGTGGCTAGATCTCTAAGCCTTCCGATTCTGTTTTGACATGTAGTTTGGATATTAATCATCTGGCTATGTTTATGTCGTGTTTTATCTAGTTTTTCAGGTTTGTAACGAAAGTTTGAATTGATTCATTTGTCGTTTCGATTTGGCCATTTGAATTGTCGTTTGGGTCATGTTTGCAAATTTGTCTACGAAATCCGTAATTGTTTTGTGGAGAAATGTTGGTTGCATCACTGAGACTTGCTTTTCATCAAAACTTATGTCGGTGTAATTTGAACAATATGTTTTTACGCTTCCGAGCATTTGAGAAGTATTAAACATTGATTGGTTTGTTCACTTAGATCTTAAAGCGTTTTTCTATCATATCTCGAGAGCAGGGCCGGTCCAATGATTTTTAATGCCTGGGGTGAGATATTAAATTAATGCCCTTTTATATAAAAATTTTAGATTGCAAAAAAGCAATAAATTTTACAATCAAACAAAATTCATAGGAATACAAACAATAACCTACAAAAATAACTTAAATCTTTATCTTCATGCATTCTTTGAAGCAAAAAGTCATGGTACATCAAAGATATGCTTTCAATAACTTCAATTCCAAAAAGCTTTTTTCCGCAGAACTCACCGTAACCGGTATGATCAACAAAAACTTATATGTAACCAACACTTTAGGAAACATGTCAATATCCCTGTGTATACTCTATAATTTGAATAGTTGTCCAAAGAATTTCTCCTTTGTTTGCTTCATGCTGGAACATTTCCTGCAACATTTGCAACTTTATAAATAAATTTTTTCATCAATATCAAAATCTTCACCATTTATCAAATTCGATTCAAATTTTAAACAATATTTTCTTAAATTCATCATCAAGTAAGGATTTACAACCTGAATATGCTATCCACGAGGCGAAGACCATAATCCACAAGATGCAAAGTGCTCTAAAAAGAAACACAACACAAATTTAGCAAATCTGAAGGGAACAAAAATCAGAAAAACAACTTAATTTCCAGAAAGCTTATTGCAAAAATAAAAAAATGACTTACCTCAGAATTTACGGAAAGCTTAAAGAAGAACTTCACTTCAAAATCTACATAATAAGAAATAGAAATCCGATTTTCAACAAATTATTTAAATCAAAATCAAAAACTTACAAATCTTGGGAAATCAAAAACTTACATCTAACATCTCCACGACGGCTTGAAAAATCAGAAAGCTTCTTTTACACCAGAAATCATAAATCCAAAAGCTGTTTCACCAAAAGTCAGAAATCAAAACCGTATCCACTGTGCTGGTATTCAAAAATCGGAAAGCAGAAAACGGGAATTGCAATAAACGACTAAAGTGGACTTAATCAATAATCACAAAGGAAATAACAACTCCAGAAATCAGAAATCAAAACCGTAAATCACTAAAGGAGATATGATTAAAGGAGAAATGGAGAATAAATCAGGATGAATCAGAAAGGGAAATTGATATGGAATCAATGATTTACGGATTTACCGTATCTAATGTTTAGATGATTCCAATGCCTCGTTTTCTTCAGTCAATAAATATTACGGGCACGCTTTTTGGATATCGAGAATGAGAAGCAAATGAAATCGGGAGCATGAATCAGATTATGGATATCGAGAACGAGAAGCAAGTGTGAAACCGGGAGCGCGAATCAGATTGGAACTTGTAAACTTCACAATTTTTGCCGCCTGTTTTGTTTTAGGTTGGATTCAGAATTTCGGATTGGTGAATTGATATGCGGCTGCTACCCATTCTCAAGTCTACAGCCCAAATAATCTTGGCCCAAAATATAGCTCTTAAACTACAGCCCATGCAATTTGATGCCCTCTACCAATTGCTGCCCTGGGCCATGGCCCAGCTCGCCCTGGGCTTGGGCCGGCCCTGCTCGAGAGCTTGTTTGATTTATGTCTTAGATATACAGATTTAACTCAAAGAACTTAATTTGGTTAAATTAAATGTGTGAACTTAAAGTGTTAGAGCTTGTTAACACTTTTGTAAACCATCTTAGATAAAGATTGGCTTAATTCATAGTTTTGGTTGAATTCCTTATTAAGCATGAAAGACAGAATCGAAGTTGTGTTACACTTGAATATTTACATCTTTTAATTTAGTTTTATGTTAAATTCACTAGTTTTTAAATTAAAAATCTCAAAACACCCCGGCGTTACATTGTATCTTATGTTAGATAATTGGTATTCATATTAGGCTGTGTTTGGCGCACATAAGCTAGCTTAAAAGCTATCTTATTTTTTGAGCTTATTGTATTTTGGCGTTTGGCAAAACCACTAAAGTAGCTTATTGTATCTTAAAAAGTAGCTTATAAGCTAGCTTTTCATAAGCTACTTGAAGCTAGCTTATTGAAAAGCTAGCTTATAAGCTAAAAGCTAGCTTTTCAGCTAGCATGCCAAACAGAGCCTTAGTCCCGTGTATCTGTGGACTGACCCTGCATACTCTTTACTATATTAATAGTAAATTGAGCAGTGAACAAAGACTTGAGATTTATATATTTATCTTAGTTTATTTGTTGAGTTTGACGCCTCAACAACCATATTCCCTCATAAGGGGAAGGTCCATTCATAAACGAGTATTCTTGATGCCACCAAAAAGGTCATATTAAAAACATATTTCCATATTTTCCCAATTAGTAAAGATGAAGCATCAAGATAAATGGGAAGATCAAGTAAGATGCGAGCATAAAGTAAGAAGAAGGCTTTGTGTAGTGGGTCACAGCCAAAGTGTTTATACAACTTTCAAATTAAACAAGTGGTAAGAAACTCCTACACTTGTATTCACTTATGTTATAAATTATTCACATTTGCTAATACATGATACTTGGGTTATTCATTCACAAATTGAAATATGAAAATAATATTACATAAAACCTAACTACTCCTTATAAAGAAATTTGAATTTCTCACAATCGATCCATTTTTCTACCATATATCCTTTGAGGTGTGGTGTATAAACCCATATAATTATAATAATGATTTCTCTTATAATGTATTCATACTTTTTTATTTTTTATTTTCTTATTCACCACTTCCTCGTTCTCCTTGATCTTCTCTTATTTTCCATTTTGTGGGGGAAATACTCTATCATAAAATCCTCTTATTTCCTCATATTTTCTCATCTCTTATTCACATATACAAATAACGACTTTTGTGATTTCGTCTATTTTTGCTCCCCTCTAACCCCATGATGTTAAAGGTCATATTAGTTTGACATGAATTTGACAGAGCCATGAAGACAGTTTTGAGGGTTCGAAGTAAATGTTTTGGTATTATGAAGACATTCAACACATGTTTATAGTAAAAACTAGGCGAATACTCGCGCGTTGCGCAAGTGAAAGTTATAAAGATAAATTTTTAACAAATATCTTGTGGAAAATGATTATGTCATTAAAATTAACTATAAAATAATAATTGAAATATTAAGTTAATATATACAATTGCAACAATTTTGACTAATATTAGTTAATAAACTTTATCAGCGGCTCATGTATTAATTAAATTAAGCATAGCTCTTGATTTAGTATTATTTTTAACTATTGTCTATTGTAATGATTAATTAATTTAAAAGTTACTTATTTGACCATATTTTAATATTGATCATGATGATTATTTAAAATATCAACGATAAGTAAAAAACCTAAGTAAAAAATTGATTAATTAAAGTTGGTTAATTATATCGAAGTATTTATTTTAATATGAAAACCCCTCAAATTCCATATGAAAGTTAATTAACTATTAAAACTCATTAGACTTTGTTAATTTATGTTACTCAATTGGCACTTATAATAGTTATTATTGCTATTCTTTAACATTATGTCTTAATAGTTGAGAAAAACATTAATTTGATTTGTATAACAATATGAGTTTTTATAAAAGAATATACATTAACATTAAAGATTAGGAAGTTGACTTAGATTAATATTTCTATTTAATAATTCATAAATTAAAATATGTAAATAATATTGTTATTAGATTAATAGACTACCTTAAATGAGTAAAAAACTATTTAACCAATTAGTTTTATTAATATTCATAATTTTAAATCAATGGTCATGTATGTCATTTAGTTTATGATTTTATGGAGCGTTTTAAGTTATGCAAACGTCGTTTCAATCCAAAATAAACCACGATATTCCTTTTTTTCTTTATTCAGAATTACTTCCATAAAATTAACCTCATGCGGTTGTTTAGCTAAAACATCCAAAAATTTATTTGTACTTTTTGTTTGCCAATAATGAATATAATTAAAACATTGCATTTTCTTTATTTATTGATTATCGAATGATTATATAAATCTTTTATTATATATATATATATATATATATATATATATATATATATATATATATATATATATATATATATATATATATATATATATATATGATTGTAAATAACATAATCTAACGAATAACAAATAGTCTAAAAATTAATACTATAATTTGTAAAAAGAATTTCATGATTTTAATATGTTTATTATAAAATCACTTATTATATTAATTGTTATTGTTAACTAATTTTAAAAGTTATAATATTAGAGAAAACTGCAAAATTGGTCCCTGTGGTTTGGTGTTTATTGTGGTTTTGGCCCAAACCTTTGCAAGTTTGTATGGATGATCCTTTTTCAATGGTTTCTTTGTGGATTTAGTCCCTGACCATATTGAAATGTCTTTTTTGCCCTTTTAATTTCTTTTTTTTATTAGTTTTACCTATTTACATAATTTCAATATTATAAAAATTAAAAAACCCCACCCCACATCCGACCCACCTCCTCCACCCCCTCTCTCTCCCCCTACTTTCTTCTCTTGCGTTATGTAGAAGAACGAAAATTCCACAGTGACAATAAATCCATTCAATCAAGATGATTGAACAGAAGTGTTACGAGATCTCGTATTCGGGTTTGAAAGGTTTGATAGCGCCCCATATAATCAAGCATAGAAGTGTTACCAAATCTCGCATTCATCTATCTTTTCTTATTCTACTATCACATTACAATCCGGCCAGCCTTTATCGTTCCTTTTTCGGTGAATTTTCCTCCCGGAATGTGACCGGAAAATCCTGGAAAATAGACTGGACGATGAGTTCCTGGAGTGTCGACCAATAGAAGGGTGTGCAGGGGACTCCATTGGACTCCTGAAGTTAGGTGTAGCTTGTATGATGATGATTCATCACCACCTTGAGAGTCCCTTGAAGGGCTCTGCACGAAGTAAACTGCCCGTTTTGGTGATCTCGACAGTGATGATGGGGCCAAACTGGTAATATCATACTCTGATTTTGTATGCAACATGTTTTTGTTATCATCGGTTCTTGGGGTTTCTATAAAGATGTTTACAAGATAAAGTTTAAGCTTTACTTCATGAAAATTAGGGAAAAATTGCAGAGCATGTGGGCATTCGAGATCACGAAAAAACCCACAAAAACAATTTATGGGAAATGATAATTGAAGCAAGAACTAGGGTTTATCTTGTAACACAACACACACAGTGTGTGAATTTCTATATTTATCTTCTTTCCTTCGCTCGATAATGGACAGTGGAGCTATAGGAGCGAGATTTAATTTGGATATGTGAGACATGTACACAGTTAGGGTTTTGATCGACGATGAGATTGAAAAGCCGATATATGTGAGAGAGGAAGAAGAAGAAGGGATAGGGTGTTTTTTTGTTGAGAGAGAGAGAGAGAGGATGGGGTCAGGTTGGTGGGATTTAATTTCTTTTTTTATTTATTTAAAGTTAATAAATGACTAAAAATAATAGAAAAATAAATTAAAAGGGTAAAATAGACATTTTAGTTTGGACAGGGACCATATCTACAAAGAAACCACTGAAAAAGGACTCTCTATAAAAAAATGCAAAGGTTTGGACCAAAACCACAAAAAACAGCAAACCACAGGGACCATTTTTGCAGTTTTCTCTATAATATTATTTCAAGGTTAGAATTTATTTTCTTGTACTTATTGAACACTAATTAACTAATTTATAATCATTATTAGAAAGAAAATGAAAAGTCATGAGAGTTTCAAATTAATATTGTGGAAGTATTTTTGCTTCTTTTATAAGATATAAATGTGAGCTATGTTATGTAATTTGATGGTTCTACTACTTTTATTCAAACTATTGAATTAAATAAAATTGAAGTATTAATTTTTTTTAGAAAATCAATGGGAATATGAAAAGAAGTATTAAAAAGAAATTTAGAAAATCAATGGAAATATGGAACGACATGGAAATTTAGAAAATCAATGGAAATATGAAAAGACATGGGAGTTTCAAATGAATGTGGTGCTTTGAAATATGCCTATATTATAAGATACTAGGCGAATACCTGCGCGTTGTACAGAATAATTGTATAGTTAGATATTTTTACATATACATATCGAAAACAATAAAGTTATTGGCATTAATTATAAAATAATAACTCTTGCACTAAGTTTACACATAGACTTTTAATTATTTTTAACAACACTATGAGATATACATCTATCATAATCATAATTCAATAGTCTTTACTCGCAGTTTGCATGTAAATAAAACTAAATATGGTAAGTAATTGAAATATGAATCATTGTTTGTAAGTTAACGTAAATTTTTTTGTTAATTAATTAAAAACCAATTATTTGAAAAAAAATATATTATAATAGCAAATAGTTTTGATATTTTGATTTAACATAATATTTAAATTAACAAATTAAATGCATTATAACAATCATTTAAAAAACAATCACTAATAAGATAATATTTTACAATTCGTAACATATTTAAATTAATAGATTGATTACAGTAAGTTGGGAATTAAAAGGTTATGGAGGTTTCAAATGCACTTGACAAGACGAAAAACTATTTTTAAAATAGTCTTTAAATATAATTTTTAGTTTATTTCATATTTTGATTTATGTTTTGGATTTACCATAATATTTAAACTATTAAACTAAGTGTATCATAATAATTATTTAAGAAATCTAATACTAAAAAGATAATACTTTATATGTAATAGCATATTTAAATTAATAGATTGATTATATTAAGTTAGAAATTGAAAGGTCATGGTGGTTTCAAATGAATGTGGTGAAAGGAAATATGCTTCCTTTATAAGATACTAGGCGAATACCCACGCGTTGCACGGAAAACAAAATTATCTAGTTTAGAAAATGATGAAATCTACAAATTTGAACGATAATTGAATGATAGTCCTTATAAAATGCTTTTATTGTCACTCAAGTATCTTGGAAAATACACTTTTAATGACAATAATATCGGTACATGTTAATGGTGTGTGTGGTACGATATATAGTAAAAACCACACATCGCACGACATATGCGATTTGGAATATTGAAAAGCTCAAATTGCATTATGTGGTAAGTTGCATATGGTTTTATGCACGCTAGGGAAGATTTAGAGCTCATATCGAAACCGACTTGCTATCTTTAAAGCTCGACCTCTTTAAAATAAAAATAATTAAACTTTCAAATATAAATTCCCTTGAACTTTAACTATTTGGAAATATTTCCAACAATAAAAATGATTAATGATTTATATAAGTGTTTTAACTTTGACGGAAACATTTATTTATAGATTAAGAAAGCTTCTTACGTTGTTCATCATGACGATGTGGGATCAAACTTTCCTTCATAGTGTTCTACTTTGTGTCATTTCCTTATTCCACATCGTTTAAGAAAAACAACTTATGAGAAATCAAACATCTATAAATAAAGAGACTAATACATTTCTCATCTCATAGAACTTAATAAACAAATTTCAAGGAAAAGCAAACATCTATAATTAGAGAGGCTAAAATCATTTCTCTCATATATTTGTTCTTTTGTGTTCTTGATTCTAACCGACTTGGGCATCGGTTGCAACGTTCCATCAACCATTGGTTTCAGTTTTATGACCAATTTCATAATATTTGGATGGGTAAAATATTTGGATTGGTAGCCACTTGTGCCCACTTCTGTTTTTTTAATTATTCAAATGAATGTGGTACATGATAGAAATTAATCTTGATCTCTATTAATTGAATGACATCTATTGTAAGATTTATATAGATATAAATTAGTATACTTGTTTGAACTTTGAACAATGTTCAAACATTTCTTGTTTGAAATTTTATGTATATAAATTTATTGAAATAGGAAAAAAACTTACAACATTGTCACCACACATTAGACGATGACCTACGACGTATTATTAACTTGCATCCCAAACAGGGTTTTAATGGTTTTTAACTCATTTTAATATTTCATCTTTTAGTTGCTATGCTTTTGGAAGATAAAACAAAATAGTAGAATACATTGAAACTTTGAGATAAAACATGTTTTTATGATAAATTAACACTTAATAATTAACAATAGGTTTTGAAAACCTTGGTTTAATCAACATTATGGGTTAAGAAAACCTAATGGGTGTTATTATATAAGAGAAATATAAAATGATATATAGATATGTGAAGCAATATGAGTCAAATAAAACAACTTTAAATTAATATGATAAAAGATAAATAGTTTATCGTATTGTTTCACTGACCTTTCTTATAAGAAATATACATATATATACATATATATATATATATATATATATATATATATATATATATATATATATATATATATATATATATATATATATATATATATATATATATATATATATATATATATATATATATATATATATAATGGTCGAACTTTATTTGTTTGAATAATTATCAAATGTTCGGTATTGAAATTTTTTATGTACGTATTGAAGGGTTTCTATGCAATCAATGAACACAAAAATACCTAAGGTTCACATGCAACCCTAATATTGATCTATGTTTTCTTCTATGAAGATTAGAACTAAGAACCTAAAGGATACAATTCAATTCTAAAGAAGAATTAAGAAAAACCAACCTTTGATCTTATGATCCTTTTAAGCAGCAGCAAAAGTATCCTGCCTCAGATGCAAGTCACACCCAAGGGATGGAAGAATCAGTCCAGCAGAGTGAATCCAGAGAGAAGAGATGGCGTGAATATGAGGTGCCAGGGGGTTCCTTTTATAGCCTCCTAGGGTTACACCTGAAACCCTAAGGAGCCTCCAACTGGACAAGGCTTTTGACCACTTGGACCAGGCTTACCAAAACCCTAATTAGGGTTTCGCCAAACCCTTGGAGGAGCCTCCAGGGTGGCGCCACTTTTGGTCCCTGGTTTTCCTGGCCAGTTATTCAACTATTGAATAAATGCCAAACCAGTCCGTGCACCTTTTAATTAATTAATTAATTTAATCTCCAAATTAAATCCAATTAATTCTAGATTAAATCTCAATTAATTAATATAGTTTCTAATTAATATATTAGCACTTAAATATATTAATAAACCATATATATATTTTCTATTGATTTATTATACAATTAATAAATCAACTATTCTCTCTACTGAACTATCTTTCCTCCACCCATGAGGGCAACCCAAATGGACTTTGCTTTTAATCATAAGATAAATACAATTATAAGTCATGGCTTAGACACCTAATCCAACAGTCTCCCACTTGGATAAGTCTATGACTTTAATTGTCTTAACTCTGACCCAGTCAGTTCTGTCCAAAGTTAAGTGATCTGATGATCCTCCGTCCAACAGGATATTTTCAGACTCAAGGCATGGACTAACATCAATCTTGGTCTGACACTCTGTTCCTCGATTTCTGATTTGCATATGACTTTAGAGACTACTAATTGAACACATCAATCAAGTCCCGGTTGGCCAACACTTTCAGTCAACTTTTAAATCATCGAGAGGCCTACAGATATCTGTTTCCCATCGGGTCATGGGACGGATAAGTTTCGACTCATATGTCCATAACTTTTGCAGGTCCAAATACATACAACAATGCGTTTTATAGCACCGAGTTACTGGCGCGATTTCGTATTGTCAATAAGCACTTGTATCGCAAATAACAGATCATATCTCTCCACTTAAAAATCACCGGATATTATCGTCTTAACATTGCTCGTGATATAATCCATGAAGCAATCTGTTAAGCGCGGGTTTATCTAATACTCAAATCTCTATTTCTAAGTACTCATGAACGTTGCAGCAGTCTTACTGCAATGTCTAACTCTTTAGACAGTCTGCAACCAATTCACGACAGTCTTAATTCATACTTACTTCCTAACAGTATGATCGACTGTGGAGTTTTAAATAATCTAATTATTAAGGAAGTTAAACATGCAAACATAGAAACACATAAATAAACAATTGACAAAGGCAGTAACAATACTCATTTATAAATCTCTATTATAAAATCACCGAGTCAATTTCATTTATACTGTTACAAGTTTCTAATCTATCTAATTACTAAAACTAATGTCATCCTTCAATCCAATGCTCCGAGCATGCTGATTGTGCTTGATCCTATTCAAAGCCTTAGTCAAAGGATCTGCAGGATTGTCCTCGGATGATACTCGCTTAACCAGTAAGTGCCCTTCTTCTATCTGATGTCGAATGTAGTGGTACTTTCTTTCGATATGCCTGGACTTTCCATGGTCTCGCGGTTCCTTTGCCAAGGCGACCGCTCCTTCATTATCGCAAAAAAGTTCCACTGGCTCCTGAATGCTCGGGACAACTCCAAGATCCCCGATGAAATTCTTTAGCCAAGCCGCCTCCTTAGACGCTTCACTCGCTGCGATGTACTCTGATTCGCACGTTGAATCAGCCACCGTTTCCTGCTTGGAACTTTTCCAAGTGACCGCTCCACCGTTTAAAAGAAATACCCAGCCCGACTGGGACCGTCCACTGTCCCTATCTGTCTGGAAGCTGGCATCTGTAAATCCACTCACTTTTAACTCATCACTGCCACCAAGGACTAATACCATATTCTTTGTCCTTCGCAGATACTTGAGTATGTTCTTGACTGCAATCCAATGTGCTTTTCCAGGATTACCCTGGTACCGACTAACCATGCTTAGTGCATAGGATACGTCGGGACGAGTACATGTCATAGCATACATGATCGACCCTACTGCCGAAGCATAAGGTACTCGACTCATTTCAGCTATTTCCTGATCGGTACTCGGACTTTGAGTCTTACTCAATTTAACACCACTTAGGATTGGTAACTCTCCCTTTTTGGAACTTTCCATGTTAAACCTCTTTAACACCTTTTCCAAATATGTACACTGGGTTAGGCCTATCAATTTTCTCTTTCTATCTCTAAGTATTCTTATCCCGAGAATATAAGCAGCTTCCCATAGGTCTTTCATGGCGAAACACTTCTCGAGCCAAGCCTTAACATTCTGCAAGGTCGGAATGTCGTTTCCCATGAGCAGTATGTCATCAACATACAGCACCAGGAAAGTGACTATACTCCCACTAGCCTTGACATATACACAGGACTCATCTTCACTTCTGGAGAAGCCAAACTCTTTGACTTTCTCATGGAAGCAAAGATTCCAACTGCGAGATGCTTGCTTCAACCCGTAGATTGATCTTTCAAGCTTACATACTTTATCAGGGTGCTTAGTGTCTACAAAACCTTCTGGCTGACTCATGTAAACATCTCCAATCAGTTTCCCGTTAAGGAAAGCGGTTTTGACATCCATCTGCCAGATTTCATAATCATGAAACGCAGCTATGGCAAGCATTATCCTGATTGACTTAATCTTGGCTACTGGTGAGAAGGTTTCATCATAGTCAACCCCCGGGGTTTGAGTGAATCCCTTCGCAACCAGCCGAGCTTTATAAGTATGCACTTTTCCATCCATGTCAGTCTTCTTTTTGAAGATCCACTTGCATCCAACTGTCTTTCGACCCGATACATTATCAACCAAGTTCCAAACTTGATTGTCATACATGGACTTTATCTCGCTGTCCATTGCCTCTTTCCATTTTGCAGACTCGGGACCTGCCACTGCTTCCCGGTAGCTAGCTGGCTCATCCAAATTAGTCAATGTACGATCACTGACTAACGTATCTCCGTCCGAAGTAATATGGAAACCATAGAACTCGGGCGGCATGCTAACTCTACCTGAACGCCTAAGGGGCAACGAAATGTCAGTGGTTCCAATAGGAACTTCTTCCTCATGTTGGTTGCTAGTTTCTTCCAAGGTTGTTTCATCGGGCGTCTCCTGAATTTCTTCGAAATCGATCGTACTCCCACTGTCCTCTTTGGATATGAGTTCTCTCTCTCGAAAAAACCCCCGTCTTGCTACAAAGACCACGTCCTCGCTTGGTCTGTAGAACAAGTATCCAAAAGACTGTTTCGGGTATCCGATGAAGTAACACCTCTCACTTCTTTCTGCGAGCTTATCTGAAATATCTCGTCTCACGAATGCTTCACAGCCCCAGACTTTGATGTGTGCCAACGAGGGAACCTTCCCCGTCCACATCTCGTGTGGTGTTTTCGCAACCTTCTTGGTTGGGACAAGATTTAGGATATGGGCGGCAGTCTCTAAAGCATACCCCCAGAAATGGATTGGAAGTGAGGCTCGACTCATCATGGAACGAACCATGTCCAACAAGGTTCGGTTGCGTCTCTCTGCAACACCATTCAGCTAAGGTGTTCTTGGAGGCGACAACTGTGAAACAATTCCACATTCCTTGAGGTAATCTAGAAACTCGATACTAAGATACTCACCGCCTCTGTCGGATCTAAGCATCTTTATCTTTCTGCCCAATTGATTTTCCGGTTCATTCTTAAACTCTTTGAACTTTTCAAAGGTATCCGACTTATTCTTGATTAAGTAGACATATCCCTATCTACTAAAATCGTCGGTAAAGGTCACATAGAACCGCGTGCCATCTCTAGTGGTTGTTCTGAAGGGACCACACACATCAGTGTGTATGATATCCAACAGACCTTCACCTCTTTCAAAGGAACCTTTGAATGGTGATTTTGTCATCTTGCCAAGTAAGCAAGATTCGCATACATCATTTGACCCGAGGTCGAATGATTCCAACACTCCATCCTTTTGGAGTTGGGCGATGCGTTTCTTGTTTATATGGCCAAGGCGACAATGCCACAGACATGCCTTTTCTACACCGCTTGAAGCATCAATAGTTAACACATTTTTACCATAATTATCAACACACATAATAGATTCATAAACACCATCACAAGGCATAGCATTAAATATAAAAACATCATTTTTGAAAACCGAAATTGAACCATTCAATTTATTAAACTCATAATAAAAGCCTTGTCTAAATAGTGCATGAAAGGAAATTATGTTCTTTGCCATATCTGGCGCATAGCAACAATTATGTAAATCTAATCTAACTCCACTGCTCAGTATCAGTCCATAAACACCAATCTTGGTAACAGGTCACGTTCGCCTATTGCCCATGACCAGGTTCAGTCTGCCATGCTCCAGTTCCCTACTTTCCTCTAGGCCCTGCAAATCAGAACAGATGTGAAAACCACATCCTGTATCAAGGACCCATGAACGGGAAAAAGATGAGTTATAAGATATAGAATATGTACCTGCCTGTGACGGTTTCACTTTACCGTCCTTGACATCCTGCAGATACATGGGGCAGCTCCTCTTCCAATGACCCTTTTGCTTGCAGTAAAAGCAGTCGGCCTTTTTGGGGTTCCGAACATGTGGAATTCCGGAAGACTTACCTTTCGGGGCACCGCTAGATGACCCGACGTGAGTCTTTTCCCTCCAGTTCTGCTTAGGAGGGCCTTTCCGTTTCTTTCCCTTTCCGGAGCCAATAGCCAGGACAGGCGGGTTGACAGGGAGCACAGCTTTTCCCTTCATCCCATCCTCAGCCGTCCGAAGCATGCGGTGTAACTCAGCTAGGTTTGCCTGGTTGTTGTTCAAATGATACGCTAGTGTGAACTGGTCATAAGAACTGGGTAAGGAGTTCAGCACTATGTCAACTGCTAAATCCTCATGAACCGGCATTTCCAGCTTTCTAAGCCTTTCCACATAACCATGCATCCTTTGCACATGTACATAGATGGACTCGCCCTCTTTGGGCTTGCTGTTAGTGAAAGCTTTTACAACCTCACGCCTCTCGATGCGCTCTTGCTTGCGGAACCTTTCCACAAGCTCTTTGTGCATCTCGTAAGGCCAATAGTCCTCATAGATACGCTGCAGTTCAGGGTTCATAGTAGCGATCATGATGCAAGCCACTTTGGTTGCATCATCAGAGTGTTTAGTGTACGCAGCGATTTCCTCGGGAGTGGCGGTTTCAGTGTCCACATCAACAAGCTCGGTTTCTAGAACATACTCTTTATATTCAAACCTTAGAGCCATTTTGATGTTGCGGATCCAGTCATTGTAGTTGGTGCCGTCCAACGTCACCTTTGAGCATAATGACAGAATCGAGGTGACACTACCGGGATTTGAGTGGGGAACGGATTGGTCAGAAGACATCTGAACAAGAAGAATGTAGTTTTAATTAGATAGAGTAATAATAATAATCCTCATATTCACCCAAGAATAAATATGAGGCTAGGATCCTACAATAACAATCTACAATACCGAAAAGGGATGCCGTAATCAATATTGCAAATTTTACAAGGTAGGCGAATGACGATTCAGCCAATTCCACCGCGGAAACATAATCATATTATAATGGAATTCCTAGTTTCTTTGAGATTTACCGAACTGTTCGATAGCATGTTTTAATCTCGGGAATGCCCCGTTGTTTGTGACTGGGATACCGAGGATCACAAACCGGGTGTGAATAACCATGCAAATTGCTTGGTACTCTTGAAGTCAATTGTCATCTCTAATTAACGTGCCGGTAAACCACACACGCGCCATTAATAATGAAAAAATCAAGAAACACATTCCGACTCTTTGTGGACCCCAGTTGGCGTGCCGGTAAACCACACACGCTCCACCAACGTTCCACAAAGTGCAATGTGCAATTTCATGGATTAGCACCAATTCACATTTTTAACCTAAAGTAACTAGATTGGGATTTGTTTTAGGGTTCTAGTACTTTCAATTATAGCATTATACTTTTAAGAGGCTTAGCGGTTCTATCATACCCGTTCAGTTAACGACACTCGACTGACCAGGAGAGCGGTGGGTAAGAGTAGATACCCATTAGACTAACATTTTATAGTCAGTCGCCTTATACCCTCTTTATAGGACAGTTTTGTGAATGAGGCTTACTAGTGGTAGACTAACCAATTTTCTTATACATATTAAATTAACTTTTAATCATAAATATATATAAGATATATTTTAATCTCATTAAAATATTTTAGAATTAATTTAATCTTAATTTTCGCAAATTATTACTAATTTTTTGAAAATTTTAATTAATTCTTAAAGCTGATTTAATTGGTATTTTAATTAATCAATTAATTAAACTAATTAAATCTAGGTTACAGATTACCAATTAATCAAATTAATTAATCTGTATTGGTCCCATGAATTTCGAAAATTACAAGCCAAGGAATTAGGGTTCAAGTTATTTTAGTTGATTTAGTTACCAAAAATAACAACACATAATTAAGGCAAGCAAATCAAGCATTCAAGGGGGGACCAAGGAAGGTGGCGGCTAGGGTTAGGAAACCCTAGCCTTGGGATCGATTTTGGCCTCCTCCAAGGGTTTATTTTTTGCTAATAACCCTTAGGCACAAAACAATTCAAGCAGTTCATAATCAAACACAAGAAAACAAGCTAGCTCTGATACCACTAAAGGGTTTCTATGCAATCAATGAACACAAAAATACATAAGGTTCACATGCAACCCTAATATTGATCTATGTTTTCTTCTATGAAGATTAGAACTAAGAACCTAAAGGATACAATTCAATTCTAAAGAAGAATTAAGAAAAACCAACCTTTGATCTTATGATCCTTTTAAGCAGCAGCAAAAGTATCCTGCCTCAGATGCAAGTCACACCCAAGGGATGGAAGAATCAGTCCAGCAGATTGAATCCAGAGAGAAGAGATGGCGTGAATATGAGGTGCCAGGGGGTTCCTTTTATAGCCTCCTAGGGTTACACCTGAAACCCTAAGGAGCCTCCAACTGGACGAGGCTTTTGACCACTTGGACCATGCTTACCAAAACCCTAATTAGGGTTTCGCCAAACCCTTGGAGGAGCCTCCAGGGTGGCGCCACTTTTGGTCCCTGGTTTTCCTGGCCAGTTATTCAACTATTGAATAAATGCCAAACCAGTCCCTGCACCTTTTAATTAATTAATTTAATCTCTAAATTAAATCCAATTAATTCTAGATTAAATATCAATTAATTAATATAGTTTCTAATTAATATATTAGCACTTAAATATATTAATAAACCATATATATATTTTCTATTGATTTATTATACAATTAATAAATCAACTATTCTCTCTACTGAACTATCTTTCCTCCACCCATGAGGGCAACCCAAATGTACTTTGCTTTTAATCATAAGATAAATACAATTATAAGTCATGGCTTAGACACCTAATCCAACACGTATATCATGGTGAATAAAAAAGTCCACATCGTTATCAGTTTTTTACTACGTCATACTCTAAACTTGAAACCTAATATGTTTTTAGTAACATTCATATTCATTTTTTAGTTTGAATACTTTTGGAAGCCAAAACCAAATAGTAGAATCTTTTAATACTTTGAGAAAACATGTTTCTAATATAAATTGACAATCAATTAATAATACACTTTGAAAGTCCTATCATGATCAAAATTGATGGATATGAGAACCAATGCGTGGTATTATATAACGTAAAGATGAAATGTTAGATAGATATGTGAATTGAGTGAAACAAAGAAAAAAAATCAAAGTAATATGTTAAAAGATAAATTAAACACGTTGTTTCAGACAGTCTCCTTTATAAGAGATATTTAAAACATTCAAAATTAAAAAAAATACGTGTATACATAGTGGTGAATCAAGAATTGTTTACACCGTTGTCACTTTTTACAAAAACATACTATAAACTTCCAACCTAGTTGAGTTTTTAAAAGTTTTAAGTAATTTTAACCTCACTTTTAAGTTTCAATACTTCTAGAAGTGTGTTATTGTATAACGTAAAGATGAAATGTTAGATAGATGTGTGAATCAATGTGAGACAAAAAAAAAATCAAAATAATATGTTAAAAGATAAATTTTTAACACATTGTTTTAGACGGTCTCATTATAAGAAATATTTAAAACATTCACAATTAAAAAAATATATATGTGTATACATAGTGGTGAATCAAGAACACCGTTGTCACTTTTTACAAAATCATATTATAAACTTCCAATATAGTTGTGTTTTTAAACGTTTTAAGTAATTTTAACTTCAGTTTTAAGTTTCAATACATCTAGATGTTGAAACCAACAATTATGATCATTTAAAAGTTTGCAATAAAAATATTTTTTATGATAAAATGATGACTAAATAATCATAGGCTTGAATGTCATATTATGATCAAGATTGATGGATAAGGAAAGCAAACGAGTGATATTATATAAGTGAAAGAGGAATGGTCATATATGTGTGTGTTAAACAATGTGGGACAAAGAAAAAAAATCAAATATTCGAAATTGAAGAGTTGGAGGTTTCAAATGCATGTGGTGTAAGGAAAAATGTTTCGTTTATAAGATACTAGGCGGTTACTCGCGCGTTGCACAAGTGAAAGTTATATAGTTAAATCTTTAACAAATATATTGTGGAAAATGATTATGTCATTCAAATTAACTATAAAATAATAATTGTAATATTAAGTTGATATATACAATTGCAACTATTTTGACTAATATTACTTAATGAACTTCATCAGCTGCTTATGTATTAATTAAATTAAGTATTATTCTTAATTTAGTATTATTTTAACTATTGTCTATTGTAATGATTTATTGATTTAAAAGTTACTTATTTGACCATATTTTAATATTGATCATGATGATTATTTAAAATATCAACGATAAGTAAAAAAAACCTAAGTAAAAAATTGATTAATTGTACTGAATTATTTCATTTGATATTTCAACTCTTAAACATTTTGCTAAGACTAATAAACACTTACACCAATATTTAAAGTTGGTTAATTATATCGAAATATTTCTTTTAATGTGAAAACCCCTCAAATTTCATATGAAAGTTAATTAACTATTAAAACTAAATGGACTTTATTAATTTATGTTACTCAATTGACACTTATAACAATAATTATTGTTATTCTTTAACATTATGTATTAATAGATGAGAAAAACGTTAATTTGATTTGTAAAATAATATGAGTTTTTATAAAATAATATACATTAACATTAAAGATTAAGAAGTTGACTTAGATTAATATTTCTATTTAATACTTCATAAATTAAAATACATAAAAAAAATATTGTTATTAGATTAATAAACTACCTTAAATGAGAAAAAAATTAATTTAAACGAATTATTATTTAATATTTCTACATGAAAAATCTACGTGAGTAACAAATGTATGAAAAATCTACGTTAATTTTATTTGTGCTTTTTGTTTACCAATAATGAATATAATTAAAACATTGCATTTTCTTTATTTATTGACTGTCGAATGATTATATAAATCCTTTGTGTTATATATATATATATATATATATATATATATATATATATATATATATATATATATATATATATATATATATATATATATATATATATATATATATATATATATATATATATATATATAATTTTAAATATCATAATCTAACGAATAACAAATAGGTATAAAACTTAATACTACAATTTATAGAAAGAATTTCATGATTTTAGATATCAAAATCTAACAAATCACAAAATGTATGAAATAAATAATAACATAAAAGCATTGAAACATCTATAATAATATTTATATTCATAAACCATATCAAACCCTCCAAAACCTAAACAATTGTAGAAGCAATTTCATGATTTTATATATCACAACGAATAACAAATACTATGGAAAACTTAAATGATACAACTTTTGATAAAAAAAAGTACCAAAATAACCATTATAATATTTGTACTAAAAATACATTAAATACTCATAAATCATACAAATAATGTAAAAACAATTTGAAGAAAAAAAATGAAAAAGAATTCAAGAATACATAAAATCAACATACGTTTGATGTACTTTCTCATTATCTTCTACTCTTCATACTTCAATAAAAAACACTTGAAATACATGAATGTTTTTATGAGAAAAAGTATACTTATATAGCAATAACATGTATAAATGAGAGAAATACAAAAAGGTTTTAGTAAATGCTATTAATTTAAAAAATATGAAAAGTCATTAAGTTTCAAATATAATTCTGAATTTAGTATTATCTTAATAAATAGATGTAACGTTGTGTAATTTATAAATTTATTTTACTATTATTTATTATTATTAATTAATTTTAAGATTACTTAGTATTATTAAAATTTTATAAAAGACTATCCATGTAGAAAGTTTTATTACTACTTAATATATTTATTATAAAATTACTTATTATATTAATTATTATTGTTAACTAATTTTGAAAGTTATAATATTATTTAAAGGATAGAATTTATTTTCTTGCCACCCATAACCCACCTAACCCACATAATAATTGTTGGTTGATAAAATATACAAGGTACGTTTCCAGTACTAAGAAAAAAAATCCTTAAATAATATTGATGCATTAAAAGACATATTCCATAACATTAAAATATATTATATACTAGAAAATAAATTGGTAGCTGAAAATTATATATAATATTGATGAGATTAATATAAGTTAGTTAAATTTTAAATATTTCGTAATAAATTGTTATTTTACTAAAAACGTCAAATTTCTAAGATTTTTAAAGAGGATTCAGCAGATAATTGTGCATTTTCGCAGATAAAAAAGCTAAAAGAGACTTTCGCAGATGGTATGTTAATTTCATAGATGTCATCTCTAACATATAAGACTATTGAGTAAATTACGATTTTGGTCCATGTGGTTGTTATGAAATTACACTCTCAATCATCCTTTTAAAATCTCACGTCCAGGTCCTGTGGTGACCAAAAACTTGCAGAGACGGTCCCTCCTGGGGTTACCGTCTATTTCCTTCCGTTAAGTGACTGTGAATTGTCTAAAATTCTCTCGGGGACCAAAACTGTATTTTACTTCTCTCTTTCTCTCTCTTTCCCAAGGCCACCGGAGGTGATAAACCAACCGGAAAGCCGGCGGGGATCACTTCACCACGCACTACTACACCATCATCACTCCCAATCAAATCGATCACTCATTTTTGAAGATCGTTAGTTGGAGAGAAATGGAAGGAATGGTGGTCAAGGAAGAAGGCAGTGAGCCGTTCAGTCAAAGCCGATTTGCCGTTTCCCGTTGGTAGAATCGATCGTTTTCTGAAGACAGCAAACCAAAACTACCATCAGGGTTGATTCCGATGCCGGTGATTGGGATTGTGGCCAAGACAACCAACTATACATGGCAAGCAAATATTTCGCAGAAAAGGAAGGGGAGGCTAGGGTTTTCAAACCCCAGCCGCCAACATGAAACCCTGGCCACACAAGGGATGATTTTCGATTACCCTCATGATCATACAAACAATTTATATCAAAATCACAAGAAAACAAGCCTAAGCTCTGATACCACTGAAGGGTTTTCTAGCAAACAATGAACAAATAATCTCTTATGGTTCACATGCAACCCTAGAAAGATCTATGTTTTCTTCTATGAAGATAATAAACTAAAACCTAAAGGCCAACAATAATTTCTAAAGATCAAAACAAGAATTACCAACCTTTGAATCTTGTTCTTGAAGCTACCAGCACAAGTGTCCTGCCTCAAATGCAAGTCACACCCAAAGCAATGTAGAAGACAACTCAGCAGAGTTCTCTTGTTCAAATTGGCGCAGGATTAGGGTTCCCAGGGGATCCCTATTTATAGATCTCAGGTGGTACAGCTTGAAACCCTAGAGCCCATCTTTGGTAAGCCTTTTACCAATTGGGCAAGGCTTTCTCTAAACCCTAATTAGGGTTTCAAGATTTATGAGTGTACACACTTATAATTTCGCCAAATTAGGCCCTTCCACTGGTTGGCCAGATTATTCAACTATTGAATAAATACAAACCAGTCCCTGCACTTTTAATTAATTTATTTAATCACTAAATTAAATCCAATTAATTCTAGATTAAATCTCAATTAATTATTATAGTTTCTAATTAATATATTAACACTTAAATATATTAATAAACCATTTAATTAATTCTATTGATTTATTACACAATTAATAAATCAACCTTTTACTCTACTGATTCTATCCTGACCTCCAGCTATGAGGGCAACCCAAATGGACTTTGCTTCATTAACAAGATAAATATAAATATAAAGTCATGGCTTAGACACCTAATCCAACATTCTCCCACTTGGATAAGTCTATGACTTTAATTTATTTTCTGATTAATAAACAACCTGCAGCTTCCTAGAAACTGCTGCCGAACTCTGACCCAGTCAGTTCTGTCCATAGATAAGTGATCATATGATCCTTCGTCTAACAATATATTTTCAGACACGAGACATGGATTGAGATCAATCTCTGTCCGATACTTTGTTTCCCGATTTCCGAGTCTGCTTATGACTTTCAGACTTCTAATTGAACACATCAATTTAGTCCAGGCTGGCCAGCACTTAAGTCAACTTCAAAATCATCGAGAGGCCTACAGATATCTGTTTCCCTATCAGGGTCAAGAAACGAATAAGCTTTGACTCATATGGTTGTGTCTTTTACTTATCAAATCATACACAACAATGCGTTTTGTAACATCGAGTTACTGATGCATTTTCGTATTATCAATGTACAACTGACTCGTAAATTTCAACTCATATGTCTCTGCTTCAAGATCATACGATATTATCGTCTCAACATTGCTCGTGATGTAATACATGAAGCAATCTATTGAGCGCGGGTTTATCCAATACTCAAATCTCTATTTCTAAGTACTCGTGAATGTTGTAGCAGTATTACTACAATGTCTAACTCCTCAGACAATCTACAAACCAATTCACGACAGTATTCGTTTATACTTACTCCCGAAAAGTATGAGCAACTGTGGACTTTTGAATAATCAAATTATTCGGGAAGTGAAACATGCAAAATTGAAACATAAAATCTGACTGATGGCTACTCTTGCCTAATTACCAAGTCTCCACGAGGTAATCACCAAGTCGGATTTTACATAAAACTATTATCGGTTTCTAGATTCCTTTTAAACTATTTAATTCGTGTTATGTATCTATGTCTTCTTGACCTTTTACTCTTTCTATGTATTCAAATGTTATACATTGATACACTTTATCCGATCGGATATCCTTCAGATGATATTTCAATTTTGGTCATACCGTCATTCTCACTAACAACTCCATTCTACGTACTGTGACTTTCCATGGTTCTCGGGATCTTTAGTCCACATGACTGCACCCTAAGACTATTTCGAGGTGTTACGATGTGCCGCTGAGGTACACGCGCTCCATCGGAATGCCAACGAAATTCTTTAACCATTAAGTCCTTATTTGAAACCTCTTTTCAAATTGTTTTCAACATTCACCCCTAATCACTTTCCAATGATTTCTCACGTATGTACAAAATCCATTAAGTATTCCCAGCCAGGTCATATCCTGAATCTGACTCAGTATGCTCTAAGCATTAAGTCATCAAGACATGTTCATGACACTTCTGATCGATCCAAGAAACTTGTTGGATTCGATCCAGTCCTATTCCAAAATCTTTTGGAATCTTAGGATTACTTATAATCCTTTGTGTCACGACCTTTAATAACTATAACCTTTCGGAGACTTTTTCCATGTATCTTGAATCTTATCAAGATCATGCTTACTATGGCTAGGTCCATACTGATGACAACATCTATCTGATATATGTCAATGGATTATGTGAGTATGTTGCACCTTTCATATCTCTCATGCCAAATCATCACACTTTGCAATGACAGGAAACTATTTCCTAGGGCAATGCATCTTGAGTCTCATCAAGATCATTTTGGCAGAGTTTCGATCTATCTCATAGACGTTTATAACCACCCGAGTATGCCGTATCTCTTATTAAGTCTTTCATAGCGATCCGTCTCTTAACACCAAGTCATTACACTTTTTAATGAAAAGAGACGTTTCCTAGAACCAATATGTGACACACATATGAAGATAGATAACAACAGCACTCCCACTAGCTTTGTCACGGTTATGGACTATTCACAAAATCCAGAACTTATGGCACATTTTGAGAATCCAAACCTTTCTGACATCTTAATGGATATTATTCAACCCTTTCTCGAAATCCAATCCTTTGGCATATTTTGAGAATCTGAATATCCTTTCTTGCGAGATGCCCATGGGGTAATCCCGGGCCCACATACCTTTATGCTGGCATACTCTTTGTGAGTCCCCATTAGTGTGCCGGTGATCTACACGCGCTCCACTAACGACTTACAATATGCAGTGTCCTTTCGGATTTCATCTTCTATTGAGAGTGCTTCTCTCGGAGTCAATTACTTGACTCTGAGTATCGTCTCACTCAACCAGATGTTCTGAAGGTACGTTTCTGTCCATGTTGGTTTCTTTTGATGATTACGCCCACTAGTTTGAAGACCAGTTGTAAAATCAATCAAACTGTCACATAGACTGTATCTCGTCCCAAGGTTCTCTTAATTGGCAGCAACCGGGCTCACCAATGCTTCCAAGTAGTCGGATTCAAAATCCGTACCAACTATAGTGTTTTTACCACTATTCGGTATGTCACCCTGATCATAACTACTTATGATGGTGATCAATACTACTGGTTAAGAGAAGATTATGTCAGTATTAAAACAAAAATCTGATTTCTGCTCTAAGCCTAGTGATGACTAAAGGTTATTTCACTTGGCTAATCCTGAACTGATTCAGGACTGTCCCAACTCCCACTGTTTCCTTAGAACATGAGTTCTTTCTAAAAGAGCTCTTTCTCTTCCAGGTACAGCGGGATAGCCAGTGAAACGACATTTCTGATTAGGTTCAGGCTAGTCATGAGGTTCAGACGAACACTACAAGACCCTGGACCTTTAATGTGCAAGTGGGACAATCCTAGCTTTACATTTCAGACAGTGTCTGCAAAACCTACTTAGTCAAAGGATGTGGTTGGAATATGGTTTATATGATCTGACTGGTTTAGTGTTTAATTACGAGAAACTAATTGGTAATGTATCTCACAATTTAGGATCGAACTGTTTCGACCAATGCTCCATCATTTCCCTAAGACACATTATAACTATTAATGTTTTTGGAAGAGAATAACTGTGAAACATTTTCCCAGTTTATGTTGTCACTCAGGTTCTGTGGATCTTGTACTTCCTTTGAAGTCCTTGAACTGTTCAAGGATTCAATCCAATCGCTTATTCTGATAAGCGAAGCCATATTCGTCATACCGAATGACAAATATTATGAAGTACAAACAATTGTGTTTTATTTGAAGATTCGAGCAATACACAGCAACTGATGTGTTTGTTGCTCCTAATCTAAATCTCTTTTACATCTCTATGTAAACTTATGACTTTGTTAATTTTTTCAAGACTTGCAATCTTCAGTTGACTCTAAGTCAACTGATTCCAAAATCCTATCATTTGGATCTTTGGGTGATTCATTTCTTGCTACATGTGCTTTATAAAGAACTTAATCATCATATGACTCTAAGTCAAATGATTCCAAAATCCTGTCCAACTAGATCTTTGGTTGATTCATTTCTTGACACATTAAGAACTCAACTCATCAAGTGACTCTAAGTCAAGTGATTCCAAGGTCCTGTCCAACTGGTCCCTTGGTTGAATTGAGTCTTATAACATTAACAATTCCTAAAATCCAAACACTTTGGATGCATTCAACATTCAAGTTATTACTAATTATGCATTCAACACAATCATACAACATTTCAAGGATAATTTCAAACAACAGGTGTTAAAAGAAAAACGACAATTTTATTAAAACAAAAAATCCTTGAACAATGTACTATATGAAAGACAATGTCATACGCATCTAAAAGCTAATAACAATATTTCAACATCTAACTAAACTTCAAAACTGCATGAGCCGGAAATCCAATCCGAATGTGCTCCTATGCGCCAATGTCCCGTACTCTACTGATTCCCTGCATGCAAACCAAAATGTGACTATCACATCATGCATCAACGAATTATGGAACATGAGTTTTGAGGTTTTTAGATATACCTGAGCTTTCAAAAGATTTTGACTTTGGAGCGTCTTCCAATCTTTCCGCGACTGTATCCGATTCTGTGGATTTCTAGCTTAAGACATATCCAGACGATCTGGATCGTTTCTTGCTGTGTCTTTCCACTGGACTTAATCCAGAAGTAGCTAAACCATTGGAGCTATGCCTGTCCAAGAGTGACTCGTATAAAGTCAACAGTGGACGCATTTCCATTAAGGTCTTTTTCTGGTCTTCCTTTCTATACGTCTGAATGAACAGATCGTACTTACTAGTCAGTGAAGCGAGTAGAGTGTTAACACTCGACTCCTGACTCATGGAATAACCAAGTTTGTACAATTCGCCTATGTACGCTTTAATCTGAAGAACATGCGAATCGATGATACGTCCCTCTTTTAACTTACACTCTGCAAGTCTTTTGAAGATCATATCTCGTTCCTCTTCAACCGGTTTTTGGAACTTTTCCTCAACCGATTGCATTAACTCATATGGCCCCAAGGATTCAAAATCCTTGCGGAACTCGGGGTCAATGGTCAATTGCATGAGGTCACGAATCTTTTCGGATTCATCAACTATTAAGTCGTGCTAATCATAAAGGCTCTTTATGATGGCTTGTTTTGGTGGAACCGGGATCGGATACTCGGTGAGATGAAGCTTGCCCGCAATGACGAGAACCATTCTCCAATTGCGAAGCCTTTCCTTACAGTTAAGGCCAATCAGCCTTTCCATATTTAGCAGGTGCTTTCTGATGCTCTCAGAAAAGGGTGAAGGAGGAGAGGGAGGAGAATAGACACTTGATTCAGACATCTACAATAAACAAAATTTTGTTAGTTTAATTAATCATTTTTAAATAATTACCCAATATATTATTTATTAAGGCTAGGACCCAAAATACCCCAACTATGGTGTGAAGAGGGATGCCGTAATCACAACATAATGGTCATTAAGGTAGATAATCACTACAAGAAAACAGCGATTTAGCAACGGAACAATTCCGTTGCTAAACCTTGAAATTCCGTTGCTAAATGGGTTTTGCAACGGAAATTGTTACGGAACTGTTCCGTTACAATAAAGCTCGTAGCGAATGAGTTTGCTACGAACTTTTATTTCCGTAGCAAGTTTGCTACGGACTGATTCCGTAGCGCATGTATTCCGTAGCGAATTCCGTAGGTGGACTCCGTAGCGATTTCCGTAGCCGTTTGTCCGTAGCGAATTCCATGGTTCTTTTTCCGTTGCTACTCCCGTAGCGGGTTTCGTTGCAAATTCTGTTGCAATAATTTGGTTGCAAATTCCGTGGTCAAGCTTCCGTAGTAAAATCCGTAACAATAATTCTGTAGCAAATTCCGTGGTCAGGGTTCCGTAGTAAAATCCGTAACAATAATTATGTAGCAAAATCCATGGTCAGGGTTCCGTAGTAAAATCTGTGGCTATGTTTCCGTAAAAAAATCCGTAGCAATAATTCTGTAGAAATTTCCGTGGTCAAGCTTCCGTAGTAAAATCTGTAGTAATTTTCATGGTCACGCTTCCGTAGTAAAATCCATAGCAATTTCTGTGGTCATGCTTCCGTAGTAAAATATGTAGCAAATTCCGTGGACAAGCTTCCGTAGTAAGATCCGTATATGTAATTCCGTAGCAGATTTTGTTACGAAAAAATTCACGAAACAATTTACAAAAATAAATATAATTTTCAAATATTTGGTACCAATATCTAAAAATACAAATACGTAAAACAAAACAAATTTGCATATTATTAAATAAATTCAATAATTCTTATTACATGAAAAGTAAAGAAGTCTATTAAATCAAAATAAAAACTTGCTAAAAACAAAGCAATATTTTGTTTGTTGCTCCTTCTGGACTATTCTATTTAGTAAGCATGGAGCAATCATCTTCTTGCAGTTCCATACCTCAGGTCTAGATGCACTTGATTTTTTACCTAATGCTCCCTTTACATTTACTTGAGTCATCTTTACTGAAAATTAAGTACCAATTATATCAAATCACATATTACAATTCCAGCATTAAGCAAGCTTCACTACTAGAAAAAAGACCTTTAATGACGAACAGATGACACACAAATGTGTCATTGAAGCCCAATTCATAAATGAAAGATGACACACATTTGTGTGTCATAAAATTTTAATTGATGGCAACAATCTATGACATATATTTTGTATGTAATGATTTTATATTTTAATATATATATATATATATATATATATATATATATATATATATATATATATATATATATATATATATATATATATATATATAATAAACATTTTGAATTTATCAAAAATATTGTCTCTCAAATGCAAAACAAATCACCAGAAAATAGAATTTGTGACAAACATGCCTATTCTTCTTGCAGATTATCAACATTGGCATCTGTATATTTCTTCTTGTCACTCCCAACCTGAAAAAAATACATATATACAAATTGAGACATTGAAACTAAATGTATGTTGATATTACTGAAACTTGAAAGCTATTACCATTATTTATTCAGAATGTTCCACAAAGTGACCACCTCCTTCATCATGACAAGCAACTAACCACTATCAATAAACAATTGTACACAAGTTAGAAAGAGGACGTTGCAGGTATATATGATAATTTTTAAATCACCAAACTGCAATAAAGCTAATAACCACTACCAATAAGCAATCTGAGATACCACTTAATCTTTTAACTACTTAATTACAAAGTACCTTCTAATCAAAAATAAAAACAGACCCACAAATACAATGAATCAAAGCTATAATAAGATAACTTTCTTAAAAGACCAAAATGACCTTATTACATATATGGCGAAGGTTACAGGAGAACAGAAGCAACATGATGTCACATTTATGAGTTTGACATCATAAATGTTAAATAGAGTTTGAAATAATATGAGTTTGAAATTTCCAAGAGTTTTGGGTTTTGTAGTTTTTTAAATATTTGGACTTTACAATATATCATCTGAAGCTATAGATTAATTGAGCTTGTGATGTTTTGTTTAAAATTGTGTCTCAACACCTGTAATATTCCAATAACACACAAATCCGTCATTTATTTCAATTTTTTTATTATACATCTCATGCATCGATGTTTTTATATTGTATTTATCTTTTATTAATTGAATTTTTTAAAGCTTAGTTGTATTTAGTTGAAGCTAATAAACAATTAAATGCATAAAAAATATTTGTTTTGAGATCTGCAACAAATTTTAGGATATTAAGTTCCTGATATCACTCCAAATCATTTACCTGGTATTTACTTCATCACCATGAACACCATCAACTCCAAGATGTAACCACTTTCATCCGAGCGACATTATAAAAAACAACATTGAAAAAATCATATAACAATTTTAGGATATTAGGTACCGATATCACTCCAAATCAGATGTGAAAAAAAAAAACAACATTGATAAAATTATTTCTTCTTAACAGAACAAACAACCAAAATAACAATTGAAAAAAAAAAATCTATGATGAAAGTGGTTAGATCTTGGATTTATTTCGGGAAGGAAAGCGTAGGGAAACTTATACCTTTTTGTATTGGAGGTCTGAACCGGTTGTCGATCAAAATCAGAATCCTAAAATCCGAAATCAGATTCTGAGTAACAAAATCAATTTCAGAATCGAAATACCCGAATCTCATCATGGCGCAATCGGATCGGAAGCAGTGGGATGCTTAAATCTCATCATGGCGCAATCAGATCGGAAGCACGAGACCCGGAGAAGGAGTACCGAAGACATCGAGAGTGAAAGGTTGGTCGGATAACCCGTCGGAGCTTACAGTCGACTATGCAAATTTGATGGATCGGAGGTGCGGTCGGTATACACAGTCGAGTATGCAACTATGCTGGATCAGAGCTTACACTTGGATGAATATGGAGCCACTGGAGGTCGGATGAATGGGAGCTCAAGGAGCCGACATCTATGGAGGCGGATGAATGGGAGCTCAAGGAAGGTAGCGATGGTAGGGTTAAAATAAAGGTTTGGGTATATACAATATTTTGTAAGTTAAAAAGGGTAAATACGAAATATAGATTTTAGGCCGGGAAAATACGATATTTTACTGTTTAACGAGGGTATATACGAAATTCACCAAAAAATAAATTTCATAGCTATACTGGTTTCATAACAAATTCCGTTGCTAAATTTCTATAAAAACAAGTACCATAGCTAAATATCTATGGAAATAAAGAACATAACAAAATCCGTAACAAGGGAACCAACATATATTGATTCCATTGCAAAACAACTACGGACCACAATTCCGTAGAACATTTCCGTAGCTACTTATCTACGGAAATTCATTTCATAGCAAAGCAACTATGGAAAATAATTCCGTAGCAAACTTCCGTAGCAAAATAACAACGAATTATAATTCCGTAGCAAAATAACCACGGATTTTATTTTCGTAGCTATTTTCGTAGCAAAATAACCACAGATTGTATTTTCGTAGATATTTTCGTAGCTAAATAGCAACGAAAATCCAGTCCATAGCAAAGTCCGTAGCAATATAGCAACGAAATTTGATTTCGTGACAAAAACCGTAGTTATTCTAGTGTTCGCTACGGAATTTTCATTTCGTGGAAAATGTCGTAGTAAATTTGCTACGGAAAGTCATTCTGTAGCATAAACCGTAGCAATTTGGCTACGGAATGGTCTTCCGTAACACTTTTCCGTTGCTATTTGGCTGTTTTCTTGTAGTGAATACACTTATCAATTTCATCTTATGAAATTCCTAGATCTGTTGAGACACATTGAACTGTTCAATGACATGTTTAGTCTCGGATGTGCCCCACTGTTTGTGACTGGGATGCCGAGGATCACAAACCGGGTGTGAATAACCATGCAAATTCGCTTGGTACTCTCGAAGTCAATTGTCATCTCTAATTAATGTGCCGGTTAAACACACACGCTCCGTTAATAATGACAAAATCGAGAAACCCATTACGACTCTTTGCGGACCCCAGTTGGCGTGCCGGTAAACCACACACGCTCCACCAACGTTCCACAAAGTGCAATGTGCAATTCCATGGATTAGCATCAATTCACATTTTTAACCTAAAGTAACTAGATTGGGTTTTGTTCAAGGTTCTAGTACTTTCAATTATAACATTATACTTTTAAGAGGCTTAGCGATTCTATCAAACCCGTTCGGCTAACGACACTCGATTGACCAGGAGAGCGGTGGGTAAGAGTAGATACCCATTAGACTAACATTTTATAGTCAGTCGCCTTATACCCTCTTTATAGGACAGTTTTGTGAATGAGGCCTACTTGCGGTAAGACTAACCAATTTTCTTATATATAAATAATTAACTTTTAATCATAAATATACAAGATATATTTTAATCTTATTAAAATATTTTAGAATTAATTTAATTATAATTTTCGCAAATTTTAAGGAATTTTTTGAAAATTTAAATTAATTCTTTAAGCTGATTTAATTGATCTTTTAATTAAACGATTTAACTAAACTAACTAAATCAAATAAGGGAATCACAAAATTAATCAAATTAATTTTTCTAACCTTCCCCTTTAAATCGAAATCTAGCAAGCATGGGAAAGGGTTCCAGTTATTTAATTATTCAATAATTACCAAAAATAACAACCAACTATACATGGCAAGCAAATATTTCGCAGAAAAGGAAGGGGAGGCTAGGGTTTTCAAACCCTAGCCGCCAACATGAAACCCTGGCCACACAAGGGATGATTTTCGATTACCCTCATGATCATACAAACAATTTATATCAAAATCACAAGAAAACAAGCCTAAGCTCTGATACCACTGAAGGGTTTTCTAGCAAACAATGAACAAATAATCTCTTATGGTTCACATGCAACCCTATAAAGATCTATGTTTTCTTCTATGAAGATAATAAACTAAAACCTAAAGGCCAACAATAATTTCTAAAGATCAAAACAAGAATTACCAACCTTTGAATCTTGTTCTTGAAGCTAGCAGCACAAGTGTCCAGGATCGGTCTGGGACTAGCCGATGGCAGTGAAGACGATGATGTAAAGGAACAAGAGGGTGGCAATGAACGTTGATTTAGGTTAAAAGTTTGTGTAAGTTGTAGTTTTAGTCCTTGAATTTTAGAAAATAACAAATATAACAAAGGAACAAAAAAGGAAGGCATTTTAATCTTTTACTGGCATTTAACGGAGCAAAACAGACGGTAACCCCAGAAGGGACTGTCTCTGCAAGTTATTGGTCACCACAAGGACCCTGGATGTGAGATTTCAAAAAGATGACCGGGAGTGTAATTTTATGGCAACCACAGGGACCAAAATTGTAATTTACCCAAGACTATTTTAATAATCTAGTGTTTTATTTTTATTTTTTGAAAAGTGATAAAAATTAATATTTTTGTTTTTTCTCACCACTTTACGTGACTTAAGATAATATATGAAATCCACCGCACAAAAACGTATTTCACACCATCATCTCTCGTTTCTTTTGTCGGCTACAATTTGTAAAAACTAAAATTTAAATCCTAATAACATTTAACTTATTACATTTAATATTGAAAATTACCGGTTAAGCGACTATAGCATTGAGTTCGTCATATGGTATTTCCACACAATTTGAATGAGAGATCAAACGATACACACATATGTACCATGAATCCACGATCATTACAAATTTCTTAATGTAATAAAATGGTTTCATACATGAGATCTAAAGCTTTTCATATATACATGATCAATTTACACATAAAATTAATGAAACAGGTAAAACGTTACATTAACTTCTTCAACACGTTCACCGAAACTAGATTTGGTATACCAAGCTTAAGATATTTAGCAATTTCAGATTGATATTTTATATTGTTCACCAAAATAGGAATGCACATTTATTTAACGGATGTGGAGTGTTGGCAAGACCATGCCCCATTTCATTATTGTCCTAAAACGACAAATAGTGTGTCCCTCCCAAATAGACCCGTCGATATTTTTCTACTAGGTTTGCTAAATACTATTAGTTAACGTATTTATAACCAAGAGATTTATATTTTTAACAACTAAAATGTTGTATAGAATAAGAATAATAGATAAAATAATATGAACACTTGTAAGTACATAATTATATTCTGTTTGCTTTTTGACACGACAGAACCTTATTCTAAACTTTTTTAACCCATTTATTAAGCAATATTAATTACTAATTATTATCGTACTTTACGTAATATTTCACAACAAAGAAAATATGAATTAATTGAAAGTTTAATGATTCATTATAACAAACAATAAAACAAAATTGACTTGATAGGTCACAAAACTACATCCACTATGTTACTGAACTTTCAATTTTGCACCTAATAGGCCAGAGAACTTTCAATTTTTGTTTTAAAATAAAATCGTATATGATTTTAACCGGTTACAACCGGTTAAAAATCACTGTAAGGAGACCTCATGACTGGTTGCTACCTCTGATGGAGAGAAGAGTAGCGGCTGGAATCAGATTGAGCATAAGAGGAGGAGAGTCGTAGGGGTGTGATCGAGGTACTGTGGAGAGTCGTGGGGGTGTGATCGAGGTGGTACAGTAGTGGTGAGACTGTGGATGAGCTTTGGACCTGATCGAGGTGGTACAACTGCGGATGAGTTGAGGAAAATGGTCTAGGCCTGGTTGGCGGAGATAAATGTGTAGCCTGAATCGGAACCGGTTGTTAAAATCGATGACAATGATATTATAAACTAAAATTGAAAATCCAGCAACTTTTTGAGCGTGCATTTAAAACTTCGATAACCTAATATGTAAATTTTGTATTATTAGTCGCTATGGATTATAAACCCATTAATAAAATATATTTTTATAAAAAAGAAATATATATAGTCTACCATATGGTAAGATTGTAAACTTTTCTGATTATATATAGAACATGAACAACTTTGAAATTTCTGAATTCAACAGTAAGTTTTCGTTGCTTTGGTCGAATTTACTTGACGTGATGGTTTATACTTTTTTTCTTTGGTTTTTAGAGCTTCAACTTGTATACATTCTTTATTCTTATCAATCCGTTCTAGTTGTTACAACATCAATATGTCATGACACCGAATGTGAATATCTAAAATTAATCTATCTTCAAAACTATAGTTCTATTAGTAGGTAAAAGCTTCTATACGCAAACAAACAAAACCATGTAAAGGTGCACAAATCGACATATAAATACATGTTCAATAACTGATTGACAAGATCTATTGAATAATATTTTCCTCAAAAAATATTACGTATGTATCAATATGTATCAATTATTTGACAACTACGTACCACAGTAGGGGCCAAAACATATAAACTCAACTATGAATAAAATTTACGGATTGCTCAAGCGGTTTTTACTCCTTTGCATAATTATTAACGAAAGACAGTGCGATGCTAGCCAAATGCGCAATGTTCAAAACCTCTTTTCGAACCACGGTCTTTGCCTCTCCATTCATATTTTTCCCCGAAAAACCATCCGTACATGTATCATCATCTGTCAGTGCAGCACTTACCCACGTTTCTATACTGTTCATATCATAGAAGAATTCAGATCCAGATCGAACTTTACCCATTTCCACCATGGATATATGGAGCTCATATGCTGAATCACTTACTTCTTCAAGACAATCTTTAATTGCACCCAATTCTCTCATGGTCAATTTGTGGGTTCTTGAATAAGTGGTGAGTTTTCTTGAAGTGGATCGAGTGGTGCTGAGGGTAGCGGCGAGTGCTGTCTGTGCCAGGAGTCTTGGACTGGTTCCGATTCGAGATGAGAAACGCGAGAGGTACAAGTAACAAAGCTGAGGGTACAATGTCGTGTTGCATGATTTGCGGATGAAAATGGTGTTGGATTTTGTTGGGGTTATTGCAAGGCTCAGTATGAGCCATGCTAAGATTGCTTGCCCCATCTTTCTTGATTCTCTCTCTAGAATGAAGATAATTGAGGAATGGGATGCAATATATGGGCAAAGATTGCATATGTCAGTGGTGGGTACCTTATCTACTGTCACAATTCTCTCTCTCTCTCTCTCTCTCTCTCTCTCTCTCTCTCTCTCTCTCTCTCTCTCTCTCTCTCTCTCTCTCTCTCTCTCTATATATATATATATATATATATATATATATATATATATATATATATATATATATATATATATATATATATATATATATATATATATATATATATATATATATATATATATATATATATATATATATATTTCATATTCAACATAGAACCAATTTATTTCACCTAACCACAGAACCAATTTCATTAAGCGTATGATGGTAAATACAATTATTGGAAATAAAACCTTCAATAAATACGTCCAGTAATGAACAAATGTTCATCAATGAACATATGCTCATCAATAAACAAACAAACGTTCATCTCCTTCTCTGTATATTATTCATTTGTAAATGGACATATGTTCATAAATGAATAAATATTCATCAATTAACATACATTCATCTCCTTATCTGTATATTCATTCCCTGTAAGTAAATGAACAGATGTTTATAAAAGAGCATATGTTCATCAATGAACATACTCATTCTCTGTAAATAAATATATGTTCATAAATGAATATATGTTTCAAAAAATCACGCAACATTTGATGCTCCTATATTTTAGGGATGGATAAAAAAACCAATATGCCTTTGCCTGGGTATGATTCCCTACATTAGGTGCATAATTTCTTAATGTGTCAACTTTAATCTAATCTATTGATATAATGATCCAAGGGTTATAATGATGGTTCTATGGTTAGGTATGTGTGGAAATGTTCAAATAAGAACTTAAAAAAGTGATAGAACCTAAAAACACATTTTATGAGTTTTAGTCTACACAATATATATATATATATATATATATATATATATATATATATATATATATATATATATATATATATATATATATATATATATATATATATATATATATATATATATATATATACTTCGTTTTTTTTCTATATATGCGATTAAGATATTTAAAAAATCATTTTTTTTTGCATTCCGATATGGATAATCGTATGAATACACAAAAAAATTAATATTTTGGGTTTTTTAATAAAATCTACAAAACACAGCCTTTATGATATTTTGAATTATTTTTTTTTTTTTGAAAAAAAGTTTATATGCATAAACATATGAATGTATATATGCATATAAATATAAATATAAATAAAAAATTGATTCTTTTTTATTTTTTTAAAAGTCTTAATAACACACATAAAAATTTGGGTATAACTTTTTAAAAAATTGTATAGAAACAAAGTTCCTAGGTTCTCTCTCTATCTCGACCATATATATATATATATATATATATATATATATATATATATATATATATATATATATATATATATATATATATATATATATATTTATATATATATATATATATATATATATATATATATATATATATATATATATATATATATAAAGTTGTAAGCCGGTATTAAACACGGATTGGCAACGTAAAAACTAGCGTAAGAGTGAAATTTATTTTGATTTTTTTTAGTTTTTATATCACCTGATATCTATTTTTGCATAATATGAAAATGTACTTTGATTTACTTCGGATAATGGTAACATTTTTTTGGTTTTGAATGTCTAGCAATGCATTTGGTTTTTTTTTTTTTTGAAGAATAGTTTCCGATAATGGTAACCTCTTCTGGTACCCATGCAATGCGGAGGACTACGAATAATTTTATTTTAAAGAATAGGTTTTTTTGAAAATTGTATCCTCTTTGAATGTCATATTTTAGAAATCATGTGATGGATGCATATTGTTATTAGGTGATTTTACGTTCGCTTAATATATTTATTATTCTATTAATTCTTTATGAGAAGCTGTGTTTTCTTTCCTATTAATTATTTTTGAGAATTTTTTTTCTTGATTGAAAATTTTGTTTCCCACGTTAAATTCCATTTTTCATAGTCTTACTGAATTTCTTTTGTATGTTGTCCTTTTAACATTGCTTTTAAGAAACCACGAAGCCATGTTTGTGTTTCAAGTGCAGGAACTATGGAGTGACAATTCTCGACACGACCCGCGACACGACACGAACCCGATACGAAAATAAACGGTATTGTGTAGACTAAAACTCATAAAATGTGTTTTTATGAACCCGACACGAAAATAAACGGTATTGTGTAGACTAAAACTCATAAAATGTGTTTTTATGAACCCGACACGACACAAACCCGACACGAAAAGTGATAGAACCTAAAAACACATTTTATGAGTTTTGGTCTACACAATATATTTTATGAATTGCCAACCCGCCAACCCGTATAATTAAACGGGTTACACGGGTCGTGTCCAGGTTACCTGCCAACCCGCCAACCCGTGACCCGCCAACCCAAATATTTATATGGGTCGTGTTTGGGTTGACCTTTGTAACCCGCCAACCCGAACCCGACCCAATTGCCACCCCTAGCAGGAGCTTAGTCGTAATGTCTAGGTATAAGTGTAGCAATAACGTTGTGGCTATTTTAACGTTTAAATTCTAATATGTATAGCATTAATCGTGCTTTAGAATTAATTTAAGCAATGGGATATTTTGATGTAAATTGGAATTTTTCTGTTGCCAATAAAATTTTAAAATGGCAACATATTAAATTATTTATAAAGGTGAGAATGTTCAAATTGTAGTTACAACTAGTGGGTCCCCGTGCTCCGCACGGGTTCAGAATTGCTGGAGCACGGGTCCGGATAAATGCTAAAGACATAAGCGTACTCTGCCGTGTATTAGCAACTGTTGATGTGAAAATAAGCCCACCCTTGTATTTTTTCCTGAATGTCAAAATCGGGGGCTCATTGTTTAACCTGTAATTATATATATAAATCGAAACTAAGGTTAAAACAGCATGCAAGGAGATGTCACATTTATTTTTTTTTTAAATCAGAAAAGACAATTATCACAAAAGTACGTTGCTATTTCTTGCATTCAACCCTAAAGAAAACAAATAAACCTACACACCTTAACACGTGAAGTCTAAAGAAAAAAGGGAGAAAGATGTTGAGATACGAAGAACAATCAGCATTTTGAAGTAGCTGGAAACTCTTATTTCTCCTGCAAAAAACCAACAAACCGTTAACCCACAACTCAAGGTATCTCCGATCTCAAAGTTTGGAATATGAAATATGAAATGGTGAAAGTTTTCTCCTTATCCGGTATCCCATATACCCTTTCATAAATTAATAGAATTTCCATTATGTCTTTCCCCAAATCTCGCACAGTATATCCTTCTATCTCGGTCGTAGTTAAATAACTTCGACAATTAAGTGTGAATTAAACAAATCGAAAACGTTTACTGATGGCCATGATTGGGAGTTTATAGTTGGCGGTAACTTTGAAGATGTTATACCGGATGAACCTACCGCCATGGCTGAAAGATGCCGTGATGTTGTCGATTCCAGTCAAGGGCTGCTGCGAAGGAGGAGGGGCCGCGGCCGACCGGTGGTTCTGTCTAAAGCGGATGTTTCGCTCTTTGTTCTCTCATTTGGCATCCCATTACTGCTTATTATCATGTTGAAGTCCTCAACGGATTTTGACGTCTATTGCGAAGATTGAAAGCTTGATGCTCATTAAGAAAACGAAAAAAATAAAAAAAATAAAAAAAATCAACAATAACGAAAATTGAAACGCGTAATTTACCAAATTAGAGTTTATAACCACATGCTTCAGAATGCCGTGCATCATGCAGAATGTCATTTAGGTAGAAAAAAGCAACAATACTTAGTTTCTGAACAATTACCATAACATATTTTTTTGTCATCTTCCCTGCTTTATTAAAAATGAAGGGTTTGAAAACTGAAATGAATAATTAGGTTTATTTAAACACACTGAATTTGATCTCACCTGGACAATATTCGATCAAGTAATTCTCCGCCATCACAAAATCCAACAAAAATGGCATAAATAACTAACAAACCTGAAAGATTAGCATAACAACCTATATAAACGAATATAATATCAATTCTGAATATTAAGAGAAAAAAATTCACCAGAAAGTGCTATCCCACTGTTATTATGGGTGTTAACACATGTTGGATCAAACCTTATTAAAATTATCTTAAATCTTCATTACAAGTATTATGAAAACACAAAGTATTAACACAATGTTAACACGTGTTGAACCCAAATAATGAAGAAATGAAAATCTGATGGAAAGTTGATTGCTATTTAAGATTAGGGACTAAAATTGGAAAAAATATATGAAATTAATTTTTTTGCTGATTTGGTCCCTGATAAGAAAGTAGGTTTCTATTAAAAATAATGAAGTATATCGCTATTTAAAAATGTTAAAATCAATGTACAATGCCATTTCTAATGAAAATATTCTAAATTCGGGCCAAAAAACTAAAGACTGCTAAAGCTGAAGTTTAACAGAACATTAATTCATATTCACGCAATTCCGATTTAATTTGAATCTGAATGAAATTTTGTGAACGAATTAGGGAGTTGAGGAGCGGGAGAAGCAAGTGAGGAGGTTTTGGAATATCTACAAACACCACAAAATGACAAAATGAAAGATTACTTATAACGACATTAAGTTCAAATAACATATTTTCACAACAAACTCTTAACAAATTTTGACAACAAATATTTTAACACATTTGTTCACTTTGACCACAACGATTTCTCAAAATGCCTGTACAAAAATGAAAATTGAAAACATATGGCAGGTTGGTATAATGGTCGTGGGTTGATGTATTTGTTTATTATTAACATTATAAAAGATTGGTGAAGTTTATACGATAGCCTGTTTATAACAAAATAAAAAACATGAAAAAAAATACTCAAGAATACTATTAACATAAATACCCGAAGATTGAAATCATTACTCAAACAAAGATTGTCATTCAAAAATAATTTACTCAAATAAAGAGTAATTCGTAAATGATCAATGAAACTTTTAAAGGTCATGTGAGTAATAAGAAAATTCACTGATAATCTTACAAAAAGTGGAAGTCATGCCAGCAGATGCATCTGCAGCTAATCTCCCACTAACAGAAAGTTCACCATCTTTCCCTGCATAAAGTTTCTGCAAATTCAACATCAATTTAAAAATATTTTATTAAACCATCATATTTTTTTAAAACATTTTCCAAGTTACCCGATTTTGCTATTAGGACAAAACACAGAAAAGCACATCCTACTTTTGACCATTTTAAAGAACTATTATTATAACAACCATTAAAATTAAAAGGTGAAACTATATTATGCTTTATTGTCATTTAACCATTTTAAACTAAGCATGGAAAATGGTTTTTTTAAATGGCCATAAAAGTATGATGATTTAATCACTACAAAACTATTTAAAATGTCTAAATCGATAAAATGGTGAAAGCATGTTGTGCTATTTTTTTGGGTGTTTACTCGTATTGTTTTTACAAGGGCAAAGTGGTCAAATCACCTTGTAAGACTCGTAAGCAAATTGCTGGACCGCGCTATATGGGAGGATACGTACCACCTCCCATGATAAACTTATCTCAATTAACATTAACCAAAAAATAAAACCAAAAACTTGAAAAAAGATGTTAAAAATATGTCTTACATGCTACTTATTTTTATGTTATCAAGACAACACTTGTTACAGAAAGCATTTTTTTTTCAGACGAAAAAAAAGGGCCGATAGTGTAAAGCACCTGAGCAAGATTACCCTTCCATTACCCTTTTATACCTTCTTCTTTTCCTATGGAAACAACTGCCTGTAAATATTTTCAAATATCAACACTAAATATCTATGTACTTACATTTATTTGTTTGTTATAGCATCCTACTTTCATTTCTTCCTATTACAACATTGTATTTTGAAAAACCTACCCAATTACATAAGTTTAATCTGTTTATTCAGGGTATATATCAAGAAAGATGCATGCGGAAGTAGAAATTGTAAGTAAGCACACACAAACCTCTAAATAAACATAATCAAACGACCAAGTTTCTAAAAGAGCTCCCAAGGTAGAATGGATCATATCACTAATACGAACTCCTATGAGATTTCTTTTAAAAAAACTACAAAATGGAAAGATAATTCTACATACTATATCTATTTAATGATATATGCACGGACCAGTAGAACCAAAAAATTGTGGATAATATGTGTCGAGCATTTACAGAAAGTGATCATGTGACAACATTCATGCCAAAGAGATGCCCACCTACAATATAAAGTATCACATATTTTATATATTCAACATGACAGACTCAATTAAAGAATTTAATTGCTTTTTGTTTAAATATATAAGACAAAATCACACATCTGTATATTTAACGCATGCGCATTAATGAAAAGTCCACATCTTGTAGTTACTAAAAATAGATCCATCTGAGAGAAGGAGAACTGGCTTACCTAAAATCAATAAGATGGTTATCTGAATTAAGTCAAAATTTGATATTTTCACATATAAATATAACATAACCTAATTTCATTTATTATTAAGTAAATGGGTAGAAATTGTGGTTGAAAAATAGGGATAACTAACCAAGAAAATATGAGTACTTTGGCATTTTGGAAGAGATAAAAGCTAGCAAAAGAAACCCCTTCCTGATCGCTAACCATTATATGTGCATTCTTCATTATCCATGGATTCCTCGGGTTTCTTAGCCTTCTTCTTTATCGTGTTAGTCTTTTCTCTCAAATTCAAGTCTCATCAGCTTTAGCCTTAGTAAAGGTCATAACAGAGATAAACCTAATAAGAAATTCGCAAACGATTTGTCTTGTTGTTGGTGGTGGTAGGACTTGTCAACCACCATCAATAAATTTTCAAAAAAAAAAAAATCATCAACAAAAAAAATTCAAGACAATCCAGAAAGGAAGATGGGTCCTAAATAGTACCTCGGGGTCATTTGGGAAGCAGTGTATAAAGACAGAACACTTTCGTATCTTCCGAAAATAAAGGGCGTCTCGTTTGTTGCAACAACAATCAAACTTAAACATCATTGTTGTATACCTTCGATTTACCGATTAGGTATCGAGAAAACTCAAAATCGCCAATAGATGAACGAATTTAGTCAACTGAGGAGTTAGAAAAGTGATTAAAAGCCGTTATCAAAATTAACTCAAGGGTAGGACTTACCTTGAGCGTGCAAGTGACACAAAGCACGTCCTCGCTTCAGAAAATCATCCCAAATGACAGTCACTTGAAGAAAACATTCAAAATAACGAAAACCTAGAACCCTAATTCCGTAATGAAGTAGAAAACAGTGAAGGTATAACAGAATCGAAATTAGATGTACCGAAAATCAGAGGCATGATATTCAATTTCGAACCACGTACCTGGATTTAACGGTTGTTGCCTTCGATTTTCGACGATGCAACAAAGTGAGGGAGAAACGATGAAGTTTGGGTCCGGCGGCTGGAAGCAGGCGGTCAAAAGATCCGACCAGCGATGGCCAGAGCAGCCATCGACAGAGGAGCAAGAAGCAAGCGATGGCGGAGAAGTTGCAGTAAGAGACAATAAAGATGAAGCGGTGGGAGAAGTGTGGAAACCAAGAAAGCTAAAGAACAAAATAAAAAACCCTTTACCCGAAAACAACCCGCGTTACACAAAAAAGCCTTACACAAAAAAACGTACACAAAGAATCAAAAAAATACGGGAATTAATTAATAGATGAATGTTATGATAATCTTAATTATATGTATATTCCTAGATATAAATAAAGAATGTATTGTGCTTCTCATCAGAGGGTGTGGGCGTAAATGCATATCGAATTCCAACTTTGTTTTAGTTTCAGCCATACATACAACTACATTAAATTACGCTTTCGCCAATTCAAACTTATTGTTAAGAGAATTTATGGATAGGGACTAATGAGTATTGATATTAAAAGAAACAAAGTGTAGTATAATTGAATGGTAAGTACCAACCAAAAAAACATATAAATCAAAGTTTTAGATTAAAACGATCAAAAAAACCAAAAACAATAATTTTCAACATGTTTATACCAATGGTAGAAAAATTTACATTTGGATGGGATAAATAGAATAGGTGATTGCCACTTGTACCGTCATGATCACATAACCTCCATATTTATCTTGTTGCTCGACCTTTTTCACTGTCAAATACAAACCAATGACACAACCCAACTCTTCTCTTTATAATCACTTGTAATCTTCATTGCACATCTCTATATTGAACACAAAAAGAATGCAATTGATACCCAATTATAGTTTTGTACTTGAATTATAGAAAGAAATGAGAGTAGGATGCTATAATAAACAACTAAATGGAAGTACATTTCTATTTCTTGCATTTAACCATTAATTTAAAAGGTACCTTTTGGGGGGCTTTTGGGCTAAAAGTAGCTAGTGACGTGACAAAATAACCTCTTATTAATTAAAATCGGTTAAATATTATAAATAGCAATGTACTTCTTATTTTTCCTTATTATAGCAATGTACTTTAATTTATTTGATGTGGTGAGATGTTTCCATTAACGAGGTCATCTAACCTACTCTTTTCACCAAAAGTATTTAATTTCAAAGAAGCATGGAAATGAAACAAATACATACCTTCCGTGTACTTTTTCTCCCTTTACTTTTATTTATTCTCGTATCAGCTTTCTATTGTATTCTAGAAAATGGAGTAGAATGTGATATTAACATGATTGTTCCCCCCCCCCCCTAAAATCAGGAAAAACATCTACAACTCGTGTTACTAAATAGCATTAAAGCTTTATCTACTTGGTGTATTGTAAATTGACAAAGGGGAGAGGAAAGGGGAGATGGAGGAAGGTGGCTGCACCTTTAGGGTATGAGGGATGCTTAGGGTTTGACCTCTAAGCCTTTATTTATACTAGAAGGCTCCTAGGTTTCAAACTAAAAGAGCCTCCTTACAAACTGCCCTTAGACTATCTTAATTAATTAAAAACTCTAATTAATCACAATCCAGTCCATATAATTAATTTCTTTAAATTAATTCCCAATTAATTTATCAATTAATTACCAATTAGCTTCTAATTAATTTATTTCAACATAAATTAATAAACTAATTATTCCCACTTAATTTCTACCACGGTTTGTTTTTACTGGGTCGTGATGGCAACCCAAAAGGACCCTGTTATTATTAAAAATATCACCAACAGTTAATGACCTTGGACACTATTTCAAACAGTCTCCTACTTGGACAAGTCATCAACTTTTTGTGGTATGATACTTTTTGATAATCAGCAGAGAGTATTTCATCTAATACAACTGATGAACTCTAATCAAAGTCGTGAGACGGCCCTTTGATAAAAAATCAACTATTCCTCTATTCTACAAGATATCATTATGAACCTGAGAAATGGATAAGTTCAATCTCGAAGGTTAAAAATTTTGTTTCCCGATAGTGATTTATGATGATCATATTAGACTACTTAATTGAACACATCAATTTAGTCAGGGCCCGGCCGAGCATTTCAATGTCAACATCAAATCATTGAGGGGTCCACACATATCGATTCTCCTTGATAGGACAGAATGAACAGCTAAACCTTGACTACATAGTTTCCATCTACTCATCATGTCATACATGGACATACCCTTTATAACTACCAGTTACAAACAACCTTGGAGTAGACTAATGCATAACAGACTTGCAGAGCAAAAACCTCATGTATCTTAGTTTGAAGAATAAGAGTCATGATCATCTTAGAATTACTTGTGACTTAATGCATGAAGTAATCTCTAAGTGCGGGTTGTTCCAATACTTGAATCTCTATCATGTACTCATGACTGTTAGTTACAATATCAATGCTATATCTAATCACTATAGACAATCTACCAATACTCCATGACAATCTTAAATCACTACTTGCTTCCAAGAGTATGACTGACTGTGGAAGTTTGAGTAAATTAATACTCGGAAAGCGAGTTCTAAACATGCTAAACGAAACACAATATTAAATTAATGTAAATGGTAGCAAACCAGCTTATTATTAAGTCTCTACAAAATAATCACCAAAGCAGATACAATTTTATATTGCTATATGTTTCAAATTATCAAACTAACATCTAAAATATTTCATGTCATATTGCTCGCAAATCTAACACTTATGGACCCCAGTATGACCTTTATACTTGGTTAGTGTTAATACTTTGTAAGGCAATTAACCAGATACTCTTCTGACGATTCCTTACTTACTATGATATTTCCTTCCTCAACTTGATTGTGAAATATAGCTGTACTTCCTGAGTATATGCTTCGACTTCCCATGGCCCTTGGGTTCTTTAGTCAAGGCGACTGCACCCTCGGTGTCTCAGAAGATTTCAAGGAGTTCATTGATGTTGAGGATAACACCAAGATTACGAACGAAATCCTTCAACCATGTAGTCTTTTGTACATCATCACTAGCTGATACATATACTCAGATTCTTATACGGAGTCAACCATCAATTTCAACTTGGAATCTTTCCAAGTTACCACTTTCTCTATTCACAATAAACATAACTCTTTGTTTCCTCATATGCTCAATAACGTCTTCAACCATTGTCTAATGACTTTTGCCAAGGATGTCCTGAAACCGACTTACTATGCTCCAAGCATACAAGTTATCAGGATAAGTATGTCATGGCATCCAACTGATAGATTTGTCTATATGGAAGTGAATAAGAAAACTGAAAAAAATGTGATAATCCTTGCCAAAATAAACCGCTTTAGAGTTCAAAATCATCAAATGAACTTATTTATGTACATGCAAAAGCAATGTTTCAATCAATTCTATGCCACGGATAGAAATTGGATAGTTTATAAATCTAAAACAGATATTGAATTGGTAATTTGAAATAAAAAGTATGGACTATTTCTAAATCTGAACTAGAAGCGAGAAACAGAAATTGAACAAATTAGATACCAAAAACAGAAGACTAAAAGCAAAAGAGAATTCCGGAATGTTTTACAAAACATGAAACTAGAAAGTTAGCAACCAAGTGTTTTTATAAAAAGCCGAAATTGAAGTGTTTTACAATATCTACTATATTTTGTATTTCTTTTTGTACTATATGAATTTTCCAAATAAAAAACTACTTAAACTCAGCTCTAGAAACATGAAATAGTAGAAATCTATAGCACATTAACATATTTTTCAAAGAAACCGAAAATGAAGAGTTATTTTTTCTCTTGTTAGAGCTTCTAATAAATAGAAGAAACAAAAACAGAAAAAAAAAACATAAAACAATAAGAAAAACAAAGCATTCATTCTTTTTATATACAATTTAAAAAAATAGATTTTCAAATTATAAGAGCATATACACGAGATAAATGAAATTGAAATAAATGTATAAATTGAAGCTAAGGCTTGTGTTTAACAAAGTCTTCTTAAAGTAAATTCGCATGAGATTAAGTGTATGTTTCCCATGATAAATTAGAAAGAACAACTTTTGAAGACCACCAAACAGACGAGGTCTGAAAATTACCTTAGTATGATAGTAAGAAGTTCCATAACAAGATAGATAGAAGATAGGAGAGTTTCATCTGCTTTTTGATATTCAAAAATGGCTATAGGAATGTTGTGTTTATAGATCAATGTTGTAAGGCAACCATCAATACAATATCATAATTGTCGAAAATTAAACAAAAAGCCAAAAACATAATTATGTTCAATTTCAATTTTAAACCAATCGATCATAACAAAAAGTTCTACTAATTTGTTTAAAACAATGGAAAAAGAAAGCATACTTTATTTTTATATACATATTCCTTAAATTTGGTTTTCAAATTATAAGAGCAAGTATGCGAGACAAATGGAATCGAAATAAATAAATAAATTGAAGCTAAGGCTTGTGTGTAACAAAGTTTTCTTAAAATAAATTTGTCATTGATTGAGTTTATGTTTCCCATGATACATTAGAAATAACTGCTCTTGAAGGCCGCCAAACTAAACGAGGTCCGAAAATTACTTTCATACGATAGCAAGAAAGTTCCACAACAAGATAGCTAGAAGATAACTTTTTTTGATATACCAAAATGGTTGTAGGAATGTTGGTTTATAAATCATATTTGTAAGTCAACATAAATACAATATCATAATTGTCCCAAATTAAGCACTAAAGGCAAAATAGGAATTGTGTTTAATTTCAATTTTAAAAACCAGATCATACCAAAAAATTCCATTAATTTGTTGGTTATGAAAAATGAGAAGAAATAAATTTCAGAGAAAAATATGTTTGAACCTTTTTGTTGACTGGTGGTGCAATTGTGCCTGGACGTGCTCTTGCATACAAGTTTAGTTAATCAAAGCCATTTTTGGTTTACATTTGCCCCTACTCGGCTACTCATAAAAGAGTGTGCATTGGTACGATTAAGGTTTAGGAGCTTATGAATGGCTTCTATATATAATCATACTTTCTATTCATTTTTCCACCAATATAGGTTTTCTCAACTAATCACTCAGCTCCTTTAAATACATATTCAATCACCATGGTTTGGTAACTAATTTCTCATTCATATAATATTCATTTTGGATGTTCAACCTACCAAACCAAATGTACATCACAAGAACACAAATTTATAATCATCTTTCCATTCTAAGTTTGGGTAATTCCTAGAAATTATGTTCCAAAATAGGCAAAAATGCATTTTTTTTCTTTCTAAAATAGGTAAACCCTTTTTCCAACTGTTTATAAATGCAACAAATTGTTATCTAGATGTTCTATAATTTAATTTTATTGATTAATAATGATTTGAGTCCACTATGTATACGAAACCTTATTTTGGTAATATACATTGAAAACCAAATCAAATTTCAAACCAACATCTAAACGAATATGAATAACACTTACAATTGTTGGATAATTATGGGACCACTTAATATCTAAATAATATATTGTTATCATAAATTCGATATTAATAGATAATGCTATTTAAAATTGTTGATGGACTGATTTTGAATAGTAAATAAACATTATCTAGTGTTTATCCTGTGGGTTGAGTTCCCGGTTGAATCAAACTTATCTCTATCCCTTAAATATCTCACATTCGGTTATATCTCCATCTATATAAACACGTGATGAGTAGCAAATCAAATATACAAAAATACACAGATAAATTCGTGGGTATTATTTGCTGAGGGTTTAGAGAGAGCTTTTGAGATCAACTGGAAAACTGACCCTACACATCAGATCTGAAAAACTTAATAGAAACAGGTATGTAATCTTCGTTTGTTTATTTCTTTTAATCAGATTCGAGATCAAGATCTAAGGTTTTAACTTCCGCGTTTATATTTTTGGTTATCAAAAAATAACCAACAATTGGTATCAGAGCCCGCTCGAATCTGTTAAAAGAAATAGTTTGGTTGGTTTAAGATCTTTGAAATTATTTTTTTAAATTAAACGTACCTGTTTTCTCATTCCGTCGAGATTGTTTTTTTTTTTTGTCTCGGACGAATTGTTTTTTTCTGTCTCCTTATGTGCTTAATTCTTTTAACCCTCACCGAGAGAATGAAAAAAGAAAAGGGTATTGATTTGGTTCTTAAATAAAGTATGCATTTTTTTATTCTATCGTTTTCCTTTATAATTTATTATATTATTTGACAGAAGATGCAACAGTTTATTTGATATTCTTCAGCGAGTTGTCAATATCAAATAACCCTTTATTATTTTTTGCTGCTGTCGTTTTTTTTTTTAATTTTATGACAACGGCGCTTTTATTTACCACCATATCACTAACACTTTTATTGGGAAACATGTTGATTAAAGCTTTATGGCGTGTATATATATAAACTGGTTAGTATCTATCGGTCAATATGTTGATTTATTTGGTTTGGGGCCTGTTGTTTTGAATTTGACATTGACAACTGTATACCTATCTTGAGCTGTCAACATAGAGAACTAGATTTCTTTTTTCTTGTTTCTTTTTTCTTGGTTTTATCTTTTGGGTGAAAGATATTTGAAACATTTGTAAAAAAGCAATTTTTAAGATTTCTTTTTTTATGTCTAAAATGTTCACGGTGGGTCTTGCTCCACCATACATTTTGTGGTTAATGACTTAATTCAACGTAATAAATATTATGAAATTTAGTAAGGTTGATACAAATGATTTTCTTGTTATACGAATTTTATTCTATAATGAAATCGTTTACATCTAAGAATTTTTACTATCAATAGTATGTTATATTTTGTAACAAATTCTTAGAACGTCAATTTTTTTGGGTTGTTAAATTAAACCAATTGCATATAAGGGTTGCAAATTTATGATTTTGTTAATGATTGACCAATTAAATTATAAGTGGTTGTTTGATTATTTAATTGTGCAATTGACTATGATATGTCAAAGGTTCAAGAAATTAATTTATGCGTAAATATATTTGATATTGTGATGCTTTTGAAAATCTTAAGGTGAACAATCCAAAATTTGACAGTAGACCTCACATGAATGAGATGGTATGAATTTACCAATTTGGTATTCATTCACGATCAAGCTAAACCTATTGATTTTTTTTTAATCTAATATACATTTCCTAGTCTTCTGTCAATTTAATATTTATGGGTTGTAATATTAGATCAATTAATCGGGTGTTACGACACTTTTCTGTCAATTTAGTATGCATATTTCGATCGCAATATATGTATTTCGATTATGGGATTACAATTTTTTATTTTTTTGTTCGTTGTCAATAATTTCAATTGTGACGTAATTTAAGTAAATTAATTTTTGGTTATTGATAAATTCCAGTTATGACATTTATTTTGGTAGTAAATTTATTGACACAATATATCGCAAAAGCGGTCTCTTTTGTGAAAATTAATTTACAAATAATTTAAATATTATGGTTTATGTGTTTATTAATGCGGATATTAACCGACCCAAAGGTAGGTTAATATTTGGTCGGATAAATACATATGTTGTGTTAACATTTGACAATTATTCGGTTCAATGTGATTAATAAGTCGATCCAAAGATGGACTTATTGATCGACATAATTTATTGTCAATGTTTTATCACTATAAAACAATATATCAGTTGCAAGTTAATATTACTGTCCAAAGACTTGATATTAATGTTGTGTTGATATATTATGATGTTGTCATAAATTGAATTTTAAATATTATAGTTCATGTGTGTATTAATGCGGATATTAATCGACCCAAAGGTAGATTAATATTTGGTCGTATAAACACATATGTGTCGGTAAACATATGACAATTATTCGGTTCCATGTGATTAATAAGTCAATCCAAAGAGGGGCTTATTAATTTATATGATTTATTGTTAATGTTTTATCACTAAAACAAAACATCATTTGCAAGTTAATATTATTGTCCAAAGACTTGATATTAATGTTGTGTTGATATCTTGTGATGTTGTCATAAATTGAATTTATTGATTATAATTTACGGATTAATGAGCATAAAGAAGGAATATGTGATTTATGTTCTCAAAATATCAAATTTGAATCCTGGCATAATATTTGCAACATGAATGCTATTTATGTGCTCCACGGGATCACATTTAAGGCTTTTAAGGAATGGAATGAGAACATTATGTTAGTTCTCTGTTGCATGCATCTTGACAATGCAATTTGGATATAGCAACGTTCTTTGAGGATGTTGAGTTTGGGGGAGAAATAAGGTTAGAAACATTGTTATTGGGGAGCAATCTATCATGATTCATGTTACTGTTTCTGATTATGTATGGATTTTAAGTACCTACTGATGAAGTAGTAATTCATGAACAAAGACCGACAATGTTATTCAACCTCCCATTTAGAACAAACTCAACTTATGAGATCCCATTTATAGCATCACGAGTTTCATCATATTATTATCTCGTTTGGTTTTGAGATAAATGAAAAAGATGATTTGTGTATCAAAATTATAGTGGGAGTAAATATATATTTGGTTTTAGACGATGATATTGAGAACAAATGATCATACAAGAAAATGCTATATGCTCACATATAGAAAATAAGATATTTTGGAGATCATTGGTTATTATGATTTTCGTTTTATTTGATGCCAAGATAGTTACCGATCCATATCGGGCCACATTTTCCTGGTAGCAGGATGACCTATTTCATGAAAGAGTTTTAAGCAGCCTTTGGTAACTTCTTTCACTATAGCGGCATAATTTATAGCATGCTTTGAGGCATCAAATCTCGGGATATGATTACAGAAATTTGTCACCGGGCTGCGTAATGTTGGTATTGAAAGACCACTAAAGTTGTATTGTGACAATAATTCAGCAATGTTATATTCCAACAACAACTGAAGTTCTACTAAGGCAAAGTGTATTGACATTAAGTTTCTAGTTGTTAAAGAAAAAAGTGCAAAATGAAAATATTTTAATAGAGCACATCAGGACAAACTCCATTATAGTGGATCCGCTCACGAAGGGATTACCTCCCAAGGTCTTTCACGAGCATACTACACACATAGGTGTGATAAGGATTGATGGTATTTTGTTTTAGTGGGAGTTTTGCATGTTATTTTGGTGCTTTATGTTTTTGTTTCTGTACAGAACTCAGGATTTGGTTTATTCCATTATTATTTGCACTTATTTGAAGTTTGATCTCACTTCAAGTTAAATAGGGACTCGTAGGAAGTCTAATTTGATTTCAAAACCACACATTTATGGTTAATCTATGTCATTTAGTCATATATGTATATGTGACCATTGATGAGTTTAGTTACGTAAATTGTAACAAAGACTGCTTTGATCCTATACTGTTGTGATTAATGGACGAGATTGTTTAAGGGTACCAATGCTATGATAACATATGTTAAAACGCTTATATGGTTATGTATACATTTAGATATTCGTGGTCCAGTGGGAGATTGTTGGATAATTATGGGACCACTTAATATCTAAATAATATATTGTTATCATAAATTCGATATTAATAGATAATGCTATTTAAAATTGTTGATGGACTGATTTTGAATAGTAGATAAACATTATCTAGTGTTTATCATGTGGGTTGAGTTCCCGGTTGAATCAAACTTATCTCTATCCCTTAAATCTCTCACATTCGGTTATATCTCCATCTATATAAACACGTGATGAGTAGCAAATCAAATATACAAAAATAAACAGATAAATTCGTGGGTATTATTTGCTGAGGGTTTAGAGAGAGCTTTTGAGATCAACTGGAAAACTGACCCTACACATCAGATCTGAAAAGCTTAATAGAAACAGGTATGTAATCTTCGTTTGTTTATTTCTTTTAATCAGATTCGAGATCAAGATCTAAGGTTTTAACTTCCGCGTTTATATTTTTGGTTATCAAAAAATAACCAACAACAATATCAATTTGATAAATTTACTCTAAATAATAACATTAAAATACAAAAACAAAAACCAATTTGAGATGTGTCGAACCGTAAAGCCTTCATATTTCTATCATATCAATGTGACTATAAGTCTAGGAGCATTGATCTTCTTATCACGTGATGTAGAAGGAATTGAAATATGTTCACTTCAGATAGATGGTGAGAACCGTTATATTTGTGTCATTACAATATGATGAATTTGAGTCCATCAAGAAAATATGCAAGTGCTAGGTTTCATCGGTTGAAATAATGGAAGTCATATATGTCTCACAATATTCAAAGTGCATAACGATTTTCAGTGTACAATTTAATTTATCAATATCAGGATTGCATAAATCATATCAACAAAATCACAGCAAACATTTTATATATAACTTGTATCGTAAAAGTTACAGACAAGCAATCCGACACAATTTATCCATTTTGGAACTCAACAATACTATCATAATATAAGACTCACAAAGAAAAAGACAAAGTAAAAACTTTAAAAAAAATATAGTGAAGACCAGACCTAGAGATGTTGAAGAAGGTATACTGTTGTATTGATCCATATCGATTTAATAAATTATAGAGAATAAGTACAAAGCTGTGATAATTTTTCTACGATCATTCAATTTAATTATAGTATTAAGTTCGTAGAAAAAGTGAATTTGACAAACAATACACAAAATCAAAAAAATAAAGCTAGACGATTTGAAAAAGAAAATTCATAATTCAATAAATTTTACGAAACAAATACAAAACCACTTTTTTTTTTAGAAAAATCTAGTTCTTTAATTTGCAAAGCATTTTTTACTAATTTAATAGTTATGTTATAATAGAAATCCAAAACGTGGTCTTTGGCATTACTTTTTTATTTTTGTTTTTTTGAAAATTATATGTATCTCTAACTTTATTCCACCGACTGTATTATTTGATAATTGATCCTAAATAGATCCAAGTATATTTAATAAATCATATAAAACAAGGTTTATGCAGTCGGTGTTTTGAAATGATCATTATTCTATGATATACATTTTGTAATAGCAGATATTGTATTTTTTGGAAATGAATGTACTAAATTCGTATTTCGATTGGCCTACACATTTAAGATAATAACTCATTGTCCTTGCATTGCAATTAATTGTAATGGGCCCATTTAACCAAAAATATTTAGTTACGTTTGTTTTTGGTTTTTTCTTATTTTGTTCTATTAATAAGATATGCAATTTTATTAGTTGTAGTCGCCCCTAAGTTTTATTTCACCTTTTGTTTTTCGCATAAGTAACACACAAGGTAAATTATAAAAAGTTTGACAATGCTCTTGTTTCTGATGAAATTCGATGATATTAATTGTCTATTCATTCCATATTTTTAAAATTTTTTTTGTTGTAGGATTTTGCCTACATGCTTTTCTTGTGTTCCGAAACCGTCGTGTTCTTGTCACATTTATCTAACTGCCCCCACATCTTTTCCACGATTATTGTCAATCTTTCGCCTTTGATGTAATGGATGACCACATGACGTTGTTGTTTTCACCTAAACATACAAAATGTACAAAATATCTAAAATGTCGCAATCTCTTTATATGAAAAAAACAAGTGGAGAAACTCAATGTTTGATATCTTAATGAAAAATTCTTTTTATTCCTATTAAATCCTTCTAATTCATCTTCCTACCCACTATATAAGAACGTGTGAAATCCACTAATCCTTTCTCTTAATCTCATTCTTTCTTTTTGACACTTGTTGTGATCTAATAAATAGGAAGATAGGTAGGAAGATTTAGTAGGAGGATATACAACCTCTCTATCTTTTAGCTATTACCGTATAATAGATAAGTATTTTTTTTCTTTGTATTTTAAATAATTTTAATGCTAGTTGAATAAGTAATGAAAACCATTCGTTTTTGCAAACTTATTTTGTGTTCCACCACATTTTGTATCACGGCTATCCTAACAGGAGGCTGACTATTGTGAAAAAGAAAAGAAAAGGAGATTAGGTGGCGGCTAACTTTGATAGTCTTCATGTACAGCCAGCAATTTCCATGTGACCACTTTGATTATTGTTATTGTTGATGTAGAAATTCTTGAAAAACAAGGAGATTTGGAGCCTGGTGAAAGAGGGAATTCCTACGATAGCTGAAGGAAAGGCAACTGCAAGTACTGAGGCTCATAAAAGGGTCGTAGATGATGCTACATTCAAAGACCTGAAGGTGAAGAAATACTTATTACAAGCAGTGTACAAGGAGATATTGGAAACAGTTCTATACAAGAGGACATCAAAAGGCATACAATATTGATGAAGCAAAGGTACGGGGGATCTACTTAAATGAAGAGACTAGAGAGCTCAACATCAAGTTCTAAAGATGGAGTATGAACTCTTGTACATGAATGAAAGTGAGAAATTTGACACCTATCTGACCAGAATGCTTAGTTGCTTACTATAGTCAACAAGATGAAAGTGAACGGTGACTCGATGTCATTCGGTACTGTTGTTGCTAAGGTCTTCCAATCATTAAGCACAAAGTTTAATAACGAGGCATGCTCTATTGAGGAAGCAAATAACCTCGATACCATGACCATAGACGAATTGCATATGAGACTACTAATCCAGGAGAAATGAATGTTGGGACAATAATAAGAAGAGCTGGTGTTGAAAGTTTCCACTACTGGATCTGGCTTCAGAGGTAGAGGAAGAGCAAAAGGAAGACATATTTCCAATAAATTTGTCAAGAATGCGAGAAGGATGCTAATTATGTTGAGCTCAATGACATGGAAGAAATGGTTTTGATGGCATGTACAGTTGAAGAAAAGAACGCTATAATGACAGAAGTTTGATTTCTAGGATCGGGTTTCGCGAATCACATGAATGGTGATAAGCAGTGGTTAAGCAATTTGAATGAAAAATAACGAAATTGTGTGAAGCTTGGGAACAATGTCTGAATGCCTGTATTAGGGAAAGGTAATGTAAAGCACCAAGTTGAAGGAGTTACGCACATCCGAACTGATGTGTACTTTGTGTACTTTCTACTGGAGTTAAAAAATAATATTAGCACTGGGAAAATCTAAGAGAAAGGTGTGACAGTACTCATGTAGCATCCAGATGTGTAATATTTATGATCCAATAAGGGCCCGAAGCATTAGACTCCCATAATTACAAAACATATGTACGTGATTCTAGCAAACTTGAGCTACAAAGCAGATGCAAAAGGCAACACCACATGTTATGAGGTTGAAACTAATGAGAATACACATCACTGGCATAAACGATTTGGGCATCCCATGACCGAAGCATGAAGACATTACATACTAAGAATTAGGTAAACAAATTCAGGAATCCTACCACAACTAGAGTTCTTAGAGAGCTCTACAAAGACTGCAACTTCATTTCCACATTCGCAAACTAATTTCACTAATCCACCAACAAGAAGTATATACTTAACTTTATGGCGATTTTTCTTGAAAATGTTGGACTGCTTTCTATTAGAGAAGTCCCAAGCCTTTGATACCTTAAAAAAATTCAAGGTACTTGTTGAGAAAGAAACTTTTTTGGCGATCAAATGACTTCACATAGACAGAGGAGAATAATATATATAAGAGTAAATTATAGTTTTGGTCCCTGTGGTTTGGGGCTGTTTTCAGATTGGTCCAAAAATGAGAATTTTCACATTTTCGCCCCTGTGGTTTCCATTCACTAACAGGTGTGGTCCTGTGTGTGTGTGAGAGAGAGAGAGAGAGTCAGTTTTTTTTTTAAACAAAAAAAAATCAAAAATTAAAGGAAGGGTAAAATAGTCATTTTGCCTTCTCCCAAGCCTTCTCCCCCGATGGTCATCTGGATCTCCGACGATCTGGATCTCCGACGATCGCTCTTTCTCCGTCGATCGAGCCTCGGTCTAGCTCGTTGACCTTGCTGCTGCTTTCATGCGTTCAGATCTTCTCACCTCCCAAGCCTTCTCCCCAGATCGATTTCAGTAAACCCTCATAATCCTACACTTGAGTGCTTCCTACTTCATCATCGGCCATGATCAAGCTTTTCCAGCACTTCCCAAAGCAACATATGATCACTTCCCAAAGCTTTTCCAGCCTTCCGTCATTTACCGGTGTCAACGCCTTCCGTCGTTTACCCTAACCAGCGCCAGCGACGGGCTTCCCAGTCCCCGAAATCGACGGTAAAAGTCTGAAATATGCAGTTATTGGTCTCCTCTCCACTCCGTTTCCTTTAGTTATTATCTATTTCGACAAATTTGTATCGAATCTCTTTTTGAAAGTTTGCTGCTGCCCCTGTAATACGTGTTCTATCCTTCCTCTGTTGGTTTTGTGGTAATTGGTGGCATTTGATGTTTGATTTGTGAAGAAATTATAGGCGCACGTAAGGTGCTCGATCTAATGCCTGAGAGAATATCTTTACAAAAGCATCACCTGTTCACATCCACTACCCCTGTGCATTAAATTCAAAGTCAATCCCACACCTATTCCTATATGTTCTACGCTAGAAAACCCACCAGCCGTTATTTACATCAACATTGTGTTGGTGTCTTTTCTTTTCTTTTTCCTATGTTTATTTCGGCCCCCTTGTTATAGCTTCATCTTGAGGCATGGCTTCTTCTTCTTCTGTTGTTTCAGATACTTTTTGTCCGTGCCCATTTAGAAGTTTCCATTGTTGTCGGATAGGTGAAGGGGGTAATAAAGGAAGCTCTAGTATGATTTCTCACCTTAAAAGTCAACATCTTTTGAATGATGACCGCAAACGGGTTCTGCGTGAGGCTTTGTCCACGGATCATGGTTTATTTATGGAGGTGGAAAAAATGTTGTTATCTCTCGGTCAATGGTTGTGTGGGAATTGTATGTCTCTGCATGCGGTTAGTCGGCCATGTCATCATCCGAATGGTCTTGTCCGGTTTATTAAAGGGGATATTGGTTCGACCTCACATGGTTTGACCACACACATTGTCGGTATTGTTAAGCCGGATGCTCCGAATTATGCTCTAAATGGTTAAGAGGAATGGGTTATGGTTGTTGACCTTTTTGACCGCATCTTTAAAACGCCAATCACTACAGTCAAAAGTATCCCTCACAGTTGTCGTTTAGCTTTCTCGCAGGCTTTTAAATCAGCAATTTACAAGGTGGTTGCCCAACCCAACTCTGTTGATGCCTGGGTTAGGTTGTTACTTCTTCCACGTTGTACGCTGCAGGTTTTTAGGCCCAATAACAGCCAAGAAAGCAGATCTGGGAACAGAAACTCCTTACAACAAAGTTACTTCTTGAAGTCCTTGGCAACATGGGGGAAAGAGGACGGTATCACCACCCTTTTAAACGCCATTTTCGAAAACAAAGGGGGTGGGCACATGGGCCAGAGCGGGGACAACACTCGGTCTAACACAACGGCTAAGACCAACATTAGACAATGTCTCCGTAAAGTTGCGGATGGTCATTTTTCTGCCGCAGTTAAACTTTTAGGCTCCTCTGGTGTTGCGCCTTACAATGGTGATACCATTAAAGCCTTAGAGGATAAGCATCCTCTGAAACCACCCCCTTCTATGCCGATCACCTTTTACTCTGAGCCTCCCCTTGTAGCCGTTTCCGATACTGTTCTTGGTTGCATTAACTCTTTCCCTAAAGGGACTTCGTGTGGTAGAGATGGCTTGAGGGCCCAACATATTTTAGATGCCCTATGCGGAGAGGGTCAGCTTTAGCTACAGATCTCGTACGGGCCATTACAACAGTTGTTAATTTGTGGTTGGGGGAAGATGTCCGTCTGTTTTGGCAGAGTTTGTTGCGTCTGCTCCTCTAACGCCACTTATTAAACCAGACAACGAGATTCGTCCAATTGCAGTTGGTACTATATGGAGACGGTTGGTTTCGAAGGTGGCTATGAAGGGTGTTGGGAAAGATATGGTTAAATACCTTGATGATTTTCAGTTTGGGGTCGGCGTCTCCGGGGGTGCAGAGGCTGTTTTGCATTCGGCCAATCGGGTGTTGTGTAAAAACCACAATAATGGGTCCCTTACTCTGCTTGCGGTGGATTTCTCGAATGCTTTTAACATGGTGGATAGATCCGTCTTACTCCGCGAGGTTAGAAGGATGTGCCCTTATATTTCATTGTGGGTCGATTTCTTATATGGAAGGGCATCCATACTTTACATAGGAGACACTCATATATGGTCCACCACTGGGGTTCAGCAAGGCGATCCCTTGGGTCCCCTTCTTTTTGCCCATGTTTTACACCCTCTCGTGCACAAGATTCGAGACAATTGCAAGCTCCTGCTCCATGCTTGGTATTTAGATGATGGGACCGTTATTGGAGACTCAGATGAGGTAGCGAGTGTGTTAAAGATTATCCAGGCGGATGGTCCAGGATTGGGTCTGGAGCTGAATATTAAGAAAACCAAGATTTTTTGGCCCTCTTGTGACGGTAGGAAACTTCGTGACGGCTGTTTCCCTGCAGATATTGGCAGACCTTCTTTGGGAGTAAAGCTCCTTGGTGGGGCTGTTAGTAGAGACGCTGGGTTCATTAGTGGGCTGGTCTTGAAGAGAGCTGTCAAGGCTGTTGATTTGATGGGCCTTCTTCCCCAGCTTTGTGACCCGCAGAGTGAGCTCCTTTTGCTACGTTCTTGTATGGGCATTGCTAAAATTTTCTTTGGTTTAAGAACCTACCAACCGATGCATATGGAGGAGGCAGCTTTGTTTTTTGACAAAGGATTGCGTAGTTCCATCGAAGACATTGTGGTTTCTGGTGGCCCTTACTTTGGAGACTTCCAGTGGCGGTTGGTTTCCTTACCAATCCGTTTTGGTGGTTTGGGTTTGTACTCGGCTAGGGAGGCTTCATCGTACGCTTTTGTAGCCTCGAGGGCCCAATCTTGGGCCTTACAAGATCACATCTTGCGCAACAGTGGCATAGGTGGTATGGACATTGATTATTATTCTGCTTTGGATCGTCTGCGTGGCACAATTCTAGATTTTGATTGTAACGTTTTCACTAATAAGGACATCGCCCCCCCTAAATCCCAAAAAACATTGGCGAATGCTCTCTTTAGTAAGATCGTCAAGGATATGGAAGACGACTTTCACATGACGTTCAGGCAGAAAGCAGTATTGGAGTGTCTACGAGCACCCCATGCTCAGGATTTTTTGCTATCTATCCCCATTGACGGCCTCGGTCTACATATGTCCCCTGTGGAATATAGCGCTATTCTACGGTACCGCCTTATGATTCCTCTTTTTCCGTTCGACGAGATATGTCCAGTTTGTAGGAAGGCGTGCTTGGACTCTTTTGGGGATCATGTTGTCCATTGTCGGGAGCTCCCAGGTTTCAAATACCGACATGATATGGTTAGGGATGTTCTTTTTGACGTCTGCCGACGTGCCGGGATTTCGGTACGGAAAGAAGCCCCTGTTAACTTTTTGACTGACCCGTCAGACGGTAGATCTACACTCAGGCCTGCTGATATTTTGGTATTCGGATGGATGGGAGGTAAACATGCATGTGTGGACCTTACCGGGGTTTCCCCTCTTGTGAACTTGAGGAGTGGAGGTTTCACAAGGGGGCAAGCGGCTTTGAAAGCAGCTGCATGCAAAGTGGATAAACACGAAAAGGCATGTCGGGAGAATCAGCATGTGTTCATCCCTTTCGCTTTTGATACCTTTGGTTTTCTCGCATCTGAAACTGTGGAGCTACTCAGCAGAGTTCAACGGGTTATGCATAGTACAATCATGTCACCTAGATCTATGAATTTTGTTTTTAAGCGTATCGGCTTTGCCATTCAAAAAGGGCTAGCGGCGCAGCTTGTTGCCCGGTTGCCCAACGTCTTCATGTAAATTATGTATTTATCATTAACCCAGTACCAAAACTGTAATTTCTCTATATATAATTCCAAAGAGTTCAGGGTTTTTTCTTAGATTCATGGCATTCAAAGACAAAACTATGGTGGAGTATGGACCACACCGGTGTGTAAGAAAGGAAGAACTAAATCATACAAAATATGGTTTGACATATGTTGAATGCAAAAGTACTTCCAACAATCAATTAGCTCGAAGATACAACCTGGTGCATAGACACATTGAATCAAAATCTAACTATTGCGATTGAAGATAACATGCCAGATGAAACTTGGAGCAGCAGGAACCATTTTGGTTTTTGCATATGTAGCTCAGACACATTCCAAAAGAAAAAGGAAAGAACAAACCAGGGCGATAAAAGTGTTTGATGTGTGATGTTTGGAGTTGGTGAAAAAACAAAAAGCTTATTGTTTGCCGTGAAATTTGTCAAAATGTCTCCAAAAATTTTACTTCTATTTTATTATTATTTTTATTGATTTAACCCTCTAAACTAACAAATGTTTGTGAAAATGTTCATTTGACATGAAATAGTTGGTCAGGGATTTATTTGCAAGTTAAACAAATTTTCAAGTGTTTTTCTCAAATAAAATGTTAACAAAACTGCAAAAATGGTCCGTTTGCAATTTTTCCGAGTTTTGGTTCAAACATTTGAATAATTGTAGAAAAAGTCATTTTCCAGAGGGTTCTTTGTGGATTTTGTACCCATTCAAATTGAAATGTCTATTTTATTTTTTCAATTTATTTTTTCTTTTTCTTTTTACCAATTTAGATTTTTTAATAATTAAAGAAACTAAAAATTTCACTACCCGATCCCCTCCGCTCTTTCTTCTCTTTTCTCTCCCGTCTCTCTCTCTCTCTCTCTGTATTCGCCATCAAGATTCTTCAATCCCACCGGATCCATCGCCGGACTTGACGGCGGCAATTGAAACTGGAGTTCACTCTGGTGCTTATGACCGCCATTCGACCGTCGAAGGATATGCTATTAGAAGTCGGCGATGGAGGCTGACCCGCTTCCATTTGTATAACTCTGCGATGCTTTGGATGAGTTGATTCTCAAAGTTCCAGTGGCGAGTTCAAAGTAAATGAGGTCGATTCCAGGTACGCAAACGATCCTAATGAGGCCGATTTTTGAAAAATGGTGGGAGGTGGGTTTCTGAAAATCGACTCCATGTTTGTATCCAAGGTTAGGATTTTTTGGATCTCTAATCCATGTCGACGTCGCTCATGGCTACCGTGAATGTAACTCCGTCCGGCCACCTTGATCGACTCCGGGTTTGTAGTATCCAAGGTTGGGATTTTTTCGATTTAGTACATCTGCCCTGATCAGCAATCACTAATGACCTTCATCAGCCTCCTTCACTTCTAGGTTTTAAAAAACTCTGGTTTATCAGGAGGAAGGGAATGTCGGAGAGAGGGGGTGAATAGTGACCTTCAGCCCTCCAATTAGCTGCTCTCGACAGGTATAAATCATAATTCGTGTTGAACCTCACCATCTTCTCGGGATCCCTTGTATAATACTCCTTTTTCGCCTCTATGTCCTGCTCGTGAAACTCTCGCAGCACCTTCAGCATTTCTTCTAGCACATTCATGGGTATCCCATGATTAACCACCTGGAAAAAGCCCCATGTTTCTGAAGCATGTTTAACTTGTTCAACGATGTTTTTCCTTCTCGGGCTTCCCTTATTGCCAACACCATTGAAATCTATGACAGGAACTTGTAAACTGGTACGGGTGAGTTCAAGATCTTCCGCGAGTTCGTCCGGTGGTCGCTGAAACAATTAAGAAGAAAGCATGGTGGGGTATTTTTTTTAATTAATAAAACAATTAAAATTGATATTGGAAAATGAAAAAGAAAAGTAAAATGGCAAAATAGTCTTTCTAAGTTTTCCAGGACCAATTCCACATAGAAAGTTGCTGAAAAGGACTTTTCTACAACTTTGTGAAAGTGAAATTGTTCCTAGGTTGTGTTTTTTATGCCAAGCACTTTATGCTAACTGAGATCAGAGAACTTACAAGATGGAATTTGTTGCAGCAAGCAAGTAATAGGAGCATTATAGATTTAACACTTCAGTTTTACAAGTTTTAGAAGAATTGGAAAGTTGGTTTTACAAGTTTTGAAAGAATTGGAAAGTTGGTTTTACAAGTTCTGGAAGAATTGGAAAGTTGGTTTCAAGTTGAAGTAAGTTCCTATAATGCCATAAATAGTTCTTTGTCAAGTTGAAAGTATGTTGCTAATAATTGTTGTTGGTTTTCTTAAAGTTGAAAGTATTTTACTAATAATTGTTGCTATTTTTTTATATTTTAGTTTTCAAGTTGAAAGTATGTTGTTATTATTTGAATTTTATTTTTTGATGTTTAATTAGGTTTACACTTGGTTATTGTTGGTCTGTAGGTAATTGCTAATTGCTGATCACATTCGTGAGGAGATGAAGGAAGAGGTTAAGGCGGAATGTGAAGAAATTTAGGCTAAAAATCAAAATCATCAACATCTATAATGAAATTCTAAAACTCATCAAAGGAAATAGCTTACCCACCTAATTAGACTAACACTTTTGATTTTTGTGATTTGGTTTCGTTACTTTGATATTGAATATGAATTCTTATTTCCTTGTGGAATATTAAAATTTGTTTTTTTATAGTGGAATGTTAATATTTTGATTATGGGGTATAAAATTTGAACTTCTTTGTGAATTTTGGTTATGTAATAGCAATAGATTTGTCACCTAATTGACTGTCACCAATTATATTAGGAAGTAGGATGAAAAACAGATATATGTTCATTTTTATATAATCAGCGACCGGACTGCGACGGAATTGCGACAGAAGGCACATGATTTTGGATCACTACGCGATGGCCTAATCTGTTGCTGAACCGTCTCTAATCCGTCGGTAAACCATCGTTAACAATCAGCGACAACGGTTTTTAATTTCGACGGCCAATATTTGGGGTTCATCAATGTTCTGTTTTTGTTTTCGTTCTGTTATAATGATTGTTTAGTTTGCTTTAATTAGGCGAGTTTCTTTTTCTTTGTTGGTGGTTCTTTCTTTTCTAGTATATCTAGTTTTGCTGTAGAATAGATTATTATCCTACACAATATATTTTTGTAATCATAATTATTGTAGGTATTTCATTTTGGTGGCCAACCGAGTCATATTCGACCAAACTAGTTTTAACGTACCCACACTTAAAGATGTTCGTTTCAAACGAACTTATTTTATTCCCTAACCCAACCACATACCTATATACCAGTTTTGCAACCTCTAATTTTTATTAAACAATAGCATAACAGTAATATAAGGCTAATAAAAATTTGGAATAAGGCATATTGCCGATGTAACCAACTTATGCATTAAAACAGTGAAAAAAAACAACTCCCAAACATGTTGCAAGTCATTATAACAGTGTCAATTTATGTAGTATCATATGCAAAACCTAGATTTCTATGATATTTTCCAGTAGGTGGAAACCATGAATCCTCTGATCAGTCTCAAGGCACGTGGATCCGAGCTTTATGCCTTAAAGCATATCTATTCACCAACGCAAGTGCATTGCTAGTGAGCTGTGCTACATAATTCATCCTCCTAATAACAGCATCCTTCACAGGTCCATCAATGGAACCATCGGAGAATCCTCTAGCACAAGTGTTTTGGTTCGTAAGCGCAGAACTCACCCACGTTTCGGCATTACTCATGTGCCATTCGAAATTCTGGCCCCTAGACTGAGCCATTTTCTGGAGCTCCTGAGCTGACTGGTACAGGCTTGTCACACAGTTATTCATGTTGTTGACACAGTCTTTAACGGCTTGGTACACACTTGGTTTCAGTCCTGAGGACGTGGCAAGTTTGGAAATATACCCAGCAGTGGAGTTGGCGTTGTTTAGGCTAACTGAAATGGCTGCTTTCGCGAGCTTCTGATCATTTCCTTGGATAGAAGTAGCGTATCTTGAGAGACAACGGACACATAGAGATGGGTAGCGGGTGGTTCTGCATGAAGTTGTTACGTAGTTCACCGCGGTGGGATCAGCGGCGACATCGCTGGTGGTGTACTGGAGGGCGATGAGGAAAAGTTGCAAGGAAGCCGCTATTTTATACATAGCTAATCGGTTTTCGGGATAAGAAAAAATGAAGTGTGGTTGGATCGATGAAGAAAGTGACATGGTTCGAGGGGTTTATATTCTACTTTCAGTCAAGGTTTTACACATAAAAAATCATTCATCAGATTGAATCAGGAGGTAGTCACGTGCTCTTCTACACGATTGTAAAACCACGGATCACATTGAATCAGAGATGGTCACGTGCTCCTCTTTAATATCCATGTCCAATGACCTAGTCATATGTTTTGACTTTGAGATATCCATCAAAGATTCAACCTATGCTAGTTCCAAGTTCATCCTACAACCGTTTTTTTTTTTGGATCACTACGTTAAGCTGTTAAAACATTGAGCCATTGATTCTATGCAGCCTTTCTAAATTCATAGTTTACTGATTGGCCTACTCACTGGCTTTTCGGTGCCCTACCTTGAAAGAACCTTTGTAAACTACCGTGTTAACAAAATAAAAATGGCAAATTGTGAAAGAAAAAACGAGTCAAAGGTCTAGATATAAAGTTCATTAATATTATAGATTGTAGTTTAAACAGCTGTAAGAAGTTTAAACTCAGCAATAGTGATACTAGATTGATAAATTTTGGTCGGTATTTAATACTAGGGCATAGGGGCGACAACCGTTGACATTTATCAAAATAAAGAACCCATGTGTGCAATGGGAAGTATCTATATTTTATTCAAGTCCAGTTTTGCTTCTGTCCAAAAATTCAAATGTGTTTGTGCCTTCCTAACAACTTAACTATGACTTTTATATTTGTGGTTATGGTGAAGGGTCATTACTAGAAAAGGAGGTATCAGCGACGGACTTAGCTACAGAAGCGACGGACTTAGCTACAGAATAAATCCCTAGCTAATTAGTGACGGATGTGTAAAGGACCAGCAACGGAAAATCCAAAGATTCGTTTTTCCAGGAATTACAACTGGTTACCAACGGATTTGAGAGGGATTAACGACGGATTTTGAAAAAATCGTATCCCTTGCTAATCAGTCGCTGATCCCTCGCTAAATTTAGGGCATTTCAGTCGCAAATTTTTTAGTTCCCACCTAACTTTTTATTCCCCCCAATAGCTCCCACTCTGATTTCACAACCTCACTTCTGCTCCCTCCCAAATCAGACATTCTAACATAATTTCTACCGCCTACTGCCCTACCCCACCCCAAGATCGGTGATTTTGATCGCCCCAACCACACCGTCGATAATTCTGGCCACTACATTAGCGATTCTGTAAAACAATTTCATCAAGACAGGCTACTCTTTGAGGTGCCAATTCACGACTTCAGTCAATGACAAAGGGTTAGAAGACTCAAGAGAGGCCGACTTCAAGACTTAAGAGGAACATACTAGTTTCTCCTACGTTAAGACTCACTTTATCAGTAACTTTGAGACATTGACCCGCTCATTAGTGCCCTAAAATTCCTAGGTATGTGGCCTTCTGTGTACAATTTAAGCAGCTACTTAACCAGCACATTACTTACATCTATCTATGTTTCAGGCTTGGGAGTTAGCCGAGAAAGAATTTGAGAATGTTGTGCTTATTATGCTCCATGTTAGTCGGTTTTTAAGAACCATACTTATTGGTACCATGTACTCTTCTGTCTTTAAATGCAATGGCATTTGCTTCTGTTATGATTGATAATGTGGTAATATTCTTTTTGTTATATTTGCTTAGTGTTTTCAATATTTGAGCAACCACACTTGTAAATCAAGTAGCAACTACAATATTTGGTGAAGTAGGTGTGAGTACAGCCACAAGAGTAATGACGATATGTTTAGTAACTGCTTGTTTCTTTGGAATATGGTTTGAAAGTTGTGATGCTTAATAGAAAATCTTTCTTCAGTTGTTCTGCTTGCAATATAAATTTAGTTTTTGTAGTTTTATAATTGTTGTTTTAAATAGTATCGGTAAATTTGTGGGTCTTTAACATGTATATTTGTGTATCTGTACTAGGTTGTTGTTTTGCTGCTAACAGAAATAACTCCAAAAAGTATACATGTTCATAATGCCACCAAGGTCGCAAGATTTGTGGTATGTTGAAAAATTGTATTTTTTTAAATGATTTGAGGAATTAAGCTGACAAGCTAACTGGCATAGGCTCTATGTTAGTCAGATTACATGGCTTTGATTAGTCTTATATCCCGTTGGAACGATCGTAACATATCTCTCAATGGGAATGCTCAAGTTGATTGGTCTCAAAGGAAGAAGGTGGGTTTCACACTTAGTTGTATGTTATTTTTTACCTCGTGTTGCCATTTTAATTGTTATGAATAAATTATATCGACAATAAAATAAAATAATAATACGATAAAGAAAAATAAATGTGGACACAAGGATTTAACGTGGAAAAACCCTTTCGGGAAAAAACCACGGGCACAACCGATGATAATCACTATATGAGAAAAATGAGGAGGTTACAAGATTTGGAACTGAAAAATATATATCTCTCTTTTCTTTAATACACAGAGCCTCACAATATATATCTATGTATATATATATATATATATATATATATATATATATATATATATATATATATATATATATATATATATATATATATATATATATATATATATATATATATTTCACTCAATGGTTTTGGACGATTTCATTTGAAAATGATCATCCCTATTTATAGGGATGATCAGCCGAAACTTGTCTTGATAATTGGAAAAAGAATTGTAGGCGATTGTAGGCGCTGCATGTTGAATTTTCCACGTTCAAACTCTTCACGTTCAAACTCAATTGGCATTTGATTTTGATTATTACTATTCATGTGGGGCCCACATGAATTATTTTTTCCTTTTACTTTTGCTTTTTCAAAAGGCATCTTTCACAATCTCCACATTGACTTTAAAAAGCAATAAGTAATCAAACTCCACCTTGAGACGAATTTTCACTTGTAGAACTCCTCATTATAAAATCATCGTGTGCCGACAATCCTTGGAATTAGATTGTCATACCAACCAAGCTTGAGCAAAGCTCAAACTTAGTTGCTGGAACCGGCTTCGTCATCATATCCGCCGGATTGTCATGAGTGCTAATCTTTTGAACTTGAATATCACCTTTGGAAATAACATCTCGAATAAAATGATAACGTACATCAATATGTTTCGTCCTCTCATGAAACATTTGATCTTTTGTGAGATAAATAGCACTTTGACTATCACAAAAAATCTTTGTGGGAGATGTGTCTCCACAAAGTTCACCGTATAAATTTCTTAACCAAATAGCTTCCTTACAAGCTTCAGAAATTGCCATGTATTCTGCTTCAGTTGTGGATAAGGCAACAGTGGTCTGTAGACTTGCCTTCCAACTCACAGCACATCCACCAATGGTAAAGACATAACCTGTCAAAGATCTTCTTTTATCCAAATCTCCAGCATAATCAGAATCTACATAGCCCACCAGTCCTTCACCAGAACTTCCAAATTGTAAACATGCATTGGAAGTACCGCATAAATATCTAAGAATCCATTGAACAGCTTTCCAATGCTCTTTTCCTGGGTTAGCCATATATCTGCTAACAACACTTAAAGCGTGAGATAGATCAGGGCGAGAACATACCATGGCATACATTAGAGAACCAACTGCACTAGAATACGGAACTTTCGCCATGTTATTAATTTCATCATCTATCTTTGGACAATATGCTGAAGACAGTTTGAAATATGCAGCTAATGGAGTACTCACTGGCTTGGCTTTATGCATGTTGAATCTTTGAAGAACTTTCTCAATATACCTCTTTTGACTTAGGTATAGTTTTCCATGCTGTCTGTTACGAGTAATTTCCATACCAAGAATTTTCTTGGCTGGACCTAAGTCCGTCATTTCAAACTCATTGCTTAGTTGTGTTTTCAGTTTTGCTATCTCTAGTTTATCTTTTGCAGCAATCAACATATCATCAACATAAAGAAGCAGATATATTGATGAACCATTGACTGACTTAAAATAAACACAACTATCATAATCTGATCTTTTAAAATTCTGAGATAGCATAAAAGAGTCAAACCTCTTATACCATTGCCTTGGGGACTGCTTTAACCCATAAAGAGATTTCTTCAATCTACATACTAAGTTCTCTTTTCCAGGGAAAATGAAGCCTTCAGGTTGCTCCATATAAATATCTTCCTCCAATTCACCATGTAAAAATGCAGTTTTGACATCTAACTGCTCAAGCTCATAGTTATGCATGGCAACAATACTAAGTAAAGTACGAATTGAGCTATGCTTAACAACAGGAGAGAAGACATCAGTAAAATCAATGCCTGGAATTTGGCTATAGCCTTTAGCAACTAACCTTGCTTTAAATCTTGCTTCCTCATTAGGAGTAATACCTTCTTTTCTTTTGAATATCCATTTGCAGCGGATAGGCTTCTTTTCTTTTGGTAATTTTACCAACTCCCAAGTGCCATTCTTTTCAAGAGATTCCATTTCATCATGCATGGCAATTATCCATTTGTTGCAATGTTCTGAAGTAATGGCTTCCGTGTAAGTTGAAGGTTCTTTGATACCTTCAATTTCTTCAGCAACGTTTAAAGCATAAGCAACAATGTTTGCTTCTTCTATAAGTCTCTTGGGAGGATGAATGACCCTCCTAGGTCTATCAGTTGCTATAGAACGTTGTGGTTGGTGAGTAGGAGTAGGAGTAGAAGACTCTTGCTCAACTGATGGATTTTGATCGATATAGTTTTCTTTTTCTGGTGTATGTTCTGAGTCAACAGATTGCTCCACCTGCACACTTGTCTTTTGTTGACTCTCAACAGGAATATTAGTAGAAAAATCTTTATGTAGCATAGCTGATTCATTAAATACTACATTTCTACTAATTATGATCTTTTTAGTTTCAGGACACCATAACTTATATCCGTTCACACCAGACTTGTAACCAAGAAAGATACATTTAATTGCCCTAGGCTCTAATTTTCCATTATCAACATGAGCATAAGCAGGGCAACCAAAAATTCTTAAATCTGAATAGTTTGCTGGGGAGCCAGACCATACCTCAATAGGAGTCTTTTTATCAAGTGGAATACAAGGTAACATGTTAATTAAATAACATGCAGTAGAAGCAGCTTCTGCCCAAAAACACTTAGATAATCCTGCGTTAGATAACATACAACGGGCTTTTGAAATAATGGTTCTGTTCATACGTTCAGCTACACCATTTTGTTGGGGTGTGTGAGAAACGGTGTAGTGTCTAACAATTCCTTCTAGTTTACAATATGAATTAAATTCATTTGAACAAAACTCCATACCATTATCTGTGCGAAGCTTTTTGACCTTCTTACCGGTCTGGTTTTCCACCATGACTTTCCATTCTTTGAATGCAGAGAATGCTTCAGATTTAAGCTTCAAGAAATATGGCCAAACTCTTCTTGAATAATCATCAATAATTGTCAACATATAACGAGCACCTCCTAGTGATGCTTCTTGAGATGGTCCCCATAAATCAGCATGTACATACTCCAAAATGCCTTTTGTAGTATGTACCGAGGTGTTGAATTTCACCCTCTTGTGTTTGCCAAATATGCAGTGTTCACAGAATTCCAGTTTGCCAACGCATTGGCCATCAAGCAATCCTCTTTTGCTTAATGTTGTCAAACCAAGTTCACTCATATGCCCAAGACGCATATGCCACAGGTTAGTAGTATCAGTAGATGAATTTGAAGTAACATTAGAATTACCTGTTAATGTACTACCTTGTAGATGATATAGGTTTGCAGATTTAATATCAGCTTTCATCACAATCAAAGCTCCTTTAGAAACCTTTAAAACTCCACCTTCACCGGAATATTTGTACCCTTTAAGGTCAAGAGTACTTAAAGAAATAAGGTTTCTTTTCAAACCTGGAACGTGTCGAACATCAGACAAAGTTCTGACAACACCATCAAACATCTTGATTTGAATTGAACCGATTCCAGTGACTTTATATGGTGCGTTATCACCCATCAATACGGAGCCGCCTTCTATAGGTTGATAATTTGTAAACCAGCTTCTGTTTGGACTCATATGAAAAGTACAAGCTGAGTCAAGAATCCATTCATCATTGGTTTTTAGGATTCCTGCAAAAGCTACAAGAACATCACCGTTAGAATTATTTTCAGCAGCATAAGTAGCTTTTCATTCATCATCTTGATTTGGTTTGTGATTTTGATTAGAAGCTCTTTTCTCCTTGTTTTTCAACTTGTAACATTCAGAGATATCATGTCCTTCCTTTTTGCAATAGTTGCATGACTTGGAACGTCTGGATCTAGATTTGCTTCTAGAATTTCTTTTGTTCTTGCCTTTGGAATCATTCTTATCTGTTGGTCTGCCACGAACTGCCAGACTTTCTCCTTTAGAACTTAAACCTTCAGTGGATACCATATCTTTCATCTTTTCTTTGGCATGCAAAGCTTCATAAACTTCTTGAAGTGTTAAAGTATCACGACTATATAATATGGTATCTCTAAAGTTTGAATAAGAACTAGGCAAAGAACATAAAAGAATTAAACCCAAATCCTCTACATCATATTTTACCTCCATGGCTTCCAGATCAGTGATGATCTCTTTAAATGTCGAAAGATGATCCAGCAACGATCCACCTTCTTGCATCTTGAGCGAAAATAATTTTTGTTTAAGGTGCATCTTACTTGTGAGATCTTTGGTCATGCAAATTTGTTCTAATTTTAACCATAAAGAGGCTGCAGTAGTTTCTTTCAAGACTTCCTGCAAAATATTGTTAGATAAATGAAGATGGATATGAGAGAGAGCCTTACGATCTTTACGATCCTTTTCTTCATCTGACCAAGACGCAGGCATTTTGTCTCGGCCTAACAGAGCATCATCAAGGTCCAACTGAGCCAATACAGCTCGCATTTTTACTTGCCATAATGAAAATCTTGTATCTCGATCCAACAATGGAATATCGTATTTCAAAGTAGCCATGTCGATATAATACTCAAAAAATTGAGAATGAGTATAGAAAACAACGTGTATCTGATACCACTTGTTATGAATAAATTATATCGACAATAAAATAAAATAATAATACGATAAAGAAAAATAAATGTGGACACAATGATTTAACGTGGAAAAACCCTTTCGGGAAAAAACCACGGGCACAACCGATTATAATCACTATATGAGAAAAATGAGGAGGTTACAAGATTTGGAACTGAAAAATATATATCTCTCTTTTCTTTAATACACAGAGCCTCACAATATATATCTATGTATATATATATATATATTTCACTCAATGGTTTTGGACGATTTCATTTGAAAATGATCATCCCTATTTATATAGATGATCAGCCGAAACTTGTCTTGATAATTGGAAAAAGAATTGTAGGCGATTGTAGGCGCTGCATGTTGAATTTTCCACATTCAAACTCTTCACGTTCAAACTCAATTGTCATTTGATTTTGATTATTACTATTCATGTGGGGCCCACATGAAGTATTTCTTCCTTTTACTTTTGCTTTTTCAAAAGGCATCTTTCACATTAATAAATAAATTCATATTTTATTTTTCAAATAATAACATAAGATATATGCAAGATGCTCCCTTGAAATGTTGAAGCCTGGTCATTCCTGAACAGTTGCTGATGTATTTTCCTGTATTGAATGTGGAGTATTAGGAACTAAGTGGAAGAAATTGATGGATGAATCTAACTTGCAACATTTGTCATTGTTGCTAGATTGCATCGATTGATGAGTTAACGTTTATTGTGCTTAATTCTAATTTATACGAGTTTAATTTCCTTGCTGGCTATCTAAAATTATTCTAGGGTATTAATGCAAATTGTGAGTACATAGTTGGCACTGCTTTTTGGAATGTATCAAGTGTTGATGATATTACTTTTTGGTAAATTTTTAAGTTTTTTTTTTTTTTGCGGTTCTGATTTGTTATTTGTGGTAGTGAACTGTATGTGACTAAGGATGAGCTAAAGTTGCCCGCGTGATGCTTACCAACTAATATTTATTTATGCGGTCCTGTTACCGATGTGATGCTTACCAAGGTTGAACAATAATTGTTACCTTGTAGCATATGATTGTAAATGTTTTAGAAATAAAAGACACATACGTTCGAGAGGTTATGAAACCGTTGGTTGACGTTGTCACTAATTATTCCAGTGCAAAACTTGTTGATTTCCACACCTTGTGGTTAACTCAACTTGTTGATTTCCACACCTTGTGGTTAACTCATGGATACTCCAGGTATGCTTTAAAGTACGTAGCTATTAATCCTCCAGCGTTGCATATTTAAGGGTCTTTCTAGATTTGCTTCTTCCTCAGTATTCTTCACCTCTTACATCTTCTATACCTCATAAGGTGGAACACAATGTTATAAAACCCACATCAGAACTTCCCGATTTTTCTTAGAAAGCGTACTATTCAAAAGCAATAAGTGAAAGAAAAAATAGCAAAATGCAAACCTTACGCAACCTGCTTTATTTCTCAAACATCTCTCTTTTACAAATCCTGCAAATATTTTGAATTAAACAAACTAAAATTCAACTCAAAATCCATAACATTCAATTTGATTTATTAGAAGCAAACGTGAGTGTTGTCATCTTTATCCTCATATTTTTCACAAGATGACCATACCTCGCCATCCTATCTACTGTCACCATCATCAAGAGTTTTCCTTTGCCTTTTCTTCTTCAAGCACTTCGAGTTCTAAATGTCAAAAGCTCAAATTTTACATTCTTGGATTTAAAATTATGAACATAATGATATCCTACAGATGCAAAATCCCCGATGAAATCAACAAAGTAAATTAAAAATATCGAAAACACTGAACATGAAAAAATGTCCCTTAAATATACAATGTTATAGCTTATAGTTAGGGTTATTGGGTCAAATAAGTTGTAAAAAATTCAACTATTTTTCAAATATATTACTTTTCAAACACTTTTACAGTACTATGCTAATAATAAACTTTTGTTATGGCTTTCAGTTTTGATTCAACTTCCATTAATATTAAACTTACTAATGGCTATTACAAGATTGCTTGTATATATTTGAGATCATAATCCAAATATCTTAGTGAAGAATGATAATTCACTTTTTCAAGTCACCCACCAGCAAATTTTCAGATACATTTAGGCCCGTTAATTAATTAATACTTTTCAATTCACATAATCAAGACAGTATCAAGTGGGGACACTGTCAAAATGAGCAAGCGGTTAATGTTATTTGATTATATTCTTCCATTTGGGACTGATAATCTTCTGGACTGTGGTTCTCTTAAGATTAATCATTATTCGATTGATCAATCTTTGAACCTTGTTCTGAAGGCAGTCACAAAGGTACAACTTTGTAAGATGTTATTCCCTAAAAGAAATATTACTAAAATAGAGGAAACACACAGAAAGATGGGACAGTCTTCTTTAGAAGTCATGTCTAACAAAGAACACTTAAGAAGTGTAGTGTTCATGAGCACATTGGTGTCCACTTGGCGGTTACTTGTCAAAAAAGTCCGTTTGAATTCTTATTTCCAATCGGTATCTAAAAGCACAAAATGTTCATTGTTCAAGCTTTTGGAGATTTTCATTTTGAGGATTTTAGTCAAAGTTACTACAGAGATGAAATCAAATTCTGTTATTAACTTAGAACAACTTGCAAGATCTTGTCTTCTTCACAGGTGTGATGATCCTGCAACAATCAGCATGCTTAAACTCATTGAAAGAAACGGTTCGTTCGTACAAAACTGGATGTATACTACAAAAATGCAATTTCGTGAAATTATACAATTAAATGAAAAATAGAACAAAATACCAGATCTTTGAGAGTAGTAGCAGCTCTGAGAAACGCGTCTAGTGAAAGGGGGAGATTGGCAGCGGCGGTCTTCGTCGAATTCGTCGGATGGAGAAAATCTAGCGGTTCATGACCGTCATCATGACTATTACTGTTATCACTCGAAGAAGGAAACTTCACCATGGATGGCATCCCCAAAATCACCGGTTACAGTTCAAAGAGCTTCCTCAGGCATTGAAATTTATTAGTGACATTTGTAAATAATAATAATCATATTTATAACCTATTTATATTCAACTATGTAAATAATATTCCATCAGTAGGGTAATATACAATGGTGGCAACCCTGAACACATTACTAATGTAACAAAATCTAGTCTAATGGATTTCAATTCTGGTCCTCAAGCAGAATATCGTCAGAAACTAACGGAAGTTGGATGATATCCACTAGGTTTCTCATGAAACTTGTAACCAAATAGAATCTGATCCGATGGTCCTCAAACAGATTACCGACCCAAAAGAAAAAGAAAACTCATGTCAAACACACCCTAAATTTCACTACGCAGAGTTGAGCCCGAAACAAACACAACTCCTATGCAAATAAGACCATGGTAACCAAATATTTTTTAAAATCTGGTCTGATGGTCCTCAAATAATTTAACATGTCATTATTTGAAAAGTCAAGATTAAGAAGAATTAACAAGAGTTTTACCCAACCGAATAGAAAGATCTATAAACCTAATTATCCCGTTTTAATCCGATTGTTTGAATTTGTTTGTGTGAATCATTTTGTGTCGTTTGAATCGGTAGTACAGTGGTAACAGGCAGATGCGTGTTTTCGAATGTGTGGTAGCAGCTGTGATAGCATGAATGGCTAGGAAATGATTAAATACCTATAGATGAATGGCACCGGCTATTTTCTACTAATATGAAGTTATATATGCAGAAAACTCAATGGTCCTCGAAGTCCAAGGTTAGAATTGTCATTGTACTATTGATTCTAGAACCGGTTAATGATCATATGGTTATCAATTGGTATACACGAGTTAAAAAATTTATATAGTTTTATATGGAAATCATGTGGGGTCTTAGAATTTCCAAATTGTATCGGTGATTTTAGTGTCATCTCGTTATTTTAGTATAATGGAATTTACAAGATTATCAATCGAGATCAAGTCTTCTTTTAGACGATTTAGGAGGTGCAGGAGTGTACACTTATATAAAACAAGTTTGATCTCAGTTCGACCATAATAGTGGGGTCCGAGGGCAGCACCCCACGCTCGATTTAGAAAATCCGGGTTTTTCTTAATAGAAAAAAATCTGATTTTTCTTTATGACAATATAGAAAAACTTGATTTTGTCCTTTATAAAAAAATAAATTTTCTTTATAACCATTCCTCGAAATTATTGCTTATCTTAAGTGCACCACCATTTGTTTGGTGCTCCACCATCTTTTTGGTCAATTACATGATTTCATGGATAATGTGTTTTCATGATTAAAGGTTGGTTTACAACCATGTAATCAAGTCCAAGAATTCTGATATATATATATTTCACTAGTTCCTGATGTCTATTTTAGCATGTTAATAAAAAAAAATTGCTCTTAAGAGATTATCTCTATAGTCTGAATCTCGTGTCATACCTAGGTATAGGGTCAAAATATCATATTCGGAAAGTGTTATACACGATTTTTAAGCAATCCAGTAACTATATTGATTTCAGAAGCAAACTTGTTCTTCCAACAAATTGCAAAATAAATTTTCTTTATAACCATTCCTCGAAATTATTGCTTATCTTAAGTGCTCCACCATTTGTTTGGTGCTCCACCATCTTTTTGGTCAATTACATGATTTCATGGATAATGTGTTTTCATGATTAAAGGTTGGTTTACAACCATGTAATCAAGTCCAAGAATTCTGATATATATTTCACTAGTTCCTGATGTCTATTTTAGCATGTTAATAAAAAAATTGCTCTTAAGAGATTATCTCTATAGTCTGAATCTCGTGTCATACCTAGGTATAGGGTCAAAATATCATATTCGGAAAGTGTTATACACGATTTTTAAGCAATCCAGTAACTATATTGATTTCAGAAGCAAACTTGTTCTTCCAACAAATTGCAAAACAGCGGACCTCGATGACACATATGCATGTTAAGGTGGAGAAGGTATCCTTCATTATCTAGAAATGACAAACTATTCTATAAGGTGCCATCTTTATTGGATTTGGTACATATTGTATTATACAATTAGCCATCTGGCAAAAAAGCCTGAACAAGGCATAACCTTAGCCACAGAAACTAAACGTACAGTTTAACATGGAAACCAGCAACATATACCGGTAAAAAACACAATCCTTAAGGATACAAAAAGTTATGACCCACAATAATAATACTAGAAGACCAACCTCCAACCACGGCTAAGTGTAACCTTATGGTTTATGGGTAACTTGTTTATGTCTCAAGGCAAACCCATTTACTAAAGAAAGTGCATTGCTCGTCACTTGTGATACAGTAGTCATCTTCTTATTAACCGCATCCTTCACTTTTCCATTCATGGAACTATCAGAGAATCCTCCGGTACATGTGTATTGGTTTGTAAGGGCAGAACTAACCCATGTCTGGAGACTGTTCATGTGCCAATTTAAATTCTGTCCACTAAACCGAGAAATCTTTCCAAGCTCCTGGATAGACTGGGTTAGGCTTGCCACACAGCTGGCCATGCTACTGACACAGTCTTTCAGTGCTTGGTACTCTTGTGGTTTTAGTTTTGAGGTGCCAGTCAGTTTGGAGACAAGTGCAGCTGCTGACTTAGCATTGTTCAGGCTGACCGCAATTGCTGCTTTTGCAAGCTGCTGATCACTTCCTTGGATAGAACCAGCATAACTTGAGAGAGAGTTGACACAGAGAGCCGGGTTGCGGGTGGTTTTACAAGAGGTTTTGACAAAGTCCAGCGGGGTGAGATTTGTACCAACACCGTAGACGTATTGGATGGTGTTAAGGAGAAGTAGCAAGTAAAACCCAAGGTTATCCATGCATGAAAGGGAGATTTTATAAGCTTAATAGAGTACAACGGGTTGTGGGTTATGTAGATTACTAAAGATGAAGAAAGTAAGTGGATTGGATGAAAATAATAATAGGGGTTGGGTGCTTTATATACCCAGTAAAAAGGTGTACTACCAAGAAAAAACCTTTGTACTCAACCGTGTCACCTATGCATAAAATTAGCTTAGAAAGGCGACAAAATGTAATCAAAGATCAACATATAAAATGAGCCAGTTGTAAGAAGTTTAAACTAAGCAATAGTGTTACTAGATCGACGAAATTAGACGGTATTCAATACTAAGGCACAGGGGCGACAAGGGATAGTGTATGAATATAAATACTCCAATGAATTAATTAATTTTTGTAATTGAAACAGCTCCAGATCCAAGTTTAGTACGGTGGCATATGGACGCAAGCTCCATTGGTGCAAACATGACAAAGAATTTCAGTTCCATTTGTATTAAATAAATTGAGTCTTCTTTAAACTCAACAAAACAAGGTTTGTAAAGAAAAATATTAATTTAAATACGAATTTGGTTGCTGGACGTAGTTCAAGCATACACTGCATAGGCCCCAATGGCGAAAACCATATTATGATTGTATGGCATCATATATAATCGTATTAAAAGAAACAAGGCAGAAGAAACATTATATCTTTAGAAAAAATTGTGGGGGAGACTTACTGGACTAAAACAGAAATATGTGAGCTGTTCACAAAAGAATATTATAACAAACATACTAGGTTCAATTGAAGATGCAAGCTTTGGTTTGACAAATATTTTCAGCTTGCCGTATATTAAAAAGGTGATATTTCCATGAATATTACAAAATAAGGTGTGTAATCAAAAGGCCAGGTTTACCTAGTACTTCTCGGTCGGTCTCCCATATGTTTTCCATATCCCTAGTATATTGCTTTGCTTTAATGATAAATCTCTTCAAATCCATGTCTTTTCCCTGAATGTGTAAACAAGTAACCTTAAAAATATATTATTTACAAGATATGGCACAAATTTGGGAAGAGATCACCATGATGTTAAGTAAGCAAAGAATAGTAGTCAACGGTCCAAAGGGTTTAGAAATAAAAGCTAATAATATATGGTGGTTTAAAAAGCTGGTAATTCATAAGAAACTGTGAGAAGTCTAGAGTTAGCAAAGTAAAAGAAAGTCTAACATCAATATATAGAGGATACTATCCCTGTGGTTTGTGGTTTGTGGTATGTGGTTTGTGGTGCTTTTCATATTGGTCCTGAACTCGAAATCCTACTTATTGTGGGTAGTATTTACTTTCACTATTAGTCCCTCTTTCCGTTACCCTTAACATTTTCTGTTAAATAGAGGATAAAATGACTATTTTACCCCTGAGTTTATTAAATTTAAAATTTAAGTTTAGAAAAGTCTTTCTCTCTCTTTATCTCTCTCTCTCTCTCTCTCTCTCTCTTCTTCCTGATTACGAAGCCCTCCCAAAAAACGACGCTTACCCTCTCTTCGATCTTCTACCAGCGAACGGATCACCTCAAGCCCCCTCCTTCTACCTCTCATCCCAAGTTTCAACGAGTACAGGTGAGAAGATGAAGATAACAGTGAAGGAATCATCGATGGTAAAACCATCAAAAACGACGCCGGAAAAGCATATATGGAACTCGAATCTGGATTTGGTTGTGGGTCGGATCCATATATTGACCCTATACTTCTATAGGCAAAATGGGTCTTCCAATTTCTTTGATTCTCAAGTTCTAAAGAAATCGCTCGCCAATGTTCTCCTTTCGTTTGGCCGGACGGCTGGGTAAGGACGGTGAAGGCAAAGTTCATATTTATTGCAATGGTGAGGGTCTTTTGTTTGTTGATATTAATTGCAATGGTGAGGGTCTCTCTCGTGGAAGGTTTGCAAAGAAACGACGGCACATATGTGGGATTACCCCTGTGAAAGCGTTAACCGGTGGATTGGATTACGTATTGGAACAATTGGTGCTTTCGTCCATGGCTGTTCTTTGCCTATTTTCCTCATATTCTTTGATGATCTTGTTAATTCATTTGGGTCCAATACTGTATTCATTTTAGCTTGTGGAATATGTTAAATACTGTATCCCCAACAAAACCCATCCTAAAGTGTCCGAATCTTGGAGCTTTTTTGTATTTTCAGACACTAATATGCAAATAGGTGAGTTCATATCAAGTTATTTTTTTCCTCTTGCCCTCTTTCTGTGTGTTCTTTGGTAATTATTGATTACATTTAGTTTTTCGGTTCATATATTGGTCGGAAATGTACTTACCTAAATGTATATGATGTTTCCCCTTTTGCTTCGTTGTTATTGTTGAAATTAGACATTTTCGCTTTGATAATCTGTTTGTGATTTGCGATGTGGGAAACGAAACCGGCAGTGGTTGGAGCAAAAGATGAGAGACAGAGAGACATTTTTTTGTTTTTTTGTTTAATATATGAATTAAAAAATATATCAATGGTAAAATAGTCATTTTACCCTTATTTAACAGAATTCAGGTAGACGGTAACAGCCAAAAGGACCAATTGTGTTAGTAAACACAAACCACAGGGGCAAGGATGTGAGATTTCAAGTTCACGGACCAATACGAAAAATATCACAAACCATAGGGACCAAAACTGTAATTTACTCTTTTTTAAATTAACTATATTAAGATAATTCAAGTGGGGCATATAAAATATTTAAGTCAACATTTAATGGTAAAAAATAACAAAAAGAATCAAAAGTGTTTGTCATTTCTTTTATTGGGGTAACCCACCCAATTGTGATGTAAATAATTAACGTAGACGCAAGAAAAAACCAAACAAGTCCTTGATTTATGATCTCAAGAAGTAAATCACATTTGATGTAATTGTATTGTATTGTGTGCTTTCATCAACTTTAAGACCTCAAGAAGATGCGCTTGACTTGCTTATTGATGTTTTAATAAATGAAATCTCAAGATAGTTGTTGTGGCGATATGAAACTGATAACGCCTAATAATATTGAGCATTATAGTCGTTATTGGGCAGAGTTTTATATAAAATATATTCCTGAAATAACTAATATTACTCACTTTAGTGTCAAGGGTTTGTGTGATATTTTGTGAATAATATAGGGTAAAAAGCATATATTTCGAAAAAGTTGGAAAAAAGGTGGATTCAAGTCGAAGTAACACGCGTGCTGCGAACTAAATATACGTGCGACGCGGTGAGCTGTTTCATCGGGTGAAGATTCGAAATTCAAAGTGCGAACATCGAGGGGGGATAAGGTTGACCCGCGCCGCGTAGAAGACCATGTCGCGACGCTTATATGTCAAATCTGCAACTATAAATAGAGGCTCCTATTTCGTGATTCTGGAGCGAAGATCCGACCTTTGAGTGGAACTCATGCATATTTGACTCAGATTTCGTAGCTTTATGATTCATAGTTGGTAGTTTGGCTAGTTTAGTTGTTTTATCGTATTTTTGGTTGTTGATTGGAACGTGTGATCAAGGATTCTGGATTGTAGAACACCATTGACCACGTGGATCTGGTTTCATCCTTGTTTTCAGAAGCATTCGGCTCTGATTCGGGTTTAGTTTAATGCAATTTATCGTTGGTTACAAGTTATGATTTTGGTATTGTTTATTGTTCCTAGTTTCATCATTACTGATTTGTTTAGATTCTGATTTTCTGAGTTGAATCTCGATATCAGATTGGTTTGGTTTGGTAGATTGTGATTCATTGTTTAGGCATAGATTGTGACAACCGAAAATTTATTTACGCGTATAAGATGTAATTTGACACTTAAACGTGTTATAGATGGACGAAAAAGGTCGAAAGAGGCAAAAACATGAAAATGTATGGATTAAGACCTTTTATTAAGTCGTTACGAGATATGAGTTCGTTTAGAAATTCGTCTTACTGAAATGAGGGCAAATTGGGAAATAAAGGTCTAAAAGTGAAAAGTTTATTGTAAAATATTTAAAATTTTATATCTCAAAATCTAAGAGGAATTGGGGAAAAGTCATCAAGGCGACTTTGGTAATATTTTAGATAAAAACAATTTAGGAAAAAGATTTAGGAAATTTGGAGTTATAACGAAGAAGTTATGAAGGTATTAAAATGATCCAAAAATGACAAAAATGACCAAAGAGTCATTTTCAAGAGTTAATAGCGGAAAATATATTAAGAATCAAACTTACGTTAGTAGGGGAATGTTGTAAACCTCGTTCCCTCCTTTCTAAAGGTATAAAGTTTACGAATTTTGGATTTCGTATGAAAGAGTTATGCTCAAGTAAAGTTGAGGAAAAATCAGGAGGAAAAGCTGAAATATTTCACCAAGGCTGGAAAGGCGAGGGTAGTTTCGTCTTTTCAACTTTAAAACCAGCGATCTGATTTCACGCTACCTGTGGGCACGTCTTCTTCTCTTTTACGCAAAATCAGAAATCAGAAAAAGGAAAAGAAAGAAGAGAATCGGGAAAGGAGGGAAGAAAGGTCGCACACACACTCAAACTCGTGTGTGTGCGCTGATTCAGCAATCGAGGAGAGACCCAGCGGATCTGAGCAGCGACTTCGAGCAGTCGGTCGCGGAGAGAAAGGCTGCACAGCAGTAATCGGCGACAGCAAGCAGATGACGAAGAACCCGGCGCCGCCGCTGTGTTTTTCCGGCGATTCCGGTGGCCGACGGCGGCGAGGAAGGGTCGGGAAGTTCTTCAAATCTGATTTCTTGCCTAATCCCTTGGTCAATTTTAGAAATCTCGAGTCTTTGGGCAGAAATCAGAAAAGGTATAATCTGATTTTGGTAAACCCTAGTTCTTAAATCCTAGTTCTTAAATCCAAAAATTGGTATATGCATGTTGGATTTGAGTATGGTTTTGATTTATATTACTGATATGAGTTCAAAAACACACATGGGAAGTAAGTCTTGAACATTTGGATTGGATTTTTGAATGCATGTCAACAAAGATGGTTGAATGGATGAAGAACTATGGTTATATAACACCTATAATTGGGTTTTATGTCAAAAATATTATGTTTTAAGTTAGTGATTGCTAAATTTGATGGGATAAAGTTTTGATACACATGGATGTAGTCATTGGAATTGTAAAGTTGAATGGAACTGGCATATGATGAACTTAAGAACTTCTAAATACCAAAGGACATATAAAGGAAATATCGTGATAAAGCTAAGTCTTTATGTTGCATGTATATGTTATGGTGAAATTTGGTACAAAGTTGGAATTATCAAATATTCAAGAATATATGAATTTGTTTGTTTGATATTTGGAAATGTTTATCATTTTGTTAGTTAAATCTAAACGTTTACATTAAAGTGCTAGTCTAAAAGTGAAACAAAACTTGATTTGATTTCGTTGGTAATTTTTGAAAGATTGGAATGAAATTGTGAATTCCACCCTTAACGAGACAGTTATTTTATGTACACAATAGTGTAGACGTGAATATAGAATTGAATTGGAATGTCATTTATGAAGCGTTTGAAGCATATTAGTGTCAAGTGAACAAGAAATAACGTTTTTTGCAACGGTTTCTATTTTTAAAAATTTTATTCACGGATTTTTGTCAAAACGGTATAAATTAGTAAAAAGAAAGATGTTTTGACATCTAACCATTGAAGTGAACTTATAAAGACGTAAAAAGTAGAATGCTGTTAAAATAACCTTGTAGAAACCAAGAAATACCATTTTGATCAAAATGGGACAAAATGGTAAAATTGTCCAAAATTGTTTTTATGATATAAGACCCATACTTAGCCACCGGAATGAACTTTGAAAATGATTAGAAGTAGTCTAAGAATGATTAGACAAATATTGTATGTTTAGTTGCGAAACAAGTTCTAATCTTCTATTAAATTAATAGAGATAGAAGGACGCTTGGAAGCAACGGAAAGGCTAGCAAAAGTGGATTAGTGTAGCTAGATATACCTAGCTACTAAGGTGAGTACATGTGGCTTTTTCCCACTTTGGGGTACATGGAAAATTATGTATGAAGTTATTTGTGACCTTCAATGTGAATCTAAAATGCAAGTTTTATTATCTATGTCATACTTATGAAAGTTAAGAATATGTTTTGAAAGTATGATTTGACATTAAGCCTACTATGATATGAAAGTATGATTTGGCGTCAAGTCCACGATATGTATGAAAGGATATTTTGGCATTATGTCTATGCTATTTATGAAATAATGTTTTGGCTTTTAGCCGATGATATTTATTAAAGAATGTTTTGGCATTTAGCTAATGATGTTTTATGAAAGCGTATGAAGTTTATGAAAGAATCTTTTGGCGTTAGCCCATGATGATTATGAATCAATGTTTATGTTACAAATGACTGGTATTTGATGCAAGCAATGTATTGTAATAGAAAGTAATGTGAGTGAATGAAAAATGTTCTGCCCGGGCCATGATGTTCCCACAAGGGAATATAGAGAAATCTACTGGGGTGGTACATTCCCCTTCGCGAAGTAGATGTCCTAAAATACAAGATGCTAGGATGGACTGATTGTGTTCTTTCCATCTTAGTATAGACTTGGGATATCAGCGTGATTATTCTAAGTATAAAAATAAAGCATGTTGTGATACCAGTCGAAGCATGTGATAAGATGCTGAGGTAGGTTGATTATGTTCTTACCATCTCAGTATAGACTTGGAGTATCACCAAAAGTGATTAATGCCCTAAGTATAAAAATTCATATACAAATGAATTCCAGTCAAGTTTAAGAAATGAAAGTTTTATAATGACAAACTTCTTATGAAAGGCTTTAAAAGCAAAACGATGACATGTTTCAATTATAATGATTTTAACAGAAAGTGTTATGATATGATTTGATTACAAGGGTTTTGAAAATGATATATATATATATATATATATATATATATATATATATATATATATATATATATATATATATATATATATATATATATATATATGTTATAAATGTTTTATGTCCAAACTCATGTAGCTCACGAGACATTTTCGTCTTACGTATTATATTTTATGTCATGTATCTCAGGTTCTAGACATGAGAGATAGAAGCAAGTAGATGACCCGAAGAAATTGGGATATTAGATGGAGTGAACATTGGCTGATGTACTGGTTTGTAATCCGAACTTGCTTCCTATGGTTTAGTTTGGTATGAAGTTGTACCCCCCCCCCCCCCCCCCGCGTAGTTGCAAACATTTGTACAACTTAATTGTTTTTGTTGGGACCGAAATTTTATGACATGACACGAGGTCATAAGAAAAGTTTTAAAAAAGTCGACATTTTGTCACATAATGTTTTAAAATAAGCGATAGCATTATCATGCTTTGTGGAATAACTTTATTATGCTTTAAGCGTTATTGTGCTTTTAGCGTTATTGTGCTTTTAGCGCTATTATGCTTTTAGCGTTATTGTGCTTTTAGCGTTAATGTGCTTTTAACGTTATTGTGCATTTTGAAAAAAAAATTATGAAAATCGGGGCGTTACATAGATAGTTGGTTAGATTTTCATGTTTTTGAGTTCTTTCGGTTCTCTAAGTGTATGAATAGAAACCGTCTATAGAGTGACACTATAGATTGGTCAAGTTTTGACACAAAGTGCCAACCACGAACTCCTTGGTTCGACCATTACTTACCACTACTAGTGGACTGTAAGGTTTTATTTTGTATTTTTGACCGCATCAACGACTGCGTAGCATGTCAGAAACATGCACAATGATCCTGGTGGAAGGCCAAAAAAGGCCTCTAAAGTATTATCACCACTGCTGTACAACAAGCACAAAAATCAAAACCTCCATTTTGTAGGTCTCTTCTATAACTTTTTTAAGGGCAAGCAAATGAATTAAATTAAAGCTAGCAAGAAGCTAGCATAAAGATACAAAGTCGAACATGCAAAATACAAACAAACAAAACATTACAGTGCACATATAAAGCTAGAGATACATATCAACTATAACATCCAGAGCCACGAAGATCTATCCAAGATGAAGCTGACGTCAGCTGTAACCAGATCTAATGTGTCATCAGTAGAGTAAACAACTCATGGAGTAGATAATAAGAGCTTCGAGATATACTACCAAGGTCGAAAAAGGAAACGCAAAGTCTTCTAGAGATGGCTAAGTCGAGGCACTAAACAGATACCAAGGCTAGAATGAAAGTAATGTCTCCATCACATGTTCATTATGTCTTTATAAAGACTCATACCACATCGTAGTTGATGTCCAGATCCAGAAGCCCATCGTGACACATGATTTCCATGCACCAATAATACCAAGCCAGAACCAAAGTGCATTCCTCCATTTAGAGCTGAGAAGGGAAGAAATCGGTCCTTAACCCGCACACCGGTAGGAGTAGAAGAACGGTCAAGCCAGCCAAAATGTAGCGCCCCATGTAAATGGGGGAGAAGGATCACAAACCCAAATGCAGGCCTCACATCATGAGAATAGAAGGATAACCCCTCTGCCTAAAATGGAGCGCCCCACAATAATGGGAGAAAAAGAAGTGGTAGGTTAAACTCTATTGCATGCGAAGACTCTCATGCCATCTTTATAGGAGGAGAAGTTGCCTACGTGAAATGCAGGGCCCAATGTGAATGGGGGAAAGAAAATTAATGCCATATAAATCTGAATCCTAGGCCTTCACACCATATGTATAAAAGGAGAGGCCCCTGCCTATATGCAGCACCCTATATGAATGGCAGATGATAAGCATTACCTTCACACAAATTGTATAGGAGCCTAGGAGGAGAGGTCGCCTGCCTAAAATGCAGCACCCCACATGAGTGTGGGAGGTATAGAAGCAAGATAATGGCCCTTACACCATTTATATATGAGGAAAGACCGTCTGCCTAAAATGCAACACCCCACATGAGTGGGAGGTATAGAAGCAAGATAATTAACCTCACACCATTTGTCTAGGAGGAAAGATTGTCTTCCTAAAATGCACCATCTCGTGTGAATGGAGAAGGGAGAGTCAGCAAACAGCAAACAACAGAATTAATGAATCTGTTCCCTCACACTAGTATGAATATGAGAAGGGAGATCTGTTAATATTGCAGCTCCCCACGTGAATAGGGGAGGTATTGTAAGGTGTCACACTACAACTACAAGGAAGGTTGAAGTTCTTAATTAGAGGATTTTTAAACCCCTAGGTAGGGGAGCAAGTTCAGCGATACCAATTAAGGGCTCCTTTCTTAGCTCTTTCTTAGCTCTGTACTTGATCTAGGTGAAGATGAGGACCTATATGACTTAAAATGTTTTCAGAGGGGATGTAGGAAGACCTCTGAAGGATTTGGAGTTTCTGGCTTTCCAGATCGACCATACTGGAGTGGAACAATGTCATGGAAAGTACCTGTCTGAACCCTAAGAAATAAGATATCCGAGTGAGTTGTAACAATGTTCGAGTGACCTGTCTAGTGTATGATCTTATCCCAAACATCTTTCGCCAGAGGACATTAAAGGAAATATGAGAATAATATTCAGATGGGGTATTGCATCCTTGAGAAGTATCAAGAATGTTTGAGATTCCTCTACGAGCTAGAGTAGAGGAAACTGGAATCTTGTCACAACATGCTCTCCAGACGAATGTGTTCACTTTTATAGGAACCCAGTTATTCAAATGAAAAGAATCTATAAAATTGTTGGAGTATTTATTATCAATAGAAAATCTTAGTGATTTGACTGAGAAAACCTTTGATAGAAAACATTTGATAAGTCTCTAATCCATACGATCTTATCAAGTTCATTTGATAATTTGAAACCTGATAGATATGAGAGTGGGTCATCAAAATCAATGATCTTAGTGTTTTGGAATGAACAGATTTGTTTGATTGTTCTTGATTTATTCTTTTCCATCGGAAATAAGTTGGACATTTTCGGTATAAAAGTTGATCACCAATCCAGAGATCCATTCAAAATATCGTATTCTCACCATTTAAGACTTTTGATTTAAACAGATTTGAGAGGCTTAGATCAAATTCTCGTAGATCTTTCGTGATACTTGCAGTTTCTTCTTGAACCTTAATAATGAGAGGTTTAATACTAAATTTTCATTGAAATTGTAATGTGCTTTTTATTTGTCAAAGATGGGGACTATCTTGAATAACGAGGCAATATGAAGAGGAGTGAAGTGAAACATTAATTAAAGTATATCACGTACATATTATGAAAACAAACTACATATTTAAACAAAATGATAACAAGATATGCGTCAAATGAAAGAACGTACAAAGTGGAAACTATGTACGTTGCATGAGTGCGATTTGTTTTTTCCTTGTAGTCGTTTAGGTGTTTTTTTTCTTTGGCTTAGTTTTTGGTTCGTTGTTCTTCTTTTCACTTTTTTTTTGTTTCCTTTCTCAACAACCAACTTATTTTTATTCTGCCATATCTCCCAAGGAGATAAGATTGGGATTTTTCAACCAATCACGCCAAGTTACATGTGCCTTCAAACATGACGAAGAATTTCAGTTCCATTTGTATTAAATAAATTAAGTCTTCTTTCAAAACGACAAAACAAGGTTTGTAAATAAAAATATTAATTTAAATACGAATTTGGTTAATGGACATACTTGAAGCATATATACACTGTAGTCTGCAAGCCTCAATGGAGAAAGTTCTATCATTACGATAAGGATAAGCAAAAAAACCGTTGAAAGGGAACTAGAACCGGAACCGATTGGTGCCTGAATATGTATAAGGTTCCGTTCTTGGTTCTTCAAACACGTATTTTTCGGTTTTGATTAGGTTCGGTTATAGAACTAAGCTCACATTGAGTGTGAAAAAAAATCGTTAGAACCAAACTGAACAGGAACCAATTACGTATAACGGTTCGGTTCTCGATTCTTCAAAAACCCATTTTGTCGGTTATTTTGGTACCCGTTCGTTTCGATTCGGTTCGGTCCGGTTCCGGAACCAAGCTCACTCGTATTAGATTTGAAATCAAAAGGATTTACCTAGTACTTGTCGGTCAGTCTCCCACATGTCTTCCATATCCCTAGTATCTTGCCTTACGTTAGTGATGAATCTCTTCAACTCGATGTCTTTTCCCTGAATGTGTAAACAAGTAACTTAAACAATATATTATTTACAAGAAATGGCACAAATTTGGGAAGGAGATCACCATGACGTGAGGCAAGCAAAGAATACTAGTCAACGGATCAAAGGGTTTAGAAATAAAAGTTAATTAATAATATATGCTAGTTTAAACAACTAGTAATTCATAAGAAAGTGTGTGAAGAGTTAGCAATAGACACACCAGAATAATCCAAACTGCCTGGTGTAATTAATGGATGCTTATTAAGCAAAGTAAAAAAAAAGTTAACATAAAATAATTTATTAATTAATTGTATTGAGATAATTCAATTGAGGGATATAAAATATCCCAAATCAAAAGTTAGTGGCAACAAATAACACAAAGAATCAAAAGTCATCGAAAATTTTTTATTGTGTTAATCCGCCCAATTGTGATGTAAATAAATAACATAGATATAAGAAAAACGTGACATAATTTGAGGGGTTGTTGACATTAATGCAGCTAAGTGAGTCAACAAGGTGAAGCTAAAAAAATAAGAAATCCTTGATTTATGATCTCACGAAGTAAATCACAATTGTGGCAACCGTAGAAATTGTGTGCTTCCATTAACTTAAAGATCTCAAGTTGCTGTGTTTTACACGCTTACTAATGTTTTAATAATCAAAAGATAACTCTGTTTGAATTCAAAGATGGAAAATACGAAAGAGAGAATCATATCCTGATTGAATATCAAAAAATTACAATACATGACTGAAGGAACAACTATATATACAATAACAACTAATAAATTCTCAACTAACTTGAATAACATATAACAAACTTGTACACTTGGCAAACTAATTAACTTAACACCACCCCCACCCACTCCTCTCAAGCTGGTGGGTATGACAATAATCCTAGCTTGGAAACCGCCTCAGTATCTCGTGGCCCAAATAAACTTTTGGTAAAGACATCAGCTAGTAGTTCTTTGGTTGAAACATGTGAAAGAATAATCAACCCACTATGTAGTTTTTCACGCACGAAATGACAATCTAATTCAATGTGCTTAGTATGCTCGTGGAAAACCGGATTTTTGACTATGTAAATGGCAGCATGATTATCACACTTTAGTGGAATTGGTGTCACATCAATGACTTGTAGCTCAGTTAACAAGCAGCTTAACCAAGCTATTAACAAGCTGAAGGACTTGTTGATATTGATCTTGTGATATTGAAGGTGAATAAGTGACAGATGGAACAGAGGATTAAGTATTATAACATTTCGATTTGGTGAATTTGAAGTTACAGGGAATCCATTTAAAGGGTAACATTGGGATTTACTATGTCCCGATTTCTTACAGTGATTGCATATCAAGGATTCCTTGAGATCTAAAGCGGAAACTTGCATTGAAATAGTTTCATTACTAATAACCGGTTGAGGAGCATGAATATCTCTTTGACGTTCTTCCTGTATAATGATTGAGTAATTAGTAGAAGGTAATGGTTTCATTATAATACTTTGAGCCTAATAGCCTTATATGAATCATGTAATCCCATGAGAAGTTTTATTAAACGTTGATCTTCAACCTACAACAACTCCATAAGAGCAATTAGGTAAATCTTGCACAATTCTTAGTTCATCCCAAATTCTTGATAATTTGGCGAAATACGTCGAAAAATCATCAAATTCTGCGAGATAGAGTAAAGTTGTTGTTGGATTTGATAGATCAAGGCTCCATCTGACTCAGCATCTCAGTGATCTATTTCTTTCCAAATTTTATGAGCTGATTGCAAAAACAAAACACTATCAGCAATGTTTTTATAGAAGAAAGTTAAGAATCCAACTAATTACCATGGAATTAACATGAAAACAGGTAGGATAATCTTCAGATGTAGCAGATGGTTGTGTAATCGTTCCGTCAACACATTCTTATTTGTTTTTCGCAGCTAGTGCAATTGTCATTGAACATTTCCAGACCATGAATACGACTCCATTGAATACGTTGATACTAAGATCAATCCCGGATTGTCTAAAGATCCAAGATAATAAGGATTTGAACAATCGTTATTGTTTGAATTTCCAATACTAGAAGAATTGATCAGTGATTGCGACATTGTGACATGATGAAGAACAGATGAAGAAAGTATTGATTCAGATGAACAAAGAAGAAATCAGAATCATATGTGCTCTGATACCATGTTTGAATTCAAAGATAGACAATACGAAAGAGAGAGAATCATCTCCTGATTGAATATCAAAAAATTACAATACATGACTGAAAGAAACGTTATATACAGTAACAACAAACTAACTTCTCAAGTAACTTCAATAACAACTAATTAACAAACTTGTACATGTGGTAAACTAATTAACTTAATAAACTTTTAAGGTGATAGAAAACATGCACAACGATCTTGGTGGATAGCCACAAGAGACCACTCAAATATCATCACCTTGTTGGTTAATTTTTTATAACCAAAAAATAGAAAACAAAATGCGGAAATAATAATCTCAGATCTTGCTCAAATCTGATTGAATGGAATAAAGAAACAAATATTACGTACCTGCTTCCATTGAGCCTTTCAGATATGTTGTGTAGGGTTGGTTTTTCAATTGATCTCAAAAGCCCTCTCTAAATCCCTCAACAAATAACCTCATGAATTTGTGTGTGTATTTTCGTATATTTTTTATTTGGTACTCGTCACGTGTTTATATAGATGTAGATATAACCGAATGTGAAAGATTTAAGAGATAAAGATGATAAGTAAATATACATTTAATTTAAGTGGTTCCAAAATATCTACCAATCTCCCACTGGACCACGAATATCTAAATGTATACATAATCATATAAGCTCTTTAGCATATGTTATCATAGCATTGGTACCCTTAAACAAATCTCGTCCATCAATCATAACAGTATATGAGCAATGTAGTCTTTGTTAGAATTTACGTCACTAAACCCATCAATGGTTACATATACATATATGATTAAACGACATAGATTAAATATAAATGTGTGGTTTTGAAATCAACTTAGATTTCATGTGAGTCCTTATTTACTTTGAAGTAAGATGAAACTTCAAATAATGCAAATAATAATGAATAAACTGAATTCTGAATTCTGTACAAAAATAAATTATTGTTCTTAAACAAAACATAAAGCACCAAACTAAAATGCAAAACTCCTACTAAAACAAAATATCATAAATCTTTATCACACCCATATGTGTAGTATGCTTGTGAAAGACCTTGGGAGATAATCCCTTCGTGAACAGATCCGCTATCATGGAGCTTGTCTCGATGTGCTCTACTAAAACCTTTCCATTTTGCACTATTTCTTTAACAACTAGAAACTTAATGTCAATATGCTTTGACTTAGTAGAACTTCTGTTGTTGTTGGAATATAACACTGCTGACTTATTGTCACATTACAACTTCAGTGGTCTTTCAACACCAATAATATGCAGCCCTGTGACAAAATTCCGCAACCATATCCCGTGATCTGATGCCTCAATGTATGCTACAAATTCTACTACCATAATGGAAGAAGTTACCAAAGTCTGCTTAGAACTCTTCCATAAAATAGCTCATCCTGCTACCAGGTAAATGTAGCCCAATGTGGATTGGTAACTATCTTGGCATCAAGTAAAATTAAATCATTATACCCAATGATATCCAAAATATTTGATTTTCAATATGTGAGCATATAGCCTTTTCCTATATGATCATTTTGTTCTCAATATCATTGTATAAAACCATAAAGATATATTTACTCGCACTATACTTTTGATACACAAATCGTCTATTGCATTTATCTCAAAACCAAATGAGATAATGATATGATGGAATTCATGGTACTATAGACGTGATCTCATGGGTTGTTGTTGTTGAGTTTGTTCATTATAAATCAGAGATTGAATAATATTGTCGGTCCTTGTTCATGAATTACAACTTCATTAGTAGGTACTTCAAATTCACACATAATCAGAAACAATATAAATCATGATAGATTGCTCCTTAATGAAAATGTTTCTAACCTTATTTATCCCCCAAACTCAACATCCTCAAAGAACGTTGCTCTATTTAAATTGAATTGTCAATATTCATGCAACAGAGAACTAACATAATGTTCTTATTTCATTACTTAAAGGTGATCCCGTGGAGCGCATAAATAACATTCATGTTGGTAGATATTATGCCAGGATTCATATTTGATTATTGAGAACATAAATAACATATTCCTTCTTTATGCTCACTAATCCATAAACTTTAATCAATAAATTCAATTTATGACAACATCACAAGATATCAACACAACATTAATATCAAGTCTTTGGACAGTAATATTACATTGTAACAGATATCTTGTTTTAGTATAAAACATTGGCAATAGATTATGTCAATCAATAAACCCTTATTTGGATTGACTTACTAATCACATGGAATCGAATAATTATTACATGTTTACCACTACATATGTTTCTATCCGACCAAATACCAACCTACCTTTGGGTCCATTAATACTCGCATTAATAAACGCATAAGCCCTAAAATTTAAATTCTCTATAAATTAATTTTCACAAAAGAGATCACTTTGGTTACATATTGCATCAATCGATTTACCAAAAAAATAAATAATGACATAACTAAAATTATTGAAAACCAAAAGTATTTATAAATTTGCATAAACATTATTGCAAAATTTCATAAAAACAAAATGTGATAATACTTTCAAAACATACCACACAAGTTGATCATTTCAAAATTTCAAATTTTAATAAGATAGTTTCATATGAACGATATATTTCAAACATCATGAGTGCTGGAGATTATCGTTCCGTCATATGCTTCTACATGCAATTTTCTTTTTGTTTAATTAAATAAAGGAAAAAAAACTAGTTATGATGCATATTAATTTGATGATTCGGATAACTTGCATAACATAGGAATACATGTAGTTGCACTATATAATGAAACATAAATGACAATAATACCAATAAAATATTAATATGAAACTGTCTAAATCACATAAATAGTAAGTAAAATATCATCAAGTCCTTGTAGGTCTAGGTATTAAGTTAAAGACCAAAGGACAAAAAAAACGACAAGACATATTTGACAACCTAAATTTCAATATTTCATTTAGGCTTTCATTCCAAACCATTACAAACAATACACATAATATAAAGTGGTATTTATTAGGTGATTAAAAGAAATCTCAAATAATAATAATAAATAACCAAATGTTCAAATATAGAAAAACCTTAACTTTATGAATTGCTGAGTAAAAAAATTAATTTGATTTTTTTTACGTGTGCAACAAAAAATCACATATCAAAAGAATCAATTCATCTATTATCCAATGGATAAAATTGTGTAAAGTAACAAAATATGGATAATAAATTTTTTCTAGATGAATCTTGACTGCAATTGTCCTTTTGCAACAAATATGCAAACTTTATAGTCATTGCATACAAGAGTTGTTCATGTGATACATCCTTTCAAGTTTCAACATATATATTACAATAAATATTGAAGAATAAGGGTAACTTGGCATGAGTAGAAATTAGTGATGTTATACACACACAACATAATATGTTTTCCAAGAGTAGTTCATATATTGTCTTTGCATTGCAGCAGAAGAACACACGAAACATGTATTTTATTTTAACAATTAATCTTTAAAGGAAATTAAATAAACTAGAGAATTTTTAGTTACAAATTCAAAAATTCCTTGTAACAGATTCAAGAAAAGCTCTGATACAAATTGTTGGTTAATTCTGGATAACCAAAACAGAAAAGAAAACGCGGAAGCTTAATCTCAGATCTTGCTCGAATCTGATTAAAATAAATAAAGAAACAAAGATTACATATCTTCTTCCATTGAGCTTTTCAGATCTGTTGTGTAGGGTTGCTTTTCTAGTTGATCTCAAAGCTCTCTCTAAATCCCTCAGCAAATAGCCTCACGAATTTTTGTGTGTATTTTCGTATATTTGATTTGCTACTCGTAACGTGTTTATATAGATGGATATATAACCGAACGTGAGAGATTTAAGGGATAAAGATGAGTTTGATTCAACTAGAACTCAACCCACGAGATAAACACTTGATAAAGTTTATATATTATTAAAAATCAGTCCATCAAAAATTTTAAATAACATTATATATTAAATTCGAATTTTAATGATAACTAAATATACATTTAATTTAAGTGGTCCCAAAATATCTAACACATCTCTGTTGTAGAACAAGCACAAAAATCGAAACCTCTTTTTGTATGTCTCTTTTATAAATTCTTTTAAATATAATTAAAGCTTATTGTCATATATCCATTTCTTCATGGACCTTAATAATGAGAGATTCAATACTGAATTTTCATTGAAACTGAAAAGCACTAAGACAATATGAATGGACCAATAAAACATTAACTAAAACATCTCATGTACATATTATGATTACAATCAATATATTTAAACAAAATGATAACAAGGTATTTGTCGAATGAAAGAAC